>MU226058.1:808329-870930 GCA_018584345.1 Thuja plicata | reverse complement strand
GAAAAGTAGGAATCCCTCTCCTTCTCTTTGTTTGGTGTTGCATAGATTAAGCATTTTAACCTCATGTTTGATGTTATAGGAATAGTGAGTTACAAACTTAGAGGCCAATTCCTCAAAGGTTCGAATGCCAGAGGGTGACTTTGAAAACCACTCCATTGCCATACCTCCCAAACTTGTAGGGAATAACCTCATAAGGTAAGTTGTGTCATGCATGAACTCTAGGCTTAAGGAAAAAAATTCCCTTAAGTGATCTTTAGGATCAGATGTTACTTCATATTTTTCATATTTAGGATAAACAACATTTGTTGTAAATGGAATCATGATTAAAGACTTATCAAATGGAAATGGACACAAATATTCGATAGAAAAGGGTTTAGGAGCCCCACTTTGTTTTATCATGTCCAATTGCATTTGGAAAAGTTGGAATTGCTAGTTCATGATGTCAATGGGATTAGCCTTAGCTTCTTCTTGTTTGAGTTTGGTGACATCATAATCGTGTGGAAGTTTGAGACCCGTTTGTGCTAGGTCTAAAAAGTACTTCTCCTTGTCTTTTTCCAACACCTTTTCCATATGTTTCATGAAGAAAGGGATTTTCATAGCTTTATTAACCTTTTCATCAGTTAAATCCTCATCATTAGGGTCAATGTTGGTATTGTTTAACCCTTGATTATTAGGGTCAATGTTTGATCCTCCATTGGTAGTGTTGTTGGATCCTTTATTGTTAGGATCAACATTTCCATGATTGTTCATATCCTTGTTGACATGATTGATTTGATCGAGATCTATATGGCCAAATGGGAAATACATCCTTGGTTCTATTTCCTTGATGGGTTCTTGTAAGGGCCTTGAAGAACTAAAAGGATCACCCAGAAAAGGACACTCTTGCCTTAGATAAGATCTGTCTGGTTGTAGGGCAATTTTAATGTAATGGGATCGAGTAAAAACTGGCATTAACATAAATTGAATGAAGATATTAGGTTTTTAACTCACTTAAGTGATCAGTCCGTGGATAATTTTGAAAAATTCCCAATAATGGCAGATTCTAATCCAGTTGAGTATACACAGAGGTAGAACATTCAAAAGGGTATCCAAAAATGGAATTTTCTTGTTTTCAAACCCTCAGTATATACCCACTATTTTCCCTTTTTTGTTTTTGGGTAGCTCTTGCCTATGTGTAGGTGGCCTTTTATTGTTAATACTCGGTCACTGGAATCCCTATACGTGGCACTCTGCAGTTAGCAGGTGACATTTTCCTGTTGATAGGCAGTTTTAAAATGTTGATATGTGGCTCTTTCCAGTGACTTACGCGGCTATTGAATGTTTTCAAGCGGTGTTTTAAGATTTTTAAGCGGCCCAATTTTTTTTGTACGTGGCTCTGAAATGTTGGTATGCGGCGCTTCGCTGATCAAAGTTGAATTTATCAATTTTTTTTGTATTTTCTGGATTTAAAAATTTAAGGGCTTTGATCAGATTTGTCAAAAAAAGAATCTTGCGTGAAAATATAGTACAATCTCAAAACACAAATCAAAATTGTACCATGTCCCTAAAACCACACTAAAAGTGTATGTTCTCAGATGTTTTTACAGGTTTCCACAAGAATTTCTTCCAAACAGTCTACCTTAGAGTCAAACAAATTTGGCTTATAATAATGGCTCTACAATGGTAGGTCTGCTATTTTATCAAGGTTTTCAATTCATTCCGTTCTAAATATTGCCAGGATCCTTTACCCCCTTGTGGGATTCCCACACGCATGAAAGTATGATTTTGCGCAATCCCAAAGGACTACTAGAGGAAGTGAGGATGGCTTGCACAAGGTTTAGTCACTTTCTAATTAAGGTAAAGTGCATTTATTTATATTGGGTCAGATGACATCGTGCTAAAAGTGAATATCTCCCACTTTGGGTTGTTCCCTCTCACTGTCCTTGTAAGGCAATTCTCGGGAGGCAGGCCCTTTAAAGCTCTATTTAGCTAGCATGTATATGGAAAGAAATAATTGAACTCAGTCCAACAAGTTTGGGAATCTGATTCACTCAAAGAGTGAAGAGCATATCCCTATTGTTTTCCTTTGTTCCAAACACCTCAAGCAAAAATTGTTCATTTTCAACCTCTTGACAAGGAGGTTCTTAAAAATTAGATGTGTGGTTCAATTCCTTATCCCTTTTATTGCACTAAATTGACTTTGCACATTTGGCCTTTTGATTCACTTCGAAAAGTGAAGAACATATGCCTAATGCTAGTTCAATTTAGACAATTTGGAAGGATTTACCTAATTACTAGATTTAAAATAAATGCCAAAATCTAATAAATGCAAGCTTGTCAAGATAAATACCTTATTTTTGAAGCTAGCAAGGCTAGGCACTTTTTTGATTGATTTGGCTTATTTCCACTCACCTAGTGGCAATTTTTCCCACTCCGGCTCCTCCAACAAGTTAGTCAACACAAATAGAGACAAAGTGAAGAAAACTTGGAACTCTAAAATGACAAATTCCCTCCTAAAAGCTCTTTTAAGGAATTTTATCAAATCAAAGCTTTAAATAACTAGGCATGGAAATCAATTAAAGAGGGAAACTTTTCTTTATAAGAAAAAAAAACTTTAATATAGTGATTATATAAGTGTTCCTCCTCAAATAAAATCTCTAAGAGATTAGCTGCATATATTTGTTTATCATTTTTAACCTTAATTCTCACCTCTTTACTAAGCCTTGTGACCCATTTCTCTGGTTTCTGCACTTTCAGGTGATTTTTCATCTGTAGAACAGAAAAACACAGAGAGTCAAAATAGTGAGCAAACCATTTAAAACCTGATTTAAAGCAGAAAGATTTACGCGGCATTTAACAACTAAAAGGTGACATTTAACTATTACTATGCGTAAATAGAAACTTTCAAAGTAGATTTTAAATCCTACTAAGCGGCTTAAAACAATCCACAGGCGGCTAAATAAAAAATTACAAGCGACACAAAAAGTATAAAATGTGACCGAGTTTTGCTGGCAAGTGGCTCTTGAAAGTTAACAGGTGGCACACTTTATCTTGCAGGCGGCACACTTTATCCACCACGCGACACACTTCATCTAATAGGTTACTGAAGAATGAAAGATGGAGATGAAAGAAACTCTGTAGGCGACACTTTATTGTTCACATGCGGCTCTGAATACTGCATAGGCGACTCTTCTCCTATTCTTCTGCAAAATAACACAAAGAACAATGCAAAAACACACAAAACATCAAGATAAAATGTTAGAAATGAGGCTTAAAGCCCCATGGTGGGCGCCATTTGTGTGTGTATGATTACACCTTCACTAAATTAGGATTATAAACAACAACTCTATGGAAAGAAAATGCTATTTAATCTAAGAATTGAAGTTTAAAACCCATGACATCTCATGGTCCTCTATCTAAGCTTTGTTAAGAGAGCTCTCAGTCTTAATCTCTCCCAAGGACAATCCTAGAACGAGAAATAAATGATAAACAATGCTCTAATCTAGCTCAAAATTCTCCAAGATATGTTATAAAACTAACAAATGCTATTAAAGATGATACTCTAAAATGCTATGCAAATGTTGAAATATGATCAAAAGCTCTCGAATGCTCTCCAAATTCCTATAATAAGGATTCTTTTCTCTTGAAATTCTTGGATCCCAAACACAAAGAAAATGGCTTGTATTTATAGCAATTTCCCAAGGGTAGGGGGTAGAGTGAGTTGATCATGATCAAGATTTGGTTAAGTCAAAATCTTTGAGGTGTTTTCAAATGGAGGGAAAGTTGTTTGGTTGTCTCAAAGAAATTAGGAATTAAATAACTCAATCATTTAATTAATTTAGCCATGTAAGGGAGAATGGGTTGGATTTGATCTTTTTGATTTAAACTATACAATTAATTGATTAAAATCAATTGTATAGTTTTGATTAATCCCTTTTAGGCTTGAATTTAATTATTTGATTTCATGATTATTTAATCCTTTGATTTAATTTGATTTTTGTCCATTTTTCTTGATAAATGTCCATTTGGTTTGATCCATTTTAATGCATTGAGATGAGATTTGAGGCATTTGGCTGAGATTTACAATTTTGAATGCTTAAGATACACCTGGTCAATTTTAGGTGTCTGCAGGTATTATTGTTTAGTTTTTGGCAATTTGATATAAATTTATATGGAAATGATTCTTATGGATGAGAGAAATTCAAATTTGTTTAAGCATGAATTTTTGAAAAGTATAGTCTTTATAATTTTCATGGTTCTTTTTTCTTGTAATATTGTGACATGACAAATTAATAAGTGATTTTACTTCAAGCATGGTCACTTTATTAATTTTCATTTAAGCTCATCTTGAGTTATCTTTGACATTTTTTGAGTCTTGAAGTTAAGTTTTTGTGTAAATATAGAAACTTAGTTGGTATAAACCATTTTCAACTCTAATAAAGAAACCCTACAAGATTCAAAGCCAAAATTCAAAGAATTTTGTAAATTGCAGTCAGTAGTAATCGAGTAATGAATTCTATCAATGGGAGGAGACACAATTCATAGTGATCCCACTACTAATAATATTTTAGATAATGAGTGGGAACACAAAGAAAAATTTTTTAATGCAGGATGGTTAGATTATATTCATAGGCTGAAAAAATTTAATATAGACTAGACAACCCTAGAATTTGCCTTCACCTTGTAAGATGGTGTAGAAAAAATTGAGGGGTTTAAGGTTGATGCAAAAATAATAACAATTGTAGAAGTTTTAGGACTATCAATTGATGGGGAAGATTATATTGTATCCCATGTTTCAGTCTCTGTGAGGGCAGAGTTTTCCAGACTAGGAGACAAGGCTTTGGAGACCTCCAAGAAGGGGACAAAGAGAATTGATTTACCACAAAATAGGTTGTAGCTATAATCTATATTATTAGATAGTTCACCTTCAAAGGAAGGTTTTCCAACCTAGACTCCCACCGTTTCAAATTTATAAGCCATCTCAGGTGTGGAAGACTTATAAATGTTTTTTATTATCTCATGCACTCCCTCACAAAAAAGGGAAGTGAAGTACAAAAAGGTAAGGATGACACATTTTATCATCATTGCATCATTACATTACTTGTAAATAGGAGCTAAGAAAGAAAAATTAGGGCCTAGGGGAAGAAGATTTAGACTTAGAGGGGAATCAAGTAAAAGGAAATATATCACAAAGAAAGGGGATTCTATATTCTTATAATAATAATAATCTAAAGGCTATGAGCCTAAAAATGACCCCTCAGAAGATGTGATTGTAGGAGTTAAAACTTCATCTCCTGCAACTAAGACCTAGAGTAAGGAATTGGCCTAGAAATCACCAAGCTTAACTCTTGCCAAAAAAGCTAAGAAACCCTCTAGTGAAAAAATAGAGAAAGGAAAGGGAAATTAGTAGAGAAAAGGAAATTCAAGGGAAAATATAAAGAAATCCCCAATTTAGGCTCTACTAAGAAGCCTACTAAATAAATTGTCACTCCTCAATCCAAATAAAATAAAAAGAGAGATTATCTTAAGGAAAAAGAGAAGAATGATACAACATACCCTTTTCTTTCTAATAAGAAGGTGTAAATATTGTCTCAAAAATGGAGTAAGAAACCTAAGAAATCAATGGTGCAATCAAAGACAATAATAGAAACTTCTCCTACAATTTGAAAAAAAAGAAAGGGCTCAAATTCATTACCAACTCTTGCATCAAAAAGGTCGTCTCCTTCCATACCCATTAAGGAGACTTCTTAGAGGAATCCTACTAATATTCTACTTCTTCTCCTATAATAGAAAAACTAATTCTATTCTCTCATATATTCTCTAAACTAGGAATTCCACCCACCATTGATTCTAAGGAGGATTGAAAATGCAAAGAAATATGATGAAAACTACTAGAAGATCTCATTGGCTCAAAAATACCACGAGTAAGAAGACAAAGAAGAGGGTTTGAATTGTGATATATATAAATTTTGAACTAAGTGGTGAGAATGATAATGTTGAAACTAAGGAAAATGATACCAAATTAGTATCCAAGGAGGCACATGATGAAGAAATGATATATGGGATGCCAAGGTAACATAATCAATCACCATATACCAACATGATGACACCTAAAATTGTATCACCATGAATAAAAATGAGCCCCCAATGGAGAGGCTAACAATGTCACATAGTGTGGAGCAACATAATAGGAACTAAAATTTTATTCAAAGCAATCATAATTAAAAATAAACTTATTGAGACACGTGATGTGAATAATGTCATAATCAATGAGCTTCTGAATTTTGTAACATAAATATTGACATTCATTAGTAGAATGGTGATGATATCGATGATACATGCAAAAGGGAAGATTCAAAAGGTTTTGCCTGTGATTCTTCTTTCATCTAGGTTGAGTAATCAAATTAGCACGAAGAAGGTTAGTAAAAATGATTTCTTGACTAAAGCTAGGCATAGAAGAAATGTTAGATGATAAAGTAGAGGATGTTGAAAAAGGAGAAGTTTTGCAACTTATCCCTTTGATAAAGTTCTCATGAGTCTTAAATCTTTGTTTCACACATCCTAAATGATGTTAGAGATTATGAGTTTAATTGTTAGGACAATTGGGTTGAACAAATGACACACTAGGGCCTTTGAAGGCTCCCATGTTAGAATTAGGAACTTTGTATTCACCCACAAAAGATGGCATAAAATCTAATGACCCCAAACCATCCTCTAAAATGGAACTTATAGGAGAAGTATATTTAGGAGGAGAAGATATGTTTTGTTGAAATGGTGTAGGAATGGATGGAGAATCAGATTTGTCTCATAGGAAACTTTGTGATTTATCATTAGTGACACGGGTAGACATGATATTGTTATAGATGAACTTTACTTTGTGATGAAGTGTTGATGGAATGGAATGCATAACATGTAACCATGGTTGTCCTACAAGAAATATTATAATTAATATCATCAGGCATGGCATGAATAGGTATGGGTAAAATAATAGGACCTTAATTTAACAGGTAAAGTGATAATACCCAAGGTTTTTTAGCAACATTATCAAAGACAAAATTAGGAATAAAATCAAGTTTGATTGAAGAAATATCTACATTTATCTTGTATAACAAGTCAATTCTACAAACATTAAGTCCATATCCATTATCAATTAAATCTTTGTGAATAATATTATCATTGATAATGATAAAAATCACAAGGGAATCATATTGACATTGAATCTCCTTAGGAGGTAAATCATCTTGAGAAAACAAAAATTGAGATTTATTATTGGTTGCATTCATGCATTTTAATATGGAAGTTATATTAGCTTGCACATGAGGTGGGACGGTCATGTTTCTCAAGGATTTTTGTAATGCTTAATGATATGTAGGTGAAGTTTGATGCATCTTCCAAAGGGAGATCCTGGTAAGAGTAGCACGGAGTTGCTCGACTAAATCATAGTCCTTTCTAAGACTTTGAGGAAGATGACGTGTAGGAGGAACCACTAGTTGAGAATTAGGAAGGGAAGGAGGAACAACTGAACTTGCAGGTTGTTGATATTTCTTGTGTTATATGTGTGAGAAATCGTGGTGGAACCCAAATTTGCAGGTTAAATTTACAAATCTATACAGCTCAGGGAAGTATATTTTATACCTTTATCATTATGGTTTACAATATTTTGTGTTTTTTATTTCATAATTTATACTATTATCTAACTCTAATATTTCTCAGCTTTCATATTCATATTTAAATTCATAATATAAATGTTATCTATCTTTTTTGCGAGCTTTTTTTTTGTTTTATTCTTTGCATAGATACATGGTTAAAGATTAGAGTTAATCAATGGTCATTGTAATCTTGTGATCAGAAATTGGATGTCCTTTACTCATCATGGAATCATGAAAATTCACCCTGTATAAGATGAGATCTCGGCTGACTAAGGTCAAAGAGAAAATTAATACATTGATCAAGTCAAGATTTATCTGACAGCTGACATAATTCCTTGAATGACAAGTTGAAGATCTTTTAACCATTGAGGTATTGCAACATAATGACATGTGTCCAGACCCCACTAAAGACTAAGTGGAAAAAAACAAGATAAATGGTTAATCTTCAATGGAGATCTGATATCATCTACGATTGGCATGTTTCTGCAAAGCCAGAGATGCATGACCTTTGATATTCAAGGCATCACAATGTGCCAACACGTGTACAAGCACCAACTTTTATAAGCAACCAAACAAAGAAGATCTACAATCAAACGAAGATATATCTATGGCAGGCATGATGCCTCAAAGTGGAAGACAACCATTCTATACTCATCATGACATTGCGATATGGTGACATGCGTCATGGACCCAAAAACTATGAGAAACATAATCATCGGTTAAAGCATAAAAAGAATCAATGGCGGGTGTGTTCCCTTGATTAGGAGATGCAAGACTTTTATCCATTAAGGCATTACGTGATGATGCCACGTGTCTGTGACAATCAAAAAAGGCATAATACTTGGGTGACAACATCGAAAAGGATTTTCTATATTAATTTATTTCATACTTTAATTGTATTTTTGTGTTAATAAGGGTTTTATATATTAAATTGATACATCATTATTATCTTCATGTAGGATTTCAAAGGTGGTAGATACCATGGATATATCTGAGATAGTGAAATCTTTACAACTAAGAGAGATGATCACATACAAACATTTATTGAAGAATGTTCATGAAGATATATGATATCAGAAGGAGGTGGACAACATTAATGATCTAATTCTTTTCATCGAAGTTGTTTAATATACCAGGAATAATATATGATATCATGCAGAGTTTATATTGATGCTTATGGATAAGTATATGGTCAAAGTACCGTGATGATCATGATACTGAAGTATTATTTAATTATTATCTTAGACATATTATGAATATTTTTTCAAGTTATTAATATGAAACCTAATTGGTCGATGAGTGTTGTCAAACAAGGATGATTAATCATTCCTTTATTGTAACTGCTAATGTTTAGTTGTTGATCTTAGGATTAGGTATTAGTTATGAACAGATGTATTGATCTAAATCTTGTTCATATCCTTTGGACTTGATATAAATAAGGATACCACGATCAATACAGGGGGATTATAACAATCATTATTATTCAGATTGGAAAGATTTGATCAACAACTGTAACATGGACCTGGATGTACCATATTTTAAAAATCAATAAAGATAAGTTATTTTTCTTTCATCTGTGGGAATTGATTCAAATTAATTTTCTATTAGTCCCTTGGATAAAATATTTTTATTTTCTTCAAAGTGATAGTTTGATGTTGCATACTTTGGATTAAATTCACAACTTTATTTTCATTTGGTCTTTTCATTTTGCATGGTTAAATTCAATTGACTGTGGTCACAATCAATCGGTCTGTCATTTGAAAAGTTAAACACAATTGAAATAGTTGTGGATTTATCTTAAGATACATGCTCATTTAAACACCTTTGAAGTGATATGTTTCTTATAGACTATCTCTAAGGTTGTACGTAGGGTTGGGATGATTTTGACTCTATTTCCCATGATAGAATAATTTTTGGCAAGTTGAATTCCTAAGGATGAATGACTCATTTTGTGTTGTCATCATGGAAACAAAGTCATGTTTAGTTTCTATCTTGAAAGAAAAAATGACTAAGTATGGAAAACAGGGCAGACAAAGATATTCAGCGATCAACACATCAACGCACGTGCGAGAGATCGAGTCAGCTTATGTGTATTCAGATATATGTTGTATGACACATGTACATGATAAATCCTAACATGCATTGTACGGAAAAAAAGTATGACAAATTTACAGGCAGATCAGTAGACCAACAGTCCAGAAGACAGAGCATGGAAGCCGACTAGTGTTTTGATCAGTGTGAATTATTTTTTAATGTAATGGCTAAGAACCTTTGGTTATATGTTTTTAATAATGTAATTAGCATTTTAGTAAACACACTTGATCCAACTTGTTCAAAAGTGTTGTATATTTTGTTTTGGGGTCGACTAGTGTCTTGTATTGGGTCGCGCCTATACAGATATGAACATATAAGTATGTAATGTAAAGTTATGTTACAAGTGTCAATTATTATGTAAGAGGAAGATATAGAAGAGTAGTATAATGAAGTCAATACATGATATATCTCTTTAAGAGAGTAAGAGTATTCGTGCATACATAGAACTGATTAGACAAGCAGTGTCATCACAATACTTCATTTTGATATAGTGTATATCATCTTTTAGAAGGTTGTAGCCTTCATCCTATTGGATAGTGAGCCTAGGTAGTGAGCCATATACCTTTAACAGGGTTTTGTAAAAGACTCCTAACAGGGTCAGACCTTTAGCCATGTCATTATACTCATATTGTAAAGACTGCTTCTAACATGGCAAAGGAACTTTAACAGGTTCATTATACCTAGTAAAATATTTGTGGGTACTAATTCCCACCGGGGTTTTCCTCTGATCAAGGTTTCCCCGTAATCATATCTTGTGTTATGAGTTCTTATGTTAAGCTTCATTCAATGTATGTTTTTTTTATGTTTAAGTTGCTGAAAAGTAATTAATAAGACAAACACTGATTCACCCCCCTCTCAGTGTTTCTAACAATTGGTATCAGAGCTCTAGTCCTCAGCAAATAAGTTTAACCACTTGAGGAGATCATGTACTCAGCAGAAGAAAAACATTTGAAAAATAATCTTGAAGCAGCTCTTGAAGATCTTGATAGATCTAAAAAACAAAATGAAGAACTTAGACTGAAAGTTGATGGATCACAAATGCTTATCAAGAAATTAAGGAAAGATTTGAAGGATTGTTCTACAAGTGATTTAGGGAAAATGATCAAAAAGCTCAATGAAGAAAATATGTCTCTGAAAGATAAAATTGAAAATCTAGATGAACAGCTCATAGACAGCCAAATTGCTATTGAAGAAAAGATCAAAGAAAGCAAACAACTAGATGATGAACTCTTGAAAGAAAACATGAAAGTCCTGGAATTGGAAAACATAAAGAAGAAGTTGGAATCTGAATTAGTAGAAGCAAAAGATAAAATTGATAAACTCCACACAAGTTCTGATTCACTTCAATCTCAGCTCAATGCACAAAAGCAAAAATGCGACACTACTGGTCTTGGATACAGTGTAGCACAAATTGAAATCAATTCATTGCAAGAAAGAAAGAAAGATCATGAAGCACCTTCAGAAGCAAAGAAAGTTGAAAATGTTGAAGAGATTAAAATAGATCTACCTAAAGGGGAAATCAAGAAAGTTAATAGAACTTGTTATGCATGTAACAAACATGGTCATTTTGAAAGAGATTGCAAAGAAGAAAGACCTTTTAATGGTTATTGTTTCTCCTGTAATAAGTTTGGTCACAGGGCTATACATTGTAGAAAAAATCAAAGAATAATGAATCAAAACAATCAGAGAAATCAACCTCAAATAAATTTGAAGAACACTACATGTTAGACATGTAACTACAATGGTCACACAACAAAGCAGTGCAACATGATGAAAAAGAGCATCAGACCTCCTATCATTTGTCACACATGTGGAAAGGCTGGACACATCTCAAGGTTTTACAGATCCAGAACTCAAAAGAAAGATGAACCTAAGAAATCACTATTTGAAGAAAAAGGAGAAGTCAAGTTTGTTCAAGAAAATGAAGATTCAAGAAAAATTTGGGTTGAAGTAAAGAAGGACAATGATGTTGACAAAGTATTTGATGCATCCCCAGTGGACGCACCCTCTACTTCTGCTTGAATAGACCTTCTTGGTCTTAGGGGGAGCTATTCTAGCTCAGGACCTCTGCGTGGTTGATATACTCACCTCTGAGTATGTGCCTATGAATTCATGGTTATAAGCACATAATATTGCTATATGCATCGAGATCAAAGTTTCAAAATCTCTGAGTAATTTGCGTACGGTTGCAAACATTAAATGCGGTAGATTTTATAAAAGAAATTAAGTGTTTGATCTTCTTCACACTTGCATTCGAGATCACATAATTTGGAGAGCACTGGAGCACTAAGAAGCAAGCACAGAAGCATAACAGATTTGACAGTTAAGCAAAAAGATAAGAAGTTGAAATAGAACCCTAGTAGTTGTGCCATTTTGGAATTTTGTGAAACCCTACTTAATCAAATTCCAAATAAGTATGGTGACTCTAGTTGTGTTTGATATAGAAGAGAGGAAGAGATTTGTATTTAAGAAGCATCCATTCAAATGCATACTAGATGATGTGGAAGGGGCTTTCTCCAAAACCCCGCTAGGTGTTGTTCACGTGGAAGATATCCATGCGTACATTTACTGTAAGAAGGAAACAGTAGGAGATGTTAGCATAGCCAATCATATGGGATCTATGATGAAAATTGACTACACATTCAAGGATGAGTTTGCGCACTTGATTGATAACCCTATTTTCGAATACTCTAATGCGCATGAGTTTGATGAGCAAGAATGGGTGAAGATTTTGCTAAGCAAAATACATGATGATCTTTACTAGATTGGTGAGGTTCCTATGCACATCACTACTGACCTAATCCATGAATTAACCTAACTCCCTAAAACTAGACCAGTTCTTCCTACTGGTAAGGATGTCAAGAAGCAAGTGGAACAAGTTTTCCTATCTAGAAGTGACAAGCGTAGAATGACAGTTGACCCTATCAAAGAAGATGACATAAAACTTTTAACAATGATACTTGGGTATAAGTTTTAGCAAGCAACCAGGTTGAATAGTGTCTCTACAGCAATAGTCCTAGCAGATATCAGAATGGTGAAGGATAACACTCAATACAACCTATGTGAGATCTTGCGCACTCAACTAATTGACAAAATTTGAATCATCAAGCATGACAGGAGAAAGACATTCAGGTTTGGATCTTTGATCATCTACTTGTACTTCCATATTGTTGGAAAGGTTGCAAACCTTTATCTAGATAGGAGCAAACCCACAATGTCTCAGATTTCACTTAAGGCCACCTTAGAGAGGAGTGCAAGGGATGCCATGGATATGGATATCAAGACATTTAGGATCAAGATGCAGAAAAGTTTCAGACTATTTGAGAAGATTGTTGATAAATATAAGGACACTATATGTTTCATAGTGGAAACAGATTGCACTTTCATGGAGGCAGTTGAACCTAGAACCAAATGGATTCATCCTCTTGGTTATGAAGTGGAAGAACATGTGTTAGAAGAATATGCGCAAGTTCTATTATCTGCGCCCAAAGATCCTAATGAGCCTAGGTAGGGTACTTACAAAGAGAAGACCAATGAAGTTGACACTATCTTACACAGTGCTGATAACAAGAGGAAGGCATCCAGAATTACATCCAACATTCTAAGTACATGGAGTCACTCAAGAAGATCTTGAAAAAGCTAGAGAAGCTAAAATAGCTAAATAAATTGAGAAGACTGAAGAAATCCAGAAGAAGATGAAAGTAGAGAGGACCCCTGCACCCTCTACCACTGTTGAATTAGACTCCTCTCCACCTTCTATACCAAGTAAGAAGTCTAGAGGAAGAAAACAAGTGCCCACAAATCATCCATCATCAAGGATCACTTGGAGGAAAGCAAAGAATACTCAAGCTCCTCCTGAGGTAGGATTTAGACCTAGTCTAAATGTTTTGAAAAATAGGATTGTAAATGAAGGGAGATTAGATACACTTTCTAAAGTCTACGACAAGTATCAAGAAATTGATAAGACTGAGATACACTCTATGATCATATCTCATATGATCAAGTTTAAGAATTCAGTTCTTGAACTCAAAACAGTGATACCAGATCAGTTATGGAACATATTGGAGATTATGAAAAGACATGCAATTGAGGAAGACATGAGGATAAGAGAAGATACATTGGATAATCTTCTCCCTGTATGCTTGCATGATGAGAAGGTTATTCTATTAGATCTGGTGAAGCCTCATCTCCGAACTAAGACAAGGACCCTACAGATTATGAACAAAGAGTATGAGCAGATAGGTAAGGAGACTAAAAAGGAATTTGTACAAGTGTTTATGGATAGACACATGTATCCATCAATGACACCTACAACAAAGGTAACTCCAGCTCCTCCCAAATAGGTTACAAAACTAGTGATTCAGATAGCACCTATGATAGGTCCACATGTTTTAGCACCCACAGTGACAATAATGTCTGCTACAGAAAAAGACTCAGAAGATACTATAGTGGTTGATAACATCAATATATCAATGACAACATCTGACAAGGACATGGACATAGTTGATAAAGCATTTGTAAGCACTGAAGAAATGTGCACTGATGATACATCTGCACAACAGGATGAAGTTCCCATCAATGATCCAATTGACATAAATGAAGAAAAAGATACTCAAGGTGATAAAACACCAGTAAAAGAGATACTAGTAAAAGTTGAATGCATGGATACCAGTCAGAACACTATATTCTCACCATCCACTCAATCATCCACCTCATTGTTGTCAAGGTTAACTCCTGATTCAGAAAGTCTGGATGCATGGGGAGAAGAAGACCTAATTAAGATCAACGTTCTTTCTATGGAAAAATCAAAGGAGAAACAAGTGATGAGGAACCATCACTTTTTGGAAATAGTAAACATATTGAATGACTTAGTGCCTGCTGATCAGAAAGTAGCCAAAGTCTAATCAGTTGAAGATGTGGACAACATTTTGACAAACTTCAAATCACACTTTACAATTTTAGTAGACTCTACTACTAAAATTTCTGAAGATGAATACAAGAAGGAGAGACTGAATGAATTGGTAAAGAATTTTACCTTAGACCTAAAATCCTTAAAGATTGGGCAATCCATACTAAAAGATTTAGCAGCTAAAGGCAAGAAAGTTATAGCTAATTGCATGGATAGAATGAAGTTCACCTCTGAGCACGTTAAAAAGGTAGAAGAGGTAGAGATCATGGTGGATAGCATAAGGAAATGAGTTGATACTTCCACACAAGACATGAACATATGCAATAATGTCTACCAAGGGCAGTTAGACAAAATTGAGAAAGCTAAGTTGGAAATTAGCAAGATAAGAGTAAGGCAAACCCAGTTGAGAAATGCACTCACACCATCCTTAACAACCCTTAATGAGAACATCAAATAGATTAATGACACCATGGTGACATATGATCAAGGTACTTGCATGGATATGATGAAAATGGAGAAACTGACATATGCCCTATGCGCGCATCTATTTACTGTTGATGCAATGAAAGTATTTTGGTAGAAAGAGATCCAATCTCTTCAGATTGTATACCCTAAAGTTTACATGGAGTAATTATGCAGAAGACTTACAAAGTTTTTGTACACCTTTTTCATTAATGTCAAAGGGGGAGTAATATAGAATGTGTATATGCGAAGAAGTATATGTATATATCAATAAGATGTTATGATATACAGTCATTTTTTGTGTTAATTCATTTTGAGTAACTTAGCCACATTCCTTTGTTGCCATAAATGAAAAAGGGGGAGATTTTTGGTAAGTTGACTTCCTAAGGATGCATGAATCATTTTGTGTTGTCATCATGGCAAAAAATTCATGTTTAGTTTCTATCTTGAAAGACAAAATGACTAAGTATGGAAAACATGGCAGACAGAGATATTCAGCGATCAACACATCAGTGCACATGCGAGAGATGGAGTTAGCTTATGTGCGTTCAGATATATGTTGTATGAAATGTGTAAATGCTACATCCAGACACGCATTATATGGAACAACAGTACGGAAAAGTTACATGCAGATCAGTAGACCAGCAGTCTAGAAGACAGAGCATGGAAGCCGAATAGTTTTTTGATTAGCATGAATTATTTTTTAATGTAATGGCTAAGCACCTTTGGTTATATGTTTGCAATAATTTAATTAGCATTGTAGTAAACATGCTTGAGCCGACTTGTTCAAAAGTGTTGTATATTTTGTTTTGGGGCCGACTAGTGTCTTGTATTGGGTCGCACCTATTCAGATATAAACATATAAGTATGTAATGTAAAGTTATGTTACAAGTGTCAATTATTATGTAAGAGGAAGATATAGAAGAGTAGTATAATGAATTCAGTACATGATATATCTCTTTAAGAGAGTAAGAGCATTTGCGCATACACAAAATTGATCAAACAAGCAGTGTCATCATAGCAGTTCATTTTGATATAGTGTATATCATCTTTCAGAAGGTTGTAGCCTTCATCCTATTGGGCAGTGAGCCATATACCTTTAACAGGGTTTTGCAAAAGACTCCTAATAGGGTCAGACCTTTAACTAGGTCATTGTACTCATATTGTAAAGACTGCTTCTAATAGGGCAAAGGAACTTTAACAGGTTCATTATACCTAGTACAATATTTGTGGGTACTAATTCCCACTGGGGTTTTCCTCTGATCAAGGTTTCCCCGTAATCATATCTTGTGTTATGAGTTCTTATGTTAAGCTTCATTCAATGTATGTTTGTTTTATGTTTAATTTGCTGAAAAGTAATTAATAAGACAAACACTGATTCACCCCCCCTCTTAGTGTTTCTAACAATAAGGCACCAATCTAATCATTTATTGGATTGTGGTTATTCATCTCATTGTTTACAGTTTGTGACATCTTATCCATCTCTTCACTTCAATTTACATACATATTTACTAAACACTCTTTCAATTACTCAATTTTTTTTCAGTCTTGCAATTTATAATATATTGTGTTCAGTTTGATTTCTATCAAGTGCCTTTTCCATACTTGAGAGAGAGGATTTGGAAAGTATTCTATTTGCTATAAAAATCCTTAAGACTTGAAGGATAAGCTAAGGTATAGGCCTACCATCCTTGGTCATGCAGAGACAAAATTGTAGAAGTTTCAACCTTGCCTTGGTTGTGACTTGTTAGTTGGCCAAATCACTTGGGTTTCCCATCATTAGATTGGCAAGTCCATAGGAAATCCAATCTGTTGATTTGAGCACCAATAGATTGGTAATTCTACTGGGGAATTGTTCAAAAGAACATTTTTTTATTTTACCTAGAAGCTCTTGTGTTATGTTTAAGACTCTACTAGGAGAAAGAACTCATAAGACAGTAAGTATTTTCCTTCTGATAAGAAGGTGGTGACTCTATTTAAAGAAGTATTTCAGCCAATGACACTACTAAGGGAGAAGACTCAGAAGAACATGGTGGATATTTTTTTCAAATGTATCAATAATTTCAAAGAAGACCATTTATTATAGATGGTATCAAGCCATTGGATTTTAGAAATTTTGATTATAGGCCTGGCAAGTTACTCCCAAAACTATCATAGTTTGTACCAAAGTTCCATGGAGAATGGGATGAATCGGTACTGCAATTCTTGGATGCATTTTATACATTCATAAAAGATTATGAGATTTCTACGGAGGATCAGGTGATGAGGCTATTTTTTAGGATGTTAAAAGACAATGCTAGACAAGTATATGAAACACTACCCACACAATGTATCTCATCTTGGAAAGATTTTGAGCAGTGGTTCTTATCTGAATTTCATGATGCAAGTGAAGAAAACAACATGTGCTATGAACATGAAGAGGATCTAAATTACATTATGGAAGAGGAATCATGTCCCCTTTGGATATATTCTTCAATTTGGAAAGGTATGGGGGAGAATTTGCAGCACATTTGTTCATGAGAATGGTAAAAATTTATCGAGAATTACCTTAAGATATTAGGCCTTTTGGAAGAAAATTAATGGATAAACTTTGTGAGTTGGTAATCTACCATGATTCTCAACTAATATCTTTTCTTGATCAAATATGTGAAGAGTTGAGGGTAGAAAGGGATGAATATAGGGAAAAATTTACATGTACTCCAAATTTGAATGCAAATGAAATCTGTGATCAGACTAAAAAGGTTCATGTACATGAAAAGAATGATGTCACAAAGGAAGAGAATCCAGATTAGGTTAAAGATGAATCTGTACATGATGAGATTTGTATGGAGACATGTATCAATAACCATGATGCTGAGAAAGAAAACCTTCTCAGTACTAAGGAAATTTTAGATCTATTAGATATTGAATATCAGAAACATGTTCAGAGAAATGGTGGATTTTCTTTTCTCAATCCACCACAATAAATAAGTTAATGGATCAGTATATATTCAATAGGTACGAGATCAAGATGATAGTGATTTCCAAGAATCAGATGACAAAGATAAAATAGAACAACATACAACATATGATTAGAAAGAACTTTTAGATGAAGACTCTCACGAGGGTATGCCTGAAATATCCAGAAGTTTCAGATGAAGACTCTCACAAGGGTATATATGAATTATCCAGAAGAGGGTATGAGGGTGTGTCTCATATGAAAACTACTATGAAATGCATTATCCTAAGTAAGCTTAAGTAAATTGTAATTAAGAATATTTAATTACACAAAAAATTCTCAATCCCTTGAGCTAAGTGGATCCACTCTCCTTTAATATAATTAAAGTGGAAATAAGCCTAGTTTCCTAGGTTACATGCATAAAGTAATAAACAACTTCAAGTGATCATCACGTACCACTTGCCAACAATATCTCCCTTTGGAATTAATGGCAACACTTACTGAAAAATGACTAAGTGTCAATACCAAAAAGATAAATGTACATTTCATCTTTTCTTCATTTCTTCTATTTACATATATCCATTTTTCTTCTCTTTTCTCCCTTTGACATCAATGGAAAATGTATACAAAAATGTAGAGTTCATCAAAATTGTACTACTACTTACCAGAGAATTAGACCATCTTTAATACATCTCAGAAAGAGACTTCCAAGATATTCACTTCCTTTGTCCAGGTCTTCACCAAAACCTAACTCACATAAATTAGTTTGTTCAATGCAAATAAAGAGGTCTTTGCTTCCTTTAGGTCAGTAGGCATATTTTTTGTAAGGGTATGTGATGTCTTATCCATGCTAGAGATATGGGCCTCAAGAATTGATAGCTTGGGAGTGATTAGACTCTTCAGGAAACCAAATCTTGCCATAAATCTCCCTCTTGTAGTATCAAGGACACTCAGTTTGTCCAAAATCTTGGACACTTCTCTGTCTAACTCCAGTATAGATTTTGAGGATGTCTTGCAAGTGTCCATAAACTTATCCAAAGTAGATCTATCCTTCGCTACTATCTCCTCAATGTTTTTGACATGTTTGATAGGGTTGATACAATAACAATATAGCTTCCTACCTTGTGGAGCACAACCTTTTGCCTTTGATGTGGTCTTGTTTAGTATTCCCAAGTCCCAATAAATAAACTTGCACACTTCCTCTAATTTCTTTGGAAGAAATCTCTTTTCAGCCTTCTCTTCTGCGATCTTCTCTAAAGACTCATAGTGTCTGTCAAATTCATCTAGTGCCTTGTTCAAGTTCTATGCATCATATTTTCCCTGAAAACAATAGGTGATGGATGTAGTTTGTTCAAGGTGTCAACTGCTCTTGTCATTACCTTAGTCTTCTTCTTTCCTTTCTGCTTAGATCTTTCTTTAGCTTTACTAAATGTGATGAAGGACAACTTCATCAACTAATCCTCATCCATTTTCTCAACATTAGTGCTCAAAGACTTGTCTCCACTTGTCAACAATAAAGGTTAATATTCTTCAACCTTAATCATTGTTTCTTCCACTGTTGCATCAATGTTTTATTTTTGAATTTCTTTTTCTGTCATATCCTTATCACTGATTCCTCTAATGTCTATATTCTCCAAAAAGGGGTGATTCACATCCTGTGAAGTGTCTAATGAAATAGGTACACTAGAAACATAAAAAATATGGTATCTTCATAGTACTTACATACTGAATAGTATCTTCGCTCATTGATTTATCAAGATTTATCTCTTCTTTATTTGATGATTCTCCTTTCTCAATGGATTTGGGCTTAGGATCCTTAGGTGGCAATATTTCCTCAATATTAGTTCTCATTAAGACTTTTTCTATAGATTTCTATGTCTCCTCAGTAACTTCATTATATCTTCCTCCAATTATATTTATTAGTCTTGTTTTGGTTCTTAATAGGGGTTTAAATTCATTCAATATCCTCTACATTTCTTTGATAGATACAACAAGAAACATGCCTTCAATTGCTTGTTCTCTAATCACTTCATCTTCCTTCTATGCCAATTGCTTCCTTATCTCCAATTTCTCATACAATTCCTCATGTATACTACCTTATATCTCTAACAAGTTCTTCTTAAAGAGACGTAAGTGTTTAATAGCTATGTCTTCAATAAGAAGTTTGTCAGATGCCTCATACCTGTCATAGTATTTTGAAAATGAAACAAGCTTCCCTTGCTCAATAATCCTCTTCTCTAGCATTTTCATATCTGGCTTCCAAAGTTGTCTCACATTAGCGGTCTTTTCTTCAAATTTCTTCTCTTTTCCTTCTATCCTCTATTCCTTAGGAGGTGAGTCTGGTTTAGTGGACCTTGTGTTTCTTCTAGATGCTATCTTTGTTGTCTCTTCTTGAAATGTCTTCTATGGTGGTGAGGGTGTAGTAACATCTATCACAGTAGAAGGTGGAATAACTATCTGCACAACTTCTAGAGGTGAAAGGATTGTAGTAGTAGTGCTTTCCAACCCATAATCTCTCTCTGTCATCTTCTTCCTCACTTATTTCATTTCCTCTTTGGATATGTTGGCCTTGACTACCAAGTCATCTACTACATTTTTTATTGTCCTCTTACTTGATGCTCTACTTTTTTCCTCTCTAATCTTTGTTGACTTCTCCTCATAAGTTCCACATCTTTCCTCTGATGAATCAACTTCTGAAGCTAAAATGTGTTCCGCTTGCATGATTATAAATTTAGAACTTACCTCATACCCTAGTGGATAACACCATTTATTTCTAGGTATAACTGCCTCAAAGAATGCACAATTAGTTTCAACCATGAAACAAATTGAGTCCTTGTATATTTCCCCTATTACCTCTGGAATTCTTTCCCTTGCCTTCATCTCTCTCTATAGGATTTTGATCATAGAAAACAATTCACCATCTACCCATGTATTTTTTTGTCTCCTATAAGTCTGATAAATCTAAATTCTAGTAGGTATATTGTCTTTCCATGCTCTAGGGTGCATACCAGGAAATTTTTAAACAATGTGAATGTACATGTGTATCAACAAAGATCCAAATCTGAATCTTGTAGACTTGTCCTTATTTATCTGCCTTACATTCTCCAAGAATTTCTCTATTAATACTTCATATAAATTATACTTGATGTTTTCCTTCACCATTTTTATAAGCCATTAAGTTTACACCTGCTGATACAAAATTTAGTTGGCTGCTATAATGCAATTTATAGCCCAAAATCATAGTAATCAATATTACATCTTGTTGGAATACATTGTTTACCTTCATCGCTCTCATGTCCCACTGTGAATGCATTAGGGTGTTTACCATCTTCTTAGTAGTCTTCTCAGCAATAGGTAATATACCAGTATTGGCCAATCTTTTTATGGCATGAATTAAGTTGTTGCAAATCTTTACATAATGATCTCCAAGCCATATGAACTAATCATGAACTTTTCTCAATATAATATTTATCCATTCTTCTTCGTCAAAGTCATGAAGTTAAGTTATCTTCATAATGCTTAGGTTATTTAGGTGTGCGAACTCATCTTTCATCTTTTCATCATCACCTATCATGTTTTCCATATGTGTAGCAATTTCTTCGTCTCCCAAAGATTCAAAATTACAATGTATATATGCCCTAATATCTTTGACATGTAAAAATTCATAGGGTGTTTGAGAAAACATGCCTTCAGGGTCATCCTTAGTATATTTGAAAGGGTGTTTCTTGAATTTGTACCTAGGTCTCTCTGCAAGATAAAAAATCATAGGTGTATCCATTTCAAAGGCTTCGCAATCGATCTAAATACCTTTTTTACTATGGAAGTGCGAGATATCTACTTCGATCAAACTCTTCAATATACTTGCTCCAGCTCTATTTATGCTCAAGACTCTATTCTCCTTAGGTTCTTCTCTACAAATTATGTCTAATTATGTTCTTTCAATTATCCTTATACTTTGCTGAGTGAAAAATGACATAGTTCCCAATAAACTTATTTATGCACATAGACCAGTCGAGTAGCAATTTGGCGATCATAGTATATAGATATATAAAACCATGAGATCACAAATAAATGTTACAAAATTTTTATACATACTCTCCCTAAGCTCCCAAGAGCTTACTCCTCAAATTTAGGGGCTGGATAGATTTCAGATGTATTCTTCCAATGCTCCCCTAAGGCATTGCTTGTCCATTTAGGTTGATGTAGAAATGTTAGCACCAAGCGAAGACTTAGTAGCATCTACTGACTCTTCCTGAATCTTTTCCTAACTAGATTATTTTTCCTTCCATACCTTATTACTGTTGATATCTTCTATTTTCTTGAAACAATGCTCAAATTCACTTATGTACTCTGCAAGACTCTTACCATTATCACCAATATTCTTCTTTATAACCATAAGAGGTGGTCTTATTCTGTTGTTAGTTCTATTGTACCTAAAAAACTTTGCTATATGCCCTGGAATATTACATTTGTAGCATATAGGAGGTGATCTATTCTGATTAACCTGCAACTTACAATACCTTGCAATGTGCCCAAGGTTATTACATTTACAAAATTTTGTCTTAGCTGATGTCTCCTCACTAATGTAATATTGTTTGTATCTTGATTGATTAGGTTTCCTGCATTCTGCTTTCTTGTGTCCATATCCATAACAGTTAAAGCAATAACCAGAAAAAGGTTTGAAAGGAGCTTTACCTCTACAACATCTCTTCATGTGTCCAACCTTGTTACAACCAAAACATCTACCTCAGAAAGGTCTGATCTGTTCTTAAGGTTCTTCAAGAGTAGGTCTTTCTCCATCAATCTTCACATCACATTTTTCTTCTTGATTCTTTGAACATTCAGCTTCATTGAAGCCAACACCAGTCATGTATCCTTTAGGTTTTTTTCTATCTCTTTGTTCATCGATCAAGTTACTACTCATGTGAAGTTTCTCAATATGATTCTTTGCCTCAACAAGTTCTTCTTTTATGATCTGATTGTATTTCTCCAATTCCAGATACTTGTTCTTGTAGTGTTCAAGTTCAGTCTTCATTTGTCCTATCTGAATATTAACATCCTTCAAGGTTTCTTCAATTTTTTTCTTAGCATCCTTTTCTTGTTGAATCTCTTTAGCCATATGTAGTGAAGTAGTTTCACAATCAAACTTTAATGTATCTTTCTCTTTCTCAAGCTGCATAATCTGATCTGAATTATCATTGTCTGAATCCTCTTTTATCTTAACCATAAGATCTTGTCTTTGAATTCTAGAAAGTTCAAGATGTTCTTTTAGTTTCTTAATGAATCCCTCTGCTCTTCTTAATTTGAATTTCAAGTCGCTATTCTCATCCTTAGCTTTGTTAAGATCTTCAAGTGCTACTTCAAAGTTTTCTTCCAATCTTTTAGAATCCATCTCGATCTCCCTTAAGTTGTTAAACTTTCTTTCCAAGGGCCAAAAGCTTTGGTAACAATTGTTAGGATTAAGTAATACTGAGAGGGGGATGAATCAATATTACAACAATTTAAACATGCTCTTAATAAATTCCAATTTAACCATATAATTATTGAAATGAAAAGAACATAAGCACACAACACATAACTCACAACACTATGAATTGTTGTCAAGGAAACCCCAGTGGGGATGGTACCCACAAATATGCACTAAAAGTATAGTGTCCATGTTAGGTGACCTAGCCCTATTAGGAGCTAAATATTACATAGGTACATTTCCCTGTTAGGGGAATACAAAACCCTGTCAAAGGTATACTGAGCACACTGCTCTTACAATCAGAAATAAACCTGTTATAATTAATTCTCAATAGTGAACATTACAAGCATCAGTTATGTTTAGATAGTTCCAGTTGTAGCTCACATCTGTCTTACATCACAATGCATCCATGCATTCCATCTGATTCATATCATCTTATCACTTCTCTTTCTTTGCTTTACAAAAATCTCTTCATATATATATATATATATGTATATATATATTACATTATTTAGTCGGCTCTCTAATACATTACAAAATAGAATTAATATATACTCAAAGAGTAAATACAAATTTGGAAACCATACACTACCAAAGAATAGGTAATCCACAATCACAATCTAACTTAGCATGCTAGGAGTCCACATCATACTCCCTCAATCATCGTGAATGTTCACCTGCCCTATATCATTGTTACTCTATCTTCGCATTACTTCAAGATATTGTAACTATCTGTGATCATCACAAAAACTCAAGAAACCTTACTAGAAGGTCATACATACTCCAAAATATCTTTCTCTAAGATCACATATCTCCATGCATCATATACTATCTTCACTGTCCAAAACTGTACTGCTATACTTTGTATTTCTGTTTACTGTACTTATTCATTTCGCTATATGTATATCCAAAACTTTAAACAACTTCAAGTGATCATCATTCTAGATGTGTTTTCATAAATGAAAACCCTCAAGTGTATCATATCACTCCAGAAATGTACCACTTGTATGCACCCTAAAATGGTCGCCTAGACTATGGGCCCCTATTCTTCAATTTATCAAATGACAGAGTCAATTTATCAATTTCCCGAACCAATGCTTTGTAATATTTTCAATTCAAATCAATTTTCTCGATCAAATCGTAATTAATTCAATTATTTCAATATTTCCTAAGGTTTGATCATTTCATCAATAATCTTATTTAATTAAAAGAAAACACCCCTTTTAATTAAATAAAATGATCTTATTTAATTAAAAGAAAATCCCTTTTTATTAAATAAAATAATCTTATTTAATTAAAAGAAAATCTCTCTTTTAATTAAATAATCTTATCTTATTTAATTAAAATATATATTTTTAATTAAATAATCTTATTTAATTAAAAGAAAAAATCCCTCTTCTAATTAAATAAATAAAATCCCCACTTAAAGCTCTCTTTTTGATGAACAAAAGGAAATAAATTAAATAAAAAATAAATAAAACTCCTTTTTCTCCACACATATTCCTAAGTGGTGGGATTTTTCCTCTCACTTGCCTTTTGAGATTTATACCACATTGCTCTTGAGGATGCATTCCTCTCCACACTTTCCTTTATAAGGAGCCCTCTCTTCATTTGAGAGATCAAGTTTTCATGTTATTGTTATGCTGCAGGTTTGGAGAGCAATTTTGGAGAGTTTGAGCATTTGAGCTTGAACCATGCAACTTCTCTTCTTCTTGTCTTATTCTCTCATGCATCCATGGCAATCCATTTAGAGTAGATTCATGTTAATTTATATTCATATTTCCTTTCAATAGATTAATCTTGCATATTTCCTTCATAGATTAGTTTGCATATTTCCTTTGCAATGCATATTTGATGATCATGGAGACTAGCATTCTTGCTCTTCCTCTTTGAATCTCTCATTTCATGGTGTACTTGTATGGGCATAAATTAGGTCTAAATTGAGGGCCTTCATCACAAACCCTTGCACTCCATGAATAGGGAGCTATGAGTCACCATTTGAGACCTCATTCTTGAGGAATCTTGAATACAATGACTCATAAAAGTGTGTCAACATTTTAGCACACAATTTTTGCGCCTACCGTGGGGCAGAACATCCATTTCTGTCATCACATTTGAAAATTCCTTCTATCTTCTATCTATTGTTCTCTTAGTGTCTTTGAAGCTCTCATTTTGAGCCAAATCTGACCCCACCATCGCGTTTAGAACGTCGTTTCAGTTGAAAACAAGTATAAACTCGCCCATATCCAGCGAAAGTCAAATCTGTGGCAAATTTCTTTTGCCCAAGCAGGACATACGACGTGTTGCATGGAAATCGAGGTAGATTTCAGATTTTTCTGCATGCAACCTAATGCAGATTTTTGAAAAAAAATTGAAGGAAAAAATTAGATTTTTTTTACTATGTTTAATTTGACGGCCGTCAAACCATCATTATGCATGGATTACTGTGACAACCATGAAACCATCAATTTTAATGTTGCTGACATCAGCAAAGTTTGAAAAGTCTTTGCCTTCACCATTGGAGTTTTTGAAATTGTAATCTAACTTCAAACGATCATATCTTGCTCATTTTAGGTCCAAAGTGAGTGCTTTTTTTTTAGAATTTTGGGTATAATTGTCTGAAGATTTATGGGTTGCTCTTATTTTCTAGATTTGAGTCACAAATTTATTAGAAATTGTAGGTTTTCATTACTGTACTTGTCTAATCCTCTATTTTGCAGCTTCTAAAGCCTCGTATGGGCTCATACGGTAACATTTTTAGTGTAATTTTTTTTGAAAGTGTGTGATTTTTTAAACTACTTTCTGAATATGCAATCAGATTTATGATTTTCTAATTTTTCTAAAACTGACAAGTTTTGGGCTTTGTTGTTCTGTGACTTATCTTATTGATTAAAACCTAATAGTGGTTTGCAAGACATTTAAAAAGAAGACTAAAAACATAGACTACTAACAAATCATCTTGAAGGTTTCCTTGATCGATAGAACACTAAACATTATGCTTGCATTTTGTTTTTTATTAAAATAGGAATGCACATGCAAGAATTTTTAAAATGAACTTATATATGATGTTTTAGGGATGGCAATAATATTAGGAAACTATGATATCACCCTTTTGGGATGATCAAAAATCTAGAAGCATTGTTGTCATCTTCTTGTGTTTGAAGTGTCTTTTTAGATTGTAATCCTAAGAATTATATAAACGTATCCTCTCCCCTCACCTTTGTGGATCTTGGGTGTAAAAGAAATTCATATAATTATTTTAGCATGGCTACCTCCCAAGAGATTTAACAGAGTCAGTGAGAGTGGATTGCCCAACCGGTAACAGGCTAAAGCCAATCCCTTCCAAACTGGTATATAAAAAATGTTATTGTGATTAATCTCACAGTGAACAGGTGTCAATTTTGCTATGTCGACAAAAGATCTCCCTCAATACCCTCGTGGTGTGTAAAAACCTATAGAATGTAACTTCTATAGGCTGGGAGGCCTCCTTAATGGGGATAATCTATTGCATGTATAGCCGCTTGAACAGGTGCCCTGACTAAAAAATTTGTTATAGTGACCCAAATCCCTCTATCTGTTGGCGCAGAAGGTCAGAGACTGACTAAGACATCCCACATTTTCATGGCTCTTAGTAGAGACAATGGTTGTTTGGGAAGTGATTCCCTTAGGATTCAAAGCTTGGTGTGCCTAAGAAGTGCGTGCACTATAAGGAGGAGCTTGTGCCTCCAAGCTTCTAAGTTGTCCGCTATGAGTAGGCATGGCTGAACTTCGGTTCAAGTGGGAATTCAACAGATATTTCCCTGGCTTACCTAGGTTGTGGTGTGACTATTCTTTTTACAACAAACAATCTGCTTGATGTGTCTTGCGTGAGTGAAAGATCAAAATAGAAACCAAACATTCAAAGCAAACATCAAAAAATGATCAATAATTCTGCATTCTTAAGTGTCAAACTGTCAACTTGCACAATTTTCTATCCTATCATTTCCAGTCTTCCTCGGTCGATCCGGGTCAGATTAGGTCACTTACCCCACTATTAGAAGCTTTTTTACACTTTTGATTCTTGTATTTTGACCACTTGAACTAGTAATCTTTGGTTTCAGAAGTGACCTTGCTTGGAGTTGGTGAGCTAGAAACTATCTTTATTGAGAAGATAAACCTTTAGATCCTTTGATAACACACTTGGAGAGTTTTAGTAGTCTCTTGTCCATTCACTTCCATGTAAATTCAAATTCAATCAATATAACTTGGGTAAATCATCCTCCTGGTCCATATGTTTTAGGGTATTCACTTGTTCAGTGGGCACCTCTGTGGCAGTGTTGGTTTATGCCTCTTGCAAAATTCTATCTTATCACCTCTCTTTTGGATAAGTGAATGCCTTTACTATCCTAGTTTGGTACCAATGTTTCTTAGGGTCATCCTATCACCTAGTACCTTTTTCTTTCATTCCAGTTATAACAAGATATCAAGTAGATCAAGGAAAGTGACCTCAAGTAGTCTTTAACCAATTACCCTTAGTTCAAACTCGCCAAAAATGTAAGGGAAAAGAGCCTATATTTGATCAATCACCCAGGAACAACTCAGAAGTTTGGTTTGATTCCAAGAGTAACCTTAGTGAGTTGAGTACACCCTTAGCATCTTCTCACTTGGATATGTATATGAGTTACACAGTGACTCAATGAGAGAGGGAAGAAATGGATAAACACCTTGATGACATATTTGAAAAACATAGAGATACCATTTTGTTTGGCAGTTCCTCTCATGACAGTCGACCAGTCTCAACCCTTATCTCAACTAGATATCTAGATGCACACCAAAAGGCTGAGAGAGGTAAGAGGCAAGCCTATTAAGATGAAAATGTTGATGGGACTTTGTGACCAATCTCATCAATAGAGGAAGAGTTGTCACCGGGTATTGGGGTACTGCCCAACTTCGCCTGTAAAGGTTGTCCGGGGAATAAATTTTCTGGGGCTTCAAGCACCTGAGTGTCAGGTCTCAATGGTGTGGGTAGCTAAGTCGGGCAAGTGAATATTTTTTTTTGGGGGGATAGCTAGTTTTGACTCATCTTATTTGGGGATTTTGTTAGTAGGTCAGGGTTTCCTACAAGTACGCATGAGTTTACCAAATAAAGAGCAAAAGATATGCCAGAGTTAGGATTTCGTTACTTCTACTTATAGTCATACCACATATTTCTAACATCAACAATTCTCTAATGAACTACACTAAATACTGAATGCATATAGAACCAACAGTTCATACATATTCAATAGCAAGGGGAAATAAGATCATCTAATCTAATAAATCACCAGAGCATGGGACATTAGAAACATACAGCACAAAAGAGATATTTTTAACTCAAAGATTAGAACACTAACAACATCATTTCCAGAAACTTCATCCTTCTTCATTAACAAGTTGTTCCAGCATCACTGGTGTGTACATCAATGGCTCCAAGGGAGCATTTAACTACTAAGAACTACTGAGCATTGAGCTCTGCAACTACTAGAAAAAAAAAGCTAAATGCTGATAGTATTGGACTACAAAATCATCAATTTCACCGACCCTTAAAATGGGTTCAAACCTCTTATTTATACACAAACCTTGCCCTAAAACTAACCTAATCTAACTGTACACTTAACATTAAAATATAATATCCGATGGCTGGTACTACCTATACCACTTTACAATTACCTCAAATAGAGTAGAGGTCTGACATGACAGAGGAAGAAGACAAGAAGAAAGGATCCAGAAGAATAAGCCTTGAGAAGAGTGATGGAGAAAGAATAGAAGAAATCCAATCTTATAGGAGTTTGAGGCTACATGCCTCATTAATGCGAAATGCAACTCACTATCTTTGATGCATAAGGTAGTTAATGTTGTAGTGGCACCTTGGGAAGATCACCTATTAGAGCCATCCCTCAAACTGACATGCCTTACCGGGGTCACCTACTTTCTAACACCCTTATTAACTGCTAGATAATGATCGATCGGCCCTGGGGAACCTAGACACAGGTCACCAAAAGAATACAAAATTTTTGGACTCAAAATTCTAGAGTCCAGGAGCCTTTTCCCAAAGAATAATGAATGCTCCGAATGCACCCTGCTAGTGAAAATCCCCAAAATTCAGAGAAATTTATTGTCCCTTACTGTTCTTGAATGCCTCCAAAATTTGGTTGATGCCATCCCTGATGCTGTACCATCAGTCGTGGATAATTCCAAACTTCTCTTCAATATCTCTGGCTCCATCCCAGAATTCATAGACTAGCTTGACAGAATCATGAGCTTGGAGCATCATCTTAGATATTCTTGATAATTTCCCTTCTTTGAAGTCTCTGGTAGACTAATACTGGGACTCCATCAACTCATCATATTTACTGAGGACATAATCCTCTGGGGCATAAGTTCCAGTGGTGAAGGGATCAAATTTTGAAAACCTTCCAATGCATGCTTTATATAGGTCCAAAGGATACCAGACCACTGTGACTTTCTCTTTTAGGGTCGTGACCAATTGCTTGCTTACCTCAATTTTGAGGCCAAGTCTAGAGTACTGGGCCTGGAGGAATTTGAAGGATTCCTCTCCCAAAATTCTTGCCTCGGTAATGGCCTCTTCCCTGGAGTTCATTATTTCTTCTAATCCGGTCCTCCACCTTTCATATTTCTCTAAGTTCCCTTCCCATAGGAAAATGGCATTGTTTACTTGGTCCAAAAGATTATTGACCAAGTAAAGATCCGGGAGTGACACCTCTAAGAATATCCTTATGACCATAATCTGCTTGGTGATCCACTAGTCTACAGCCTATACCTTCTTCTTCATGGCCCTAAGAGCATCCATGTCACCCTTCAGAAGTAGTGGTCAAGAGGTGGAGGCTTCCAGATGGATTTTGGCTAGTGGATGTGTAAGTTCTACTAGAAGTCCGAGGAGATTTTTATTTTTCTCTCTTTCCTCCAAATTTTGTGCCTATTTATCATATCGAGCTTCCACTGCCTGAGTTGCCTATATTAGTAGGTCTAGCTCACCCTGCTTATCTCTCCTTCCCAGAGGCACTTCTATAATTTCATAATCTTCAGACCTTGTTGTTTCCACATCTGTATTTGGGGGAGGTGTTGCAATAATTGCAACTGTGCTGCCTCTTAGACTGGTCTGGAGGGTATGGATGGTCCATGAATTTTTTGGCTTCTTAGCCTCTACATTTTGGGCCATCATCTCGGCCAAGGAGAGGGGAACACTTGCTGCCACCACGACCTTTATCTTTTTAGATTCCACTAGCCATTGTGGTGGCTGGGGTATTTTTGTCGCTAAGGCCTAAGTGTTGGGACCTCCTTTAGAGTCTGGCAGTGCATTCTCGGTATTTATGATTTCATTGGGCTCTTTCTCTTTTTCCTGTTCCTTTTCTCTGGAGGCCTCAGTATCTTCCGCCTTGGTGGCATCCTTATCTGTGGTGTCAAGGACCTCATCCCTACTGGTACCAACATCACCTATATCATCAGGGATTTCCTCATCTTTCTCAACATTTGTTGAATCAACATATATATTCTCGGGGTTCTTCCCCTCATCTTGATGTTGTTGTTCATCTTTGGCATTGTTTGCCGGGAAATTCTTCTCCTCGTGAACATTATTTGGAGGAGGCAGAGGCATCTAGCCAATGTTTGATTATGTGGCCGCTGAGACCACCTCACCGAATGTCGTACTCCAGGGAACTTGATCACCTAGAGTAACTGAAGGCGTTTAGAGCATGATGGTTGGGGGTATGGTTGATCCCGTAGGTCCAGTTTCCCCAGTTGTCAGGGGCTCATCATTTGTTAGCCTTGAACCTATCTTGGTCCCTTGAACTTGTGTTTCCTCATGTTTAGGTTCCTTTTGTGCTTCTTCTTGTTTTGGTTCCTGGACCTCTTGTTCCGGGACCACTTCCTTTTCTGGCATCTCCCCTTCATTAGGGATTATCTCCACCTCTTGTGAGGCTATTTATTCTACCGCCTTATCTATCTCCCCATGCAAGTTCATGAGTTCATATGTCTCAAAGATGTCATCAAAGTTGTCATGCGGGGGGGGGAGGTTTCTGGAAGATCATCCAATTCAGGGGAGTTTGCACTGACCTCCACTGGGGGAACACTGGGCATGCCAGGGCCTGTGTTTGTGCTTGGGGGATTGGTTACCTTCTACTTATTTTTTCTTTGTAATGGAGCCCTGACATCTAGAATATCTATAGAGTTTGCCTCAGCGAATGTCTACCTACTCATAAGTGCTGCCAATGAAGGGTATCCCACCAGGTGGGCAGATACCACTAGAGTTTCTAGGAGACCGTGGGAAATATGGGTGTTTATCTTTTGACTCGTCAGTCTAGACACCTTCATGTGTATCTAAAATTTCCTCCATCATGGGGAGTGGGCCTTGGGGAGGCACATGGGTCAGGGTACTTTCTTTTGCCTTCCCCTTTCTTTTTCTTGGTCTCGCGGCTCCAGAGGTCGAAGCAAACCCCCACAAAATTGGACCCTTATAGGTGCTCCTTGAACAAACCCTCTCAAAATATCTATGACTATTATCAATGATGTTGTGACTCACATCCTCAATTGTTAAGTTCTCTAGGGTGTCCCAATCTAGCAGAGGGAGATCCAACTTGTCGATCTCATGTTCTTTGTATGATGGGTCCTCCATAGGTCCATCGTCTGTAAAATATTTTGGAAAGCCCCGAAGGCTGAGGGCCTTCATTAATACTTTGGAAATTTGAGAGTATTGTTAGGCCTAGAGATCAAAACTATCCTGGAAATCTGCCCAAAAATATTTGAAGTTAACTTTATGTGGCGTAGATGCCTGGGGCAATGCCTCTCTTATCTTTCCTACTGGATTAAAATTGTTTCTAGTAAGGTGGAATTCCGCCAGTCCCAAACTCTTTAGCTCATTTTGGGCTTCCTTAGCTTTTGTAAGAATAAAAGAATAGTTCCCACAACTGATCGAGAACGGAATAGATGTCACCTTCTTCAAGGCAAAGAATGTGTGGAGCTCCAGGATTCACCTGCAAGACTCCAAAAGAATAATCCTATCCCCACAATGCCTGGGGAGTAGGTAGGGTTTCCCCGAGAATCTAGTCACTCGAATATAAGTGTGTTGTTGAAATTGAATAAAATAATTATCATATGTGCTTACCAAGTTCATCGCCTCCTGCAACAACCGGTACCTAGTGTCTCAAATGAGTGTCAAAATGTTGTGGTAAATGAACATGTTGTTCACCCTGCAAAAATTTGAGAAGCTGAGTTCCCACTGAACCTGGGGATAATGCTCCCATGGGACCAACTGGTTGGGCCCATTCCTGAGAACGCCCATTGTCTGCACACCCCAAAAAGCGGGTCTCTATTGGGCTATTTCCCACAATACATATGAAGTCATGTAGAACTTTGAATTCTAGAGGAAATTATTCAGCTGGGAGTCTGCATGGTTGGCGATGATGGTCGCCCAGTTGAAGGTCTGGCTATGGGTGGTGATGCAGTAGAGAAAATAATACATCCATGCCGAAAAGCATCTGGCATGGGGCTCTCTGAAGAGCCTGCACAAAAATATGATTCCTGCCTAAATGAATTCTTTAAAGTCTCTGTAGGGAATCTTCAACTTCAACTTCTTATAGTCCCTTCTCGGGGACTTTAGCCAACAAGTATTAAGATCTTTTTGAGAAAGGAGGGAGATTTCCTCAAACTCTTTCAGTGATACAGACCGAGAGATAACAATGACTCCCTTGAACTGGGGGATTCCCAACCCCAAAGGAAAAGTGGCGACATCTAGATTGACAATGGCCGCTGGGTAGTGTAATGGTAGGGGATTGACCAGCAAAACAACCTGGGTGGGAGCATTGTAGAGCATTTATAGTTGAAGGATCAACTCCGGTGCTTGCACCGAGCAGGGGAAACTTGCAGCTTTGATGATGCCGAAGGTGGCCATGTTCTTCACCATATCATCTTCGATATCCCTCTATTGGTAAATGGTTTACACAAGGCTCTACATTTCATCCCATAGTCCAAGCTCAGTATCTGTAATCTCCTACAGCTTGGAGTCCACCTTGGACCCCACAAGAACACCCTCCCTTGGGTATTTGGAGGTTAATGGGAGCTTGGCAAACATCTTTTCTGCTTTTTTTTTCATGGCCACCCGAGTGGAGGTGGTTGGAAGCTCCAGAATTCCAGGAGGAGTTGTCACTTCAGACATGTTGATGGATATTGAGCAACCTGCAAGACCGAAGAACTGTCAATACATATAATATGATAAAAAATGCTTTATGGATTTCGGGGAATTCATCGCCATTTTGCACTTGTTCAAAGAATATTAGTACACATCAAAATCTCAGGATATAAGAGTTAGAAAGGATTGGATTCTGATCAAAACCTAGAGGCTTTTGGGTATCAGTTTAGGCAACAAAAATGGGATGAAGACCTAGGGACTTCCAAGTACCTAGAGTCTGGAGAAACTAACTGTTATTGACCCGATCGACAACAAGCTGTACTTTGCTGATAGAGGTTATCACATGGGCACACAATAGATGGCGTAAAGACTCTTAATGGTGAAAAGTGGGATGACACAAGGGAAATAAATGCTAGATGGGATGTCTTTTGAATGCTCACTCATAGGGGAGTTAATCTCTCCATTAAGATGAAATGATAGAGGAGAGAGAAAACTCCCATTGCTTAAACAGGCAAGGTGCCAAGTTCGAGCCAGGTGAACACCATGCGGATGAACTCCAAATTTGGTTCTCAACATACAAAGAGTGATGAGATCGCCACGGGAAGGCTCACTAGGACAATATATAGACCCAAAATGTATAGGGAAAGCCAGAAATGACACCATTTACTAGAACTACGATACTCTATGAAAAGAACTCAAGAATTTATAGCAAGAAGACTGCCCATTTACAACAAGTCCAAAACCTATACACAAGGACTCGCAAGAACTTACAATATCTACACTAGAATTTATTACTAACAGAGTGGAAAAGCATGAGGAAGGCAGAAAACCTTCCTGTGGAGCCATACCACCAACGGGAGGCAAAAGAAGACCAGAAAGTGAAGCAAGAATGAAAGCAAGGACAAAGCGGAAACAAAAAAAAGCCAAACACAAACAAAAACAAAACCAAAAGGAGGAGAGCCAAAGGGCCTAACTTAATAGATGAAGGAATGTAGGAAGAGTAGCACATGAGGTGCTCTGCAACTGGTTTAACTTGAAATGACTATGAACACACCACCGTTAATCACTTTTTAAGCCCTATTGAAAACTGAGAGAAATTCACACTTAATCATTGCTTAATCACCTTAATCACTCTGGGTAATCACCTTATACAATTTGTTCACGGTAAATGTGAAAGTTCCAGGTAAATCTTATTTATACCCTTAGGGTAAAAACATGTTTCTTTCTTCTGCAAACCCTGCAAAAAGGCAAACCTCTAAACTCCATGCTGGGGGATTCTGCACAACCACATCCTCTAGCAAAAGAGGAAATGGTGATAAAGAATCCTAGAGTCTGGAATCCGGCCGACTCAAAAGAAACAAAAAACTATGAGACCACATCCTAGAGGAAGGAGGAAAAAAAGGCAAAGAAAATTACCCCCGCGGTGGTAAAGGCCGTAGGAAAACAAGAGGAAAAGAAACAAGGCCAAAAAAAAAAAGGGGGACCCAACATTTTGCCAACAAAATGTAGGGAAGGGTATGTAGGGAATAAAAAATGGTGACTCACTGGTTCGAATGCCTTAGCGCATTTGAGAGCTTTAGAATCTTTGGTTAGTTTTATGCCCTGCATACACGTCCCTACATTTTGTGTGCAAAATGTTGGGTCCCCTCTTTTCACTTTGGCTCTTGCCTTGTCTTCTGTCTTCTTTGTTTCCTTCTCCAGGCTTTCCCTCCCTAAGGGGTTTGTTTTCTTTCTACTTTTTTCTTTCATCCCTCCAGGACCCGGTTCTAGAGTTTGTTGTTCTTTCCAGAGCCAGATTCTAGACTCTAGGATTCTATGCCACGATGTCCTCTCCTTGCGAGAAGGTATGGTGGCATGGAATCCCTAGACCTGGAGTTTGGAGGTTTGTCTATTTTGGAGTTCGCAGAAAAGGGTAACTGGCTTTTACTTCGGGTATAAATAGAAATTATGCATCACTTTTATAGTTACCGTGATTAAACACTTGTGCATCCAGAGTGAATCAAAGAAAATTAAAATGATTTCAAACTACTTTTTCTACCGTGTTTCGTGGCTATTAACCAGTGATTTGGTAGTGATTGTTTGCGGTAATCCCTGGGTTTAGCTCATTGCAAGGTGCCTCCCATGCCTACCTTCTCCATTGTGTTCATCTTCCAGGTAGGTTCTCTAGTTTCTTCCCTTGTCTTTTCTAGTTTTGGTTTGGTTCCGTTCTTTCTGGTTTTGTTTTCGCTTGGTCTTTCTGGTTTTCCTTCCGTGTTCTGCATTTTTTTGGTTCGCCTCCTGTTGGTGGGTTGGCTCTGCCAAGGGGATTGTTCGCCCTCTACGTAGTTGTAGGTTAGTGTTTGTAATGTAAATTGTCTTGGGTTAGCCCGTGTAAATATGTATAGTTGTATAAAACCTATGAAAATCTTGTGGGTGTTGTATATTTTGTGTATATGAGTTTCGGCCTTTGGCCCTCTGTATTTTTATGTATATATCCTTTAGCTCTACTGTGCGTTGGTTGTTTATTTAATGTATATTATTTCGGTTTTGTGTCAAGCTCATCGTGCTTTGTCTGTATTTCATCTGAGTTTGTGAGCTCACCATGCTTTGTCTATATTTCATCTAAGTTTGCGAGCTCGCCCCACGACAGAATACCATCTGGTTGGAGCTCGGCTCTCTGCTGGTTTCAACCATGGTGGTTTTCTCTCTCCATTGTCAATCAACCTTTATGACAAATTTATGTGCCATGCATGCATTCAAGACTGCCCAAGTAGCTTCCGCTTTACATGTGTTTGGACAATTGGTGTCATTATCACCATAACTCCCCATTTATTCTATAGCCATGTGATGCCCACATAAGCCTAACAACTCACTTTTTGGTCACGTCTCCCAACGGTTAGTTTTTTGGACTCTGGGTCCTACATCCTCACCCCGCCCATATCTTACTTCCGTCAAGTATGCTGAAACCCTCAGGCCCGGATTATGGTTGAATTCATAAGTTGAAATTATATGCATATCTTTTTGGATTTTGACCTAAACTAACTTTTCAGGTAAAGTGCGCAATGCAGTAGTAAGTTCTCTGAAGTCTAGAGTAGTATTTTTATCTTATAAAGATCTTGACGATTGCCTTACCTTGCAGGTTTTCAAATATCACATTTTCACCATGTTGGAAGCTTCCGCATCCTCACCACCCGGGAGTCTAGAGCTCCCCTCCATGGCAGTCACCAGGGCAGCCATCAGGTCCAAGATTGAGAGGGACTTGGAAAAAATTCCCCTTAGCATGAAATATTTGAAAGACAATTTTGTTACGGGATCAAAGATCGAATCCTAGGTTCAGTTGGTCATCGACACCAGCATCAGAATGTGGTCAGAAATGCAGGCCCTAGTTAAAATGATGTTCCTTCAATGGCAATCCGGGGACCAATTGATCATCAATGTTGGAGAATCTGGGATTCTAAAGGCCACTTGCTTCCCATGTTCTATGCAAGCCCCGTAACTCATCCTCACCCTCGCTGCACACTACAACTCCTCTGTCAGGGCCGTCATGCTCGCTGCTTCAGTCCCGACCGCATATCCTACACCCTTGGTTTCCTTGGATGCTGCAACTTTTTGGGCAGGTCTAGGGATTCCCCATTTTGAAAAATTAGCAGTCGTCACCCTATCTGATGCCTTGGCATAATTTCAGCAGTTGGAGGTCATGACCCGAATATATCTAAATAATAAATGGTTAAAGACCCCAAAGAAAGATTCAAAAAGAATGAATTTCGAGATCCCCAGATCTGAATTCAAGGAAAGCATCCAAATGGGGATCATAGCATTATGTAGGATTTTTGGCCAACCCCATGCCTAAGAATTCTCAGGGTGGATGTACTACTTCCTACTTGGCATCTCCACCGGTGAGCAGTATTTTTATTAGGCCGCCATCATTTCTAACCATGTGGACTTAGTTTCTTCAGGTGGCCCGAACCTCAAAGTTTTATATGACATCCTATGTTCCCTAGTCCTTAGCACAACAATGCCCCGACACAAACGGGCTGCTCACATCAAGTGAACTTGGAGTTGGCCTGGGAGAAAAGACTCCTTGGGATTATTTCCCAAAAATCCAATGGGAGGCTAGTTTCCTCAGCTTCTCTTGGGTTAACAATGCCTTTGTCTATTACAATCTTCTCATGCCTACTCGGGATGCCAGGTACCGTCTCTCTAAGGAGGCCATGGATTTGGTCAGAAGTTATGGCCATTATTATATTCAGTTCCAGCAACACACTTACATTTGGGTAACCGACTTCTCTGGGAAACTATATTGGTTGCCCAAACACTGTGGGAACAAAATAATCCTTTTAGAATATTACCGACAAATGTTGGAGCTGCACACCTTGTACATTGTAAAGAAGGTGGTAAATGTTCCATTCCCAATCACTTGTGGGAATTACAAATGTAGTCTGGCCATAGCTAAAGAGGCAGAAAATGATCTTAAAAGCTTGGGCCTAATAGAATTCTATCTGGCATGGAAGAAATTTGATCCGCAAGGCAAGATTGCAATGACACTTCCCCGGGCATTAGAGCCCCACAGATTCCACATGGAAGACTTTTGAGAATATTGCCAAGATGAATTTGAAGTCCAGAGATGGCACTTCATTTGGATGACCATGGGGATGATGGAGAGGCTAAAGCTTTGAAAGTTCCTGGATGAGTTTTCGGACACTGGGTCCATAGTAGACCCCAAAGACAAAGATAAGGGAATAGACAAGATGGATCTCCCTCCAATAAATTAGAACGCTCAAGAGGGGCCAACTATTGAAGATATCACCCGTGACGTGGTCAAGCATAGCCATGAGTATTTTAAGAGGGAATGCTCAGGGAGTATGCACTGAGTTAGCCCGAGAGTGTTGAGATTGACCCCCAGGGCTAGAAGCTCTTCACAGGGAGAGGATAGAGGAAAAGAAATCATGGGAACCCCATCTATGGCCCCCATAAAAGAACAGATACAACAAACACTAGCGGTCTCCCATCAGATGAAAGATAAATTGATCACAAGGTTGGCCACCCCGGTCCTCATGACTAGGCCCATTCATCCTCCGTCTTCCCCTTCACTGGATGCATTAATGGTCCAAGTAACAAGAAGCAGAGCAGAAGAGGAGTAGGCAGTTCTAATGGATGTAGGGCCCCCTTTGGTAATCGAGAGAAAGAAAAGGAGAACTACTTCTCAACCAAGGGTGGAGCGAGAGCTCAAGATGCCAAGCATCCCAGAAGTACAAATTGTTTCTTCTAACTCTCTAGAGCAAGAGAAAGAACTGGAGCACATCCTAGAGAATCCCTCGCCCCATGATGAGTTTGATGATGTGTTTAGAACTGATGAATTTGGAAACTTGTAGGGGGACATCGTGTAGTCAGTGAAAGAAATCATTGCACAGGATGAACTCCTGGAGCAAGAACCTACACAAGAACAAGAAGCCCAGGCAGAAGGGGAAAAAGGGCAAGAACATGTGGATACCTCTGAAGTCCTAGAGATCTAGGTTATAGAGACTGAGGATAGGCAGACTCAAGATGAGAAAATGGCATTGGTTGGGGAAACCAGACCCACGAGAATAATCATGACCCCAACTGTCATGCTCCAAATGCCACTCCCAAAGGTAAAATTTGGGGAAGTGATCATAGCGGCCCAAACATTGAATCTCAGCTTGACACCTCCCCCACCGCCAAAAAAAAAACCAATAAAGGAGGACATCCCAGCAACAGAGGCTGATAAATAGCAACAAGAGGAAAAGAACCCTATGGAAATGAATGATGATCCTGACATTGCCAAGGATGCAGACATCGGGGTAGAAGATATAGGTACCACCAGAGCAAGTATCGCCGGTGAACCAAAAGATACAGAGAAGGAGCCAAAAGTAGCTCATACTATTGAAGAGGCGCAACAATATCCCAAGGAGAAATCACAAGAGAAGATTTTGGCTGCAAAGCCACCCCTATCACCATAATGGTTGGTGGAATCTCAAAAGAGGAAGGCCCCGACAACACCCAAGGCCCATCTCTCCTTGGCGGAGATGATGGCGTAGGCGTAGAACCCCCCAAAGGCTAAGAAAGCCCAGACAGTCCATACTCTTTGGACTAGGCTGAGTGGAGATATAGTCACGGTGAATGCGACACCTTCCCCAGATGTGGATGAAGCAACAGATAAGGCTAAAGATTACAATGTCATAGAGGTGTCACTGGGGAAGAGAGGAAATCAGGGTGAGTTATCCCTATTAAAAGAAGTAGGCAAGGAAGTAGAGGCTCATTATGAGAAAGAGGCCTACAAATTTAGGGTAGAGAAGGAGAGAAATGCAAATCTTATGGGGCTGCTAATGGAGCTGGCCTAGCCTATTAGTGTCATTCCCTCGAGTGCCCTCACATTCAATGTGCCACTTCCTCATAGTGACATAGACTCATTATGAGCGATGAAAAGAGAGGCTCGGGCGGTCGATGAATGTGTTACCTTGAAAGTAGGAAACATCTGACATTTCTTAGTGTCCACACTCCTGGACCTATATGCAGCCTGCCACATCTTGCACCAGGTCAAAACTACTATCTCCATCTGGGAGGGAGATATTGAAAACTATGAGGCATGAAAGGTTGAGTTGGAAGAACTCCTCGGCATCGGGGAGGAGATTGTCTCCAAATCTAGAATTTTGGGAGAGGATTCATTTGATTTCGTAAGGACCTAGCACTCCAAACTTGAACTCATGTTGGGGATAATCAAGAAACTGGTAGGGACCCTGCATGATAAGGCCAATGCAGTCCAATATTCTTTTAATTTGTATAAGTCTTTTGTTTTGGAGGTCTCTGGAGCTAATTCATTTAGCACCGACACATGCACTCTAGAGGAGTATGTTTTGGGGAAGTTTGATGAATTAATGGAATCAAGATACCAATCCCCAGAGGGGATAGATAGAGAAAAGATGAAATGAATAACTCGCATGGTACTTAAAGCTCACAACACGGAAAAAATGGCTGAAGAATTTAAGGCAAATGTTCCGAGCCTGGGCAAGCAGATTGAGGTGGCCAAGTACCATAGGGTTGGCCTTAAAGACATCAATGAAGATGGGATCTCCCATCTCCTCTAGACTTTCAATGATAGCAAACAATAATAAAGTCCTCCGGATTCCAGAGATGACCAATCGGGAAATGTAATTTTTGTATTCATTTATTCTTTGGGGCACATGTTCTCGGATCCAGTGTTATTCATTTTTGTATTCTTTAAAGTGACCTGTGTCCCAGTTCTCAAGGTCGACTGGTCACTTTCAAGATAGTTAATAAAGGTTGTCGGAGGCAGGTGACCACAACAAGGTATGTCAGCTTGACAGAGAAGTTCCTGACAGATGGTCTTCCCAAGGTGCTACTTCAACGTTACAATTGGCACATTAGAGACAGGGCGACACTTTCCCCTTTTTGAGGCATGTAGCCTCAATCCTCGAGGGATAATATTTCTTCTCCTCTCCTACTGGATCTCTTCTCGAGGCTGATTCTTCCACTCCTCTCTTCTTGTCTTGTTCCTCTGACATGTCAGACCTTCTACATCTTGAGGTCTTTTGTAGCATGGTGTAGGTAGTACCGGCCACCGGAAATAATATTATATTGTAAAGTGTAAAACAAGTTAGGTTAAGTTTTATGTCAAATAATGTGTATAAATAATAAGTTCGGCCTCATTCCAAGGGTCGGTGAAATTGATGATTTTGCAGTCCATAGTTAATAGCAATTTAGTCTTCTCAGTTCTTAGTTGCAGAGCTCAATGCTCCATGGTTTCTAAGATTTCAGTAGTTAAACGTTCCCTTGGAGCCACCATTGTAACATGCACTAGTGCTTGCTGGAAGATATGTTAATGAAGAAGGAAGAGTTCTATCAATGAAGTTGTTGGAATTCTAATCTCTAGTTAATGGTATTTTATGCTTTGTGTTCTTTATGTTCTTTTCTCTAATACTTCAAGTAGATTAACAACGTCCTTTTCCTCCGCTATTGATTAAATATGAGCTTATGGTTCTGTATTTCTTCAGTATTTAGTGTAGCGTGTTAGAGCATTGTCAATGTTTTGAATGTTTAGTATAACTATAGGTAGATGAAATACCTCTAACTCTGTAATATCTTTTGAATTCTATTTGTTAAGTGAATGTGCGCTTGTAGGAAAACCCACTCACTTGAATCCTTGGAGAAGATGAGTTAAGATAACCAGCTATCCTCCTCAAACAAAACAGTCACATTTCCCAACTGAGCCCCACACTATCGAGACCTGACTCTCACATGCTTGGAGGCCTAGGGAATCTCATTTCCCTAGACAACCTTTATAGGCAAAGTTGGCAGGTACCCGGTGACAAATTACCTCTGTTGGTGGACCTGGTCACAAAGTCCCGTCAATAGAAATTGGTGCTAGAAGGAGGGCATGAACTCATCCCCCTTTGAGGATTCAGATTTTACACCGCCTGAGGGTTCCCCAAGCCATAGTTTTAGGAATCAAGCCTTCAATGAGATTGGATCATTTTCACCAGCAAGATTCAAAAGAATCCTTAGATCAATTCCCAATCCTAGACGGTTTGTCAAACTTGAGCCTCCCGCTCGAAAGAAATGGACCCTGAAAACCAAGTCAACCACCATTGTCAGGGGATCTAGCATACCGTAGAATACCCAAGTCCCCCAGACGATCCTAGGAACTAGCGCTCAACCTAGTCTAAATCCAACTCCCCCAATGGCTGCATTTTGAAAATATCGGGTCCCCAATGGGAACTTTTCTCGGTGCAGCCAACGATTTACCTTTGCACCCAGAAAATATTTGTCCCTGATACAAGAACTTAGGCTCATGAACTATAGAAGAACATCTGCAGGTATACAAAGATGTCATGAACCGACACCAGATCCAACATCAAGATGTTGTGACCTAGATGTTCCCTCTGTCCCTGGGATAGAATGAGCTGAACTAGTACCTTAACCTTCCCGCCAACTCCATCAATAGTTGGCAGGACATGGAGGATGCCTTCCTGGTTGCCTTTTGTGTACATGTGGACCCAGCGTGGTCCCATAGCTAGTTCATTTCTATTAGGAAGGAACTGAATGAACCCCTTGCAGCATTTAACCGCTGGTTCTAATGCGCCTTGAAGTGGTGCACGGGTCCCTTCATCCCATCTATGGATGTAACTATCTAGACCTATCTCAATGTGATGGACCCCTTTTTTTCCACTCTCCTCTAGGGAACTACCACCCCCGATGAACAGGATACTTTGGCAAAGGTTTACAACCTAGCCTTGGAGTTGTCCCGTGGTCTTAACAAATCCCTGGGCAGGATTGGGCAGAGCATGCCATTCAACATGATACCTGACATAAATTATTAGGTCAAGGGATATAACCCCAATCAGGCAATGGGTTCCCCTGTGATGGCCATGAATCCCCCACCACCGCCGATAGACCAGCAGGCCCGATATGTGTATCCATCTCAGACCCAGACAACACTAGGTCTGGAATCTTTTCCCTAGAACCAACTGTAGCAAATGCAACAACCACAGACACAACTACTCAGAGTTCCTTTCTTCCAGTCGTCTATGGCTGGGGGACTGTCGCCCTTGAATCTGATGAATGTTTCCACTTTCCTAGGGAACCAACAACAATAGCCGTCACACTATGACGCGAACACCTAGTTGACCACTGAGGTTGAATCCCTCCGGCGAATGTTATCCACACTGACTGTGGACATGGGTCAACTAAAGGCTGGGTCCTACGCACCCTAGAATTCCAATTCATAGAGAGGGAATATTTTCTCTGTCCAATGAAACAACAATGCTGGAGGGAGAAACTACAACAATGGGCCTCGACCCAACCAACAGTAATGGAATAACAATGCTAATACCAGAGGCCCACCTCCAAACCAAAACACCAACAAGAGTGGTGCTGGACCATCCTATTTTATGCTATTCGTAGACTTCCAGCCCATGACCAACTGGTGTAGATTGCATGAAACAGGCTCTCACAATGAGGTAAATTGTGAAATGCTGGAGAAACTCATCATGATTTCCCAGCTGGACAGAGAACAAGCTTTTGATCCTACTCCCCTAGAGCCTCCTATACAAGAGCCCACTCATGATGCCTTCAGCTATGAGACTGTCTTCTTTGGAATAGATAAAGGGGACAAAGAAGAACCCAAACTATAGGGGTTCTTTGATGAATCTATCCCAGCCTTTGAGGCCAATGGCTTCACCAACCCACAGACTCCCTATAACACTCAGAATCAGGCTCGTAAAGGACCAGTTTACACGCCCAAACTTCCCAAGGACACTCCTCCCTAGGACAACATGAACAATCGGTCTACCCCTCCAAAAGGCCCTGGCTCTACCCAAGCTAAGGACCCGGCTAAGGGAAGCCACCAATTCCTGGGAGGAAGGTTTGACATCATGAAGGTGTTAGAAAAAACCACCACCTCCATGACCTTGATGGAGGTTTTACTCAACTATCCTAAGCAGAAGAAGTCCCTTTTGAATCTCTTAGGAAACTTGGAGGCTGTCAGTCACCCACCCAAGACTGTCTCTTTTGAGGACACCAATGTGGTTGTCTTCTGAGGAAACACTGAAGATCCTCCCTTATTGCTAGGCTTGAATATACAAGGAGAGAATATACACAACTGCCTAGTATTTTTTGGATCTTTGGGAAACATCATGCCTCTATCTATATGCCAAAAGCTTAGATTTTGACCCACCCTCTCTAACGATGCAGTAATCCAACTGGATAAAAATGCTGTAAAAATGGTGGGTGAACTGAAGAATGTCTAGAATCAACTCATCCGGGACCCCGTGATAGCCAGTACAATTGACATCCAAGTGGTGGACATCCCAGAGACTTATGGGATGTTTCTAAGTTGGAATTGGTCCAAGTGCCTAGATGGATACTTCTTGACTGACTTCTCTCACCTATGGCTCCCCTGGGAAGGAGAATCTAACAAGATTCAGGTTGAAAGTGAGTCCCAGATGAGACAGATCCTCACCAAAGTTGAGAGGGTTTATGAGGTCCTATTCTTTGAGACTTCCCCTAGGGTGTACCAACCCTTTGAGATCTTAACATTTGATTTCACCCCCAAGGAGGATCCCATAGTTCTCTAGAGAAGCCAAGACCTGGAAGAAAAATTGAGGGTTGAGGTTAACTCTCAGGGTGCCGTAGTGACCCCGACCACACTCTTCTCTAGCACTTGGTGCTAGGTGCATTACCAAAAACATTTGGAGCTAGAGTGTGAACCTTTCCTTACCACTGCTACCTGGCATATCAATGCCCTTCAGAAGAAAGAACACACACCTGATTTCCTGGGACCTAGTGATCCTATTGAAAGCACCTTTTTGGTGCCACATGTTTGGGGATCCAAATTAGAACTCCCTCCAGAGACAGACCTCACCCGTGTACAATAAGTGTCAAAGGAAAATCCTCCCAACCCTCCCAAGAATAATCTAAAGCCCACTTCATCTTCCCAACCCCAAATAATGAATGATGACTTGTGGACCCTTAAGTTTGATGGGTCCCGATCCAAACAGGGTTGTGGGGCCGAAGTGGAATTAATCAACCTACAGGGAAAATCCTTCCTCATGTCCTATAGGCTGTAGTTCAATTGCTTGAATAACTTCATGGAGTATGAGGCTTTGGTCCTTGGACTCCTATTTTCACTAAGGAAAGGAATCACTCGCCTCCAGGCCCTGGGTGATTCAGAGTTGATTGTTAAGCAGGTATGGATTCAATACACCTATCATGATAAGAGGCTGGTTGCATACCATAACCTGGCATGAGGATTTTGATGCCTTTGGCATTGATCTTATTCCCTAAAGATGAAACTACGTTTTGGATGCCCTTGCCATTTCTGCTAGCACAATTGAGCCCATAGCTAGCTTGTGACTCTGGAGATTTTCTGTTGAGATGATCCCCACCCCGTCCATTCCAGATAATGTCACCCATTTTCAGGTCTTTGAGGATGATCAACATATCCTAGACTTTATGGCCAATGTTGGTGTCTTTGAGGACCTGATATTGGAAGAGAGAGATCATGATGATACTGGGTAGGGTGATGAAGATGATGGGATCATGGACCTACCAACCAACACCATCCCAAAGGGGATGGTTGCACTTGAACAAATCTTCGACTCAGACCCTCGGGGATGGGAAATGATATCATCCTCCTCTCAGGGAGGAAAATTTGAGAAAGTAAACATCAGCCATCCCGGTGAAGTGAAAATGATACACATTGGCACCTCCTGCTCCCCCAAGGAGAAGGAGAATATTCTTGTGGTTCTTCAAGAATACATTGATGTGATCGCATGGGGGTATGAGGATGTGAAGACATATGATACATCCATCATGACCCATACTATACCACTCAAACCTGATGCTAAGCCTTTCTGGCAAAAGAAATAATCGGTCAACCCACTGATCGAGCCTCTGATTTATCAGGAGGTTCAAAAACTATTGTCAGCCCAAATAATCTTTCCAATCCGGCATACTACGTGGGTTTCCAACCTCATCCCTGTAAGGAAGAAAAGTGGTGAGATCCACATTTGCATGGATTTACAAAATTTGAAAAAGGCCTCCAAGAAAGATAATCACCCTCTCCCCTTACTAGATGAGGTGTTACAAATCATGAACGGGTCACAAATGATGTCCTTCTTGGATGGGTACTCCGGGTATAACCAAGTCATGGTTAAATTTGAAGATAGAGACAAAATGACGTTTACCACCAAGTGGGGAACATTCACCTAATGGAGAATGCCCTTTGGCTTGATTAACATAGGGGCCACATTTCAGAAGGCCATGGACATCGTGTTCGAGGGCCTTGTGAACTGGTGTATAATCATCTACATGGATGATTTGACCATCTTTTTCTGGGATAGGCATGATCATTCCTCTCACCTCACCCAGATTTGTGAGAGATGTTGCCGGTATGGAATATCCCTCAACCCTAAGAAATGTATATTTGGGGTCACTAAAGGGAAGTTTCTTGGGTATATTGTCTCCGAGAAGGGTATATCCATTGATTCAGAGAGAGTTGAAGCGCTGCTAAACCTACAAATGCCTGGCAGTAAGAAGGAAATGAGATCTTTCTTTGGAAAGATCAACTTTGTCCAGCGGTTCATCACTGGATTCACCAAGATCATAAAACCACTCAACGAAATGATGAAGAAAGACACCAAAATTGAGTGGAGTCCTGAAGCAAATCAGGCATTTTCCTAGATTAAATAGACGATAAAAAAGGCACCAGTTCTAGCTAGTCCTGACTACTCCCTCCCTTTCTACATTTATTCCTTTGCTTTGCCACATTCTACTGCGGTAGTATTGACCCAAAAGGTTGAAGGGGAAGAATGACCAATAGATTTCATGAGCTCCCCCTTCAAGAACACCAAATTTTGGTATTCACCCTTGGAAAAGTAGGCCTTTTCTCTCATTCGCGTCGTGAAGAAATTTTGGCATTATATTCTCCGGAGCAAGGTGCATGCTATCATCTTGGACCAGGCAGTGAAATATCTACTGATGTAGAGTGATTCAGGTGAAAGATGGGGGAAATGGATGGCCATCCTCCAGGAATATGATTTGGAAATGCAACCCATGAATATGGTCCAAGGCCAAGGATTATGTAGAGTGATGGCAAAAGAGACTCCCCACATTGAATGCCAGACATATACAGTGTAGTCCATCACTCGAGATCCATGGTATATAGACCTTGTGTACTTGTTGTTAAATAGAAAATGCTCGGAGGGATTGCATCCAAACAAATGCCGCATACTGCGGTTGAAAAGTGCACACTTCATGATAAAAAATGCCACACTTTTTCATAGGAACTATGAAGAAGTGTACCTACGGTGCATCGATAGGGTTCAAGCTACAAAAATAATGAAAGAATTCCACGGGTAGTTTGGAACCGACATGGATCAGCTAATGCCACTACCCATCAGATCCTCTGGGCTAGATAATATTAGCCTTGTATCTTTAAATATGTCTACACTCACGTTAGGAAGTGCCATACTTGTCAAACCGAGGCACATCGTGAGCGAAACCCGGCCATGCCTTTGCAGCCGGTCTTCGAAGCTAGACCTTTTTACCAATGGGAATTTGACTTCATTGGGAAAATCAACCCCAACTCATCTGCCAACCATAGGTACATCTTGACTGCTACTAATTATTACACCTGGTTCTAGGAAGCAATACCTTGCAAAAATAATACGACAGACGTAGTTATAAAATTCCTGGAAGAAAACATCATCACAAGATTTGGAATTCCCTTCGCTATAGTGTGTGACAATGGTCTAAAAATTTCTTTGGCACAATTACTTGAATGGACCTATGACCAGAAGATCACTCTAAATTTTTCTTGCAACTATTACCCCCAGAGGAATGGTGTGGCTGAATTAACCAACAAAAAATTGCTTGAAGTGATCAAACACCTGTTAGAATAGAATCCCCAGGAATGGCACCAAAAGATGAGATTTTCCCTTTGGGAAGATCATATTTGAATTAAGGTTTCCCTGGGGACATCTCCATTCCATCTAGTTTACATCCAGAACCCAGTGTTCCCCATTAACTTACAGATTCTGGTTCTGCAGTTTATGCAGGAATTCAACAACTGGGACAATATTGTGGAGGTTCGGCTCCTGAATCTGGTGCGAATGGAAGAACAAAGAGATGTGGCCCTTGAACATTTTGCATGTCACCAAGTAGTAGTGAAATGATGGTTTGATCAGAGAGCCTAGTATAAGGCCTTTCAGATTTTGGACTTGGTCCTCTTGTGGGATAAAGCCCAGAAAAAGAAAGGAAAGTACACTAAATTCCAACGGCTTTGGCTCGGACCATATTTGATCTTAGAGATCTACGGGGAAAATACCTATCACCTCAGTACCATGACTGGGGAATCCATCCCATTTCCCATCAATGGATAGTTTCTCAAGAATTATTTTGAATGAGGTAGATTTGTCCAGAGTTGTATTATATGTGTATTCCTCTTCCTTGTAAATATCTTTTCTACTGCCCTGTTTGGGGTGCCTTGTAAATAGTTGTTGGTTTTCCTCCGGGGCCGCTCCTTTTCTTTTTGTTTTATTCTCTTGGATTTATTTCTTTTCTTTTTTGGGTTCCCAGTGTTTTACCCCCATTTTTTTTAGGTTGGTATTCTTTGCATAACATCTAGTCTCCGGGATGATACCTTTGACATTTTTTGTGAGCTTGGAATCTATTGTTAGCATGGTGGACTTGGTCTAGTCTCCAAAGTTATTTTTGGAAGTTGGTAATAGGCTATGAATAATCTTCATTGAATTCACCCCTAGAAGTCTAGAAATTAGTTAAATCAAAGTCAAAGGGAACAAGTAATCAGACACAATGAGAGTAGATCGGTCACACTAGTTTGTTGGCCCAAGTCTGAACTTTAAAATTCTTCCCGGGTTCAGAGATTTTCTTCCCCATTTAGAAAATTAACACAGATGGAAGGGTGAAAGAAGTACCACTATTAAATTTAGCTAAGCTTAAGCTTAATGGTGAAAGAAGTACCACCTTCCCATCCAAAAAAGAATAAAATATAAAGAAAAGAAAACATGGGATGTAGAAACTCTGGTACACGGGGGAAATGAGCAAATTTGATGACTCTGGATCGATATTTTTTGTGCCTCTTCTCTGCTTTTCCTAGAGGTCATCGGCTTGATTTTCCTTCAAAGCACACACTTCACAATTGATGAAAGACCAAGGCTTGAATCATGTATGAGCCAGATTGTCACAGACGCTTCACGCCTTGCAAACAAAATGCTCCAAGTAACAATTTATTCTAGTTTTTCTAACCAGAGATTCTGAAGTTCTCAAATGCGCTAAGGCATTCATCCTAGATATTTTCCATTTGTTATGCCATGCATACCCGTCCCAAAATTTTGTGTGAAAAATGTTGGGTCCCCTCTTTTTTCTTTGGCTCTTGCCTTGTCTTCTGTTTTCTTTGTTTCCTTCTCCGGGCTTTCCCTCCCCGGGGGGTTTATTTTCTTTTTTCTTTTGTCTTTCGTCCCTCCAGGACCCGGTCCTAGATTTTGTTTTTCTTTCCAGAACCAGATTCCAGACTCTGGGATTCTCCACCATGATGTCCTCTCCTTGCGAGAAGGTATGGTGGTATTGAATCCCTGAACCCAGAGTTTGAAGGTTTGTTTGTCCCAGGGTTTGCAGAAAAGGGTAACTGGCTTTTACCTAGGGTATAAATAGAAATCACGCATCACTTTTACAGTTACCATGATTAAACACTCATGCATCCAGAGTGAATCAAAGTGAATTAAAATGATTTCAAATTGATTTTTATCCTATGTTTAGTGGCTATTAATCAGTGATTGTTCACGGTAATCCCTGGGTTTAGCTCATTGCAAGGTGCCTCCCATGCCTACCTTCTCCGTTGTGTTTTTCTTCCAGGTAGGTTCTCTAGTTTCTGCCCTTGTCTTTTCTTGTTTTGGTTTGGTTTCATTCTTTCTGGTTTTGTTTCCGCTCGGTCTTTCTGGTTTTCCTTTTGTGTTCTGCATTTTTTTGGTTTGCCTCCCGTTGGTGGGTTGGCTTTTCCAGGGGGATTGTTCGCCCTCTGTGTAGTTGTAGGTTAGTGTTCATAATGTACCTTGTCTTGGGTTAGCCTGTGTAAATATTTATAGTTGTATAAAACTTGTGAAAAGCTTGTGGGTGCTGTATATTTTGTGTATATGAGTTTTGGCCTTTAGCCATCTGTATTTTTATGTATATATCCTTCAGCTCTATTGTGCGTTGGTTTTTTATTTCATGTATATTCTTCCAGTTCTGCGTCGATCTCACCATGCTTTGTCTGTATTTCATCTAAGTTTGCGAGCTTTCCCCACAGTAGAATACCACCTAGTTGGAGCTTGGCTCTCTACTGGTTTAAACCATGGCGGTTTTCTCTCTCAGTCGTCAATCAGCCTTTATGGAAAATTTATGTTCCATGTGTGCATTCAAGACTGCCCAAGTGGCTTCTGCTTTATGTGCATTTGGACAGTTGGCATCATCATCACCATAACTCCACATTTATTGCATAGCCATGTGACACCCACGTAAGCCTGACAACTCACTTTCTAGTCATGTCTCCCAATGGTTAGTTTTCCAGACTCTAGGTCCTACATCCTCACACCGCCCATATCTTACTTCCGTCAAGTATGCTGAAACCCCCGAGCTTGGATTATGGTTGAATTCCTAAGTTGACATTATATGCATATCTTTCTAGATTTTGACCTAAACTAGCTTTTTAGGTAAAGTGCACAATGTAGTGGTAAGTTCTCCGAAGTCTAGAGTAGTATTTTTATCTTATAAAGATCCTGATAATCGCCTTACCTTGCAGGTTTTCAAATATCACACTTTCAGCATGTCAAAAGCTTCCACATCCTCACCACCTGGAAGTCTAGATCTCCCCTCCATGGAAATCACTAGGGCAGCCATCAGGTCCAAGATTGAGAGGGCCTTGGAAAAAATTCCCCTCAACATGAAATATTTGAAAGACAATTTTGTTACAGGATTAAAGATCGAATCCTATGTTCAGTTGGTCACTGACACTAGCATCAGAATGTGGTCAGAAATGCAGGCCCTAGTTAAAATGATGTTCATTCAATGACAATCTGGGGACCAATTGGCCATCAATTTTGGAGAATCTGGTATTCTAAAGGCCACTTGCTTCCCATGTTCTGTGCAAGCCCTAGAACTCATCCTCAACCTTGCTGCACACTACAACTCATCTATACACGCTGTCATGCTCGCCACTCTGGTCCTGACTAGATATCCTACACCCATTGTTTCCTTGGAAGCTGAAAATTTTTAGGTAGGTCTAGGGATTCCCCAATTTGACAAAGTAGTAGTCATCACCCAATCTGATGCCTTGGCACAATTTCAATAGCTGGAGGTCATGGCCCGACAATATCTGAATAATAAATGGTTAAAGACCCCAAAGAAATATTCAAAAAGAATGAAGTTGGAGATCCCCATATCTAAATTCAAGGAAAGCATCCAAATGGGGATCATAGCATTATGCAAGATTTTCGAGCAACCCCATGCCTGGGAATTCTCAGGGTGGATGTACTACTTCCTACTCGACATCTCCACCGGTGAGCAGTATTTTGATTGGGCCGCCATCATTTCTAACCATGTGGACTCGTAGTTTCTTCAGGTGGCCTGGACCTCAAAGTTTTATATGATGTCCTATGTTCTCTGGGCCTTAGCACAACAATGCCCTGTCACAAACAATCTACTCACATTAGGTGAACTTTGAGTTGGCTTGGGGCAAAAGACTCCTTGGGATTATTTCCCACAAATCCAATGGGAGGCTAGTTTCCTCAGCTTCTACCGGGTTAATGGCGCCTTCATCTATTACAATATTCTCATGCCTACCCGGGATGTTGGGTACTATCTCTCTAAGGAGGCCATGGATTTGGTTAGAAGTTATGGCCATTATTATATTTAGTTCCAGCAACACACTTACATTCAGGTAACCGGCTTCTCTGGGAAACCATATTTGTTTCCCAAACACTATGGGAACAAAATAATCCTTTTAGAATATTGCCAACAAATGTTGGAGCTGCATGCCTTGTACACTGTAAAGAAGGTGGTAAATTTTCCATTCCCAATCACTTGTGGGAATTACACATGTAGTCTGGCCACAGCTAAAGAGGCAGACAATGAACTTAAAAGCTTGGGCCTAATAGAATTCTATTTGATGTGGAAGAACTTTGATCCGTTAGGCAAGATTGCAACGACACTTCCCTGAGCATTAGAGCCCCATAGATTCCACATGGAAGACTTCTGGGAAGATTTCCAAGATGAATTTGAAGTCCAGAGCCATCACTTCATTTGGATGACCATGGGGATGATGGAGAGGTTGAAGCTTTGAAAGTTCCCGAATGACTTTTGGAACACTGGGTCCACAGTAGACCCCAAGTACAAAGAGAAGGGAATAGACAAGATGGCTCTCCCTCCAATAAATTGGAATGCTCAAGAGGGGCCAACTATTGAAGATATCACCCGCGACATGGTCAAGTGTAGCCATGAGTATTCTAAGAGGGCATGCCTTGGGAGTACATGCTGAGTTGGCCCAGCAGTGCTGAGATTGATCATCGGGGCCGAAACCTCTTCACAGGGAGAGGATAGAGGAAAAGGAATCATGGGAATCCCATCTGTGGCCCCCATAAAAGAAAAGATGCAACAAATGTTGGCGGTCTCCCAACAGATGAAAGAGAGATTGATCACAAGGTTGGCCACCTTGGTCCTCATGACCAGGCCCATTCATCCTCCCTCTTCCCCTTCACTGGCCACATTAGTGGTCCAAGCAACAAGAAGTGGAGTGGAAGAGGAGCTGATAGTTCTAATGGATGCAAGGCCCCCTTTGGTAACCAGGAGAAAGAAAAGGAAAACTACTTCTCAAGAAAGGGTGGAGCTAGAGCTCGGGATGCCAAGCATCCCATAAGTACAATTTTTTTCTTTCAACTCTCCGGAGTTGGAGAAAGAACTAGAGAACATCCCAGAGAATCCCCTACCCCATGATGAGTTTGATGATGTGTTTAGAACTGATGAATTTGGAAACTTGCAGGGGGACATCGTGCAGTCAATGGAAGAAATCATCGCGCAGGACGAACTCCCAGAGCAAGAACCTGCACAAGAATAGGAAGCCCAGGAAGAAGGGGAAAAAGGGATTGAAAAGGTGGATACCTCTGAAGTCCCAGAGATCCAAGATATAGAGATTGAGGATAGGCAGACTCAAGACAAGAAAATGACATCAGTTGGGGAAATCGGACAACCCACGGGAATAACCATGACCCCAACTGTCATGCCCCAAAAGCCACTCCCAAAGGTAACATCCGGGGAAGTGATCACAGTGGCCCAAATGTTGAATCTTGGCCTGATGCCTGCCCCACCGCCAGAAAATACACCAATAGAGGAGGATGTCCCAGCAATAGAGGTTGATAAACAACAATAAGAGGAAAAGAACCCCGGGGAAATGAATGATGATCCTAACATTTCCAAGGATGTAGACATTGGGGTAGAAGATACAGGTACCACCAGAGAAAGTACTGTCGGTGAACCAAAAGATATAGAGAAGGAGCCAGAAGTAGCTCATACCGTTGAAGGGGTGCAACAAGATCCCAGGGAGAAATCACAAGAGAAAATTTTGGCTGTAAAGCCACCCCTACCGCCACAATGGTTGGTGGAATCTTGAAAGAGGAAGGTCCTGGAAACACCCAAGGCCCATCTCTCCTTGGCAGAGATCATGGCGTAGGCGTAGAACCCACCAAAGGCTAAGAAAGCCTGGATAGTCCATACTCTTCAGACTAGGCCGGGCGGAGATACAGTCGTGGTGATCGCGACACCTTCCCCAGATGTGGACGAAGCAATGGCTAATGCTAGAGATTACAATGTCACAGAGGTCTCATTGGAGAAGAGAGGAAAACAGGGTGAGTTAGACCTATTAAAAGAAGCAGCCATGACATTGTAATCACCTAAAAATGGTCACCTAAACCCTAGACCCCTAATCTTAGCAATTAATCAAGAAACCCTAATCTTGATTAAACCTAAGTCCTAAATCAAATAGGCAATTCATCACATTCAGACTGATCTGACCTAAACCCTAGGTCATAATCGATCACCTTACTTGATTAATTAATTAATTCCTAAAATCACATTACATTGGCAAATAAACATTATGTTAATTATTTAATTGATATTATGACATATTAATTAAATAAAAATTACCTAATTGTCAATTAAATAAAAAAGGAATTAAATTAATTATAAAAACATAAATGTGCATCCAAAATCAATTAATTTATTAAAAATGCATATGACATCATCAAATTCAGTTTACTAATTATCAAAATGGAAACAATCCAGTTCCACTCAGTTAATTGATTCTCCACTGATTATCATTTTGGAAACATTTCAGTTAACTATGAACTGATTTTGGAATTTTCCAAAATAACTAATCAATCAGTTCAGTCAACTGACTCTCTCGACCAATCGAATCACTTGCACATGGATTGTGCTTCTTCAATCAAATTTGAGCCACTCCTTTTGTTCGATCTCGACCATCGATTTGAGAGAGATTTCTATAAAAGAGAAACTCTTTTCCTTCACAAAGGATCTAAATTTATTTTAAAGTTATTATACTGCATTTCCTTCTCTTTTCTTAGCATTTATCATTTATCATTTTTGTTTTAATTTCTAGCATGCAAATCTAATCTTAGAGCATATTTCAATTGGTGTTTTAAAATCAATCTTACACACTCAATTTGGTGCTTCTAAAATGAATCATAATTAGTCTTGGATGAACAACAAACTGCATTTGCATTTAGATTAATCATTCATTTACATTATCATAGCTTTTAAAATCCTTCATTTAGGTCTTCGGTGTAGTCACTGAGCTTGCAATGACCTGAGAGCAAGCTCATACTCCTGCCTTCTAGAAGGCAATAGGTCAATTCTTTCATACATGCAAGATGAATGAATCCATATTCATTCCTGTATGCAACTAAAGAGCAATGACCATGTTGAAGTGTTCTGCTAAGTAGAGGCCACTTTTAGTACGCACATTTCTAGTGCCCACCGTGGGGCAGAAAAATCAATTTTCTGGCCTCATTATAAACTTTGATTTTAATTCTATTTTATGTTCACTTTGAGTCAAATCTGACTCTGTTGTTACATCCAGAATGTCGTTTCAATTAAAAATGACTATAAACACGTTTATGCTCGGTCAAAATTGAATCTTTCACAAAATATTTTTGCAAACAGAGGCCGTACAACCTTTTGCACGCAAATCAAGGCGACTGTTGAAAGTTTTAAAATGCAGGTCTACACACATATCGAGAGTAGATTTTCAATAATTTTGGGTAAAATTTTAATATTGAGTTTGGTTTATAACATTTTATTCACACATTATTATCATTTTGACTTTTAAACCAAGTTCGGCCATACCCTCCCCTCTCAATTCATTTTTACCTATGTGCATTTGGGTATTTACAGTTTTAATTCCCCTTAATCCTGTGCATGTGCGATTAAAATCCCATAGCACTACCATGCCATACCACCCTCTACCCTTATTCCTCCACCGTCCACCTAGTGCCACCTTCTCCTAACCCTGCCTCCACCCAACCCCTTCTTCATTCCTTCTCCACCCGCATTCTGCCCAACCCATTCTCTCCCCGCACCACCCTCTTCTTCACCTCCTATGCAACCCTTCAACCTTCCACCTCCACTCCTCTCCACCTATGCTACTTCCTTCCCACCTGCCTCCACCAAACCCTCCACCTTGTCGCCTCTCGCCTGCCATTCAAACTACGACCACCAAACCATGTTCACCTCTCCCCTGCGCTGTTAAAAAAACCCACCACGTAGCCTCTCTTTAGCTAAACCCTTCTCACTTCCTCTGCCACTCCTCCACACCACCTACCCTCCAAATGGGCTGCTCATCCCGAAACACCGCCAGAAACAACAACCTCCGCTTGGGGAGATAAGGTTAAAATTGACGGGCATTTAGCCATTTTAAACAGTGTTTTTGACTTTCTGTGATGGTCTACAGACCATCAAATTTTACTAAGTGAAATGCTGACATCATTAGAACTTTCAAATTTCTTACCCCTCTCCATATGCAGCTTTGGTTTTGCACTCTGATTTTAAACACTCATAACTTACTCATCCTAAGTCCTTTTTTAGAGCATTTTTTTTTATTGGGGGTAGAATTTCACAGAGATCACAGTGGTGGAGTTAGTTTTTGATTTTGATATCTGGATTGATCAAAAATTTCTATTTTTGGTGACTATACCTGCTTAATCCTCATTTTTGCAACTTCCAGAGCCTCGTACGGGCTCATACGGTCATCTTTTTCAATGATTTTTTTTTTAAATTGCATGATTTTCTATCTACTATCTGAATATGCACTCTATTTGATGATTTGATGATTTTGATAATGTGGACTAATCTTTGGCTTGGTTTTTTGTGATCTTATCTTTTTTTATACAGCCTAATAGTGGTTTGTAGAACGTTACTCAAGAAGAATAAAACTCAAACTACTCACGAATTGGTTTTGCAGGTTGCCTTTGATCGATAGAACACAAAACAGTGTGCTTGCATCTTGTTTTAGATTTCTTAAAATAGGAACCCACATGTAGGACTTATTAAAATGAACATTTGTTTGTTGTTTTAAGAATGACAATGATGTTAGGAAACTATGCTCTCACCCTTTTGGGATGATCAGAAATCCAGAAACATTATTGTCATTTTCTCATTCTGCTTGAAGTGTCTTTTAGTTTTGTAAATCCTAAGAATTGCATGGGCGTATCCTCTCCCCTCGCCTTTGTGGATCTTGGGTGAAAGATAAGTCCATACAAATCCTTCAGTGTGGCTACCTCCCAAGTGCTTTAACAGAGCCGGTGAGAGTGGATTGCCCAACCGGTAATAGGATAAAGCCAAGCCCTTCCGAACCGGTATATAAAAAATGTCAGTGTGATTAATGTCACTGTGAACAGGTGTTGAATGCATTATACCAGGAAGAAGATCTCCCTCAGTACCTTTGTGGTGCATTAAAACCTATAGAATGTAACTTCTGTAGGCTGGGAGGCCTCCATAATGGAGCTAATATGTCGTAAGTATAACCACCTGAATGGATGTCCTTACTACAAACTTTGTTCTAGTATCCAAAATCCCTCCATCTATTGGCACAGAAGGTCAGAGACCGACCAATACATCCCACACTTTCACAACTCTTAGTAGAGACAACGGTCCCTTGGGAAGTGATTACCCTTGGGATTTGAAGCTTGGTGTGCCTGAGAAGTGAGTGCACATGTAAGGAGGAGCCCGTGCCTCCAAGCTTCTAAGTTGTCCACTATGAGTAGACATGGCTGAACTTTGGTTCAAGTGGGAACTCAATAGATATTGCCCTGACTATCATAGGATTGTGGTGTGTCTGTTATTTTCTTTTACAACAAAAAATCTGCATGATGTGCCTTGCGTGAGTGTTCATTGAAACAACATTAATAACAATCAAACAATCCAGAAACTGTACACTTTGGATATTTGTCTATCTTGTCTCATTTGAAACTTCAACTATCTTGTCAAAGCTCTATCAAAATTTTGTCAAATTGGTTTCAAAACTTGTCTAAACTTTGTCTTCCATCAGTCTATGCTACTATGTTTAGTCTATTCTAAAATTTGCATTGTCATAACACTTCTGTTAGTTAACATTGCAACTATAATCTGTTGTTAGTCCAACCTATCACTGTCTTGAAATCTGATGTCGTTACACTTGTCAAATTTACCGAGTCCTTTGTTCAAACTTATCATCTTTGTCTATGCTATCCTTATTCTAGTTTGTGAGAGCAAGTTCATTAACCTTGACTCAAGATCAGAGTCTTGTCTATCTCCATCCTCAGTTGGACATTTATCTTTTGGTCTCTTTGGTCTTGGACTTAGACAACACTTTAGATTTCACCACAGTGTCAGGTAGATGAATCAACTTATCTTATGCCTGTGTGAACTAGAAGTCATTTTAGAGAATTTCACAAAGAAGACAATCAGGGATTCCCATTCGAAGACAACTCCTTGTTTGGAGAGAACCCTCTCTTTGAGGGAGATTCTCAAATTCCTCCCAAATCACAATCCCCAGAGGACAAGTTACCTAGTCCCAAGATGTCAAAAGAAAGACAAGGTAGAGGCAGGTCTTGATGGAGAGACCTCACTAATGGTACCAACCCTCGTAATAGTCAACATTCCTTGAGTCCATCAGACCTTGGTGAGGAAGAGATTGATGAATGTCTCTAGGATAATAGGTTTGTGAAACTCATGAAAATGATCATAAACTGAGATAAGGAACAATATTTCCTAGATCTAGCAGAGCAAGGTGCTCAACTTCCACCTCACTTCAAAGCTAAGGATATCATTTTTAGGGAAGAAGAAACTCCCATGACGCTCATAACTAAACAAATGCAAGCTATCAAAATAGAATTAAAAAAAATCCAAAAGGAAAAAGAAACGCCCAACACAAGGTTTTCTTTAAAAATAATTTGTCCTTTTTTTTATATTAATTATAAGGATTTCAAAAAAGAAAACACAAGATGAGAACGAGGCAGGGCCTCACAGAAGTAGCTCAAACGAGAGGATACATCATTAACAAAAAATTTAACTAAACAGTAGCCAAAAGAAGAAGAGACCACAAGCTAAAGCAAGATGCCATCAATAGCATCAACCCAGGCCATCCATCCCCTCTCACCCTCCATCTAGACAATCCTCTTTCATTCTTGGATCTGGCACAGCATAACCAGTAGCTCTTTCTTGGTGTTCTTGTTCTTTCTAACTTCTTGGTTCAATTTTCTCAGGGTCTTTTCAAACATCTTTAAGTCATCGATGTTTTTCCTCCCCTCATGTCCATGCTGCATCTCATAAACAAAGAAAATGGCATGACCAGTCTTTAAGAATCTCTTGAGCTTCTCCTTATCAATTAGCATCGTGGTATGGACTTGCAAGAAGATTTAAAAAAAAGTAAGTTTTCTAAAAAACTCAGTAAGGGTCCTGGGGTTATTCTGATACCTTTCTTCGTTCCTACACTTCTAGATCTACCAAAAAATGTTAGAATATAGAATATTCCAAAAGATATTAGTGTCCTTTTTAATCTCATTAATATGACCAGTCACAATATTCATAATAGTAAAATCCATCGGGTAAGAAGTGCCAAACATTTTCCAAATCTCTCTAGCAAAAATGCAAGTCAAAAAATATGTGCTTACTTGTTTCAGGCATCTTACAAAATTTACAATAATCAATATTAGCTTCCATATTTCTGACAAGGAGTCTATTAAGCAACAACAACCATTTAAAATACTTAATTTTAGGTTCAATAGATCCCTTCCAAAGGGAGTTGAAGTGCTTCCTCCAAGAAGAAATGCCAAGGGAGGTATACCAAAGAGAGTTAATATGTTCAATAATGGAAACATTGTAATTAATGATATTGTATATGTTCTTATCCTTTATTTTGCTTAAAATATTCCCATCAGGCCACTTGCACTAAAGGAATCTATTGGATTCCACATGACAGGTCTAGGGGAGATCTCTGGCGGCTTTAACAATCATATTGTAGGTCTTCTTTTGCGAGTTCGGAATGTCAAATTTCTCTTTAATATCATTCCAAGAACTAAGTTGGTCATGTTCAAATAAGTCAACTAGCTGGGATATCCCTTTATTATTCCAAAACCTAGCAGAGCACCCTTGGGAAAGGGGCCAAGGGATTTCAAGAAATATACAAATTCCACCATATGGATCTTTCTCCATATAGAGTTTGATTATCATGGTAATCCTTATTAATAATAAACTTCCTAACCTGTTCCCAGGCTTTCTAAATGGAGCAAAAAATTGCAGAACCATGGACCTTAATGGGATAGTTCCCTATAATAAGATCAGTGAAGGGTAGCCCTTTCCAAGATTTGGCTTGTTTGGGGTAACCCGTCTCAATGTTGCTTCTAATAAGGATTTTCCATGGAGAATCACCCTCCATAGAGTGGAAGATCCATTTGGCAGAAAGGGCCACCCCTTGAGTCTTAAGATCCTTCAGCCCCAAGCCCCCAAGGAGACAGTCCATATGACACCATTGCCACTTAACAGCTCCTTTTGAATGAGATTTATACTTTCCTCCATTCCCATGCGGGGTTGAAATTCCATGGTTTGATAAGTACAACGGTCACTCTGATCCACAAGATCACATCCGAGAATTCTGTGCTCTTTGTACAAAATTTATGCATGACGAGACATATCTTATGCATCTCTTTCCTCATAGTTTGAGTGGCCAAGCTATGGAGTGGTTCTCAAAGTTACCCACTGGTATAAAAACTTTCAATGAATTGATAAATCTATTCTTGCAATAGTACTCTTACAATCTCCAACATCATGTGACAATGATTGATTTATGTAATACGAAGCAAAACATAGGAGAACCCTTTCTGACCTTTCTTCAACGATGGAGAAAGATGTTTTCTAGATATCCATGCATCGTGCCTGAATCTGAAAAGATGGATATTTTTGCAAGCGTTTTGATTCCAGAACTAAACTACCCTCTTCAGATGCAATGTCCACCCTCTTTCGAGAAAATGGTGGAAAACATGATGAAAATAGAAGATGTGCTTGTTAAAAAGGGTGACATTACCCTCTACAAAGAAAACAAGTTTGGTTCCAGTTCCAAAGACAAATCTAAATATTGGAACAAAAATAAGCATGTGGTAAATGACGGAGTAGTTGATTACTCTGTTCCCCAGTCAAAACCAACAGTCTTCAATCTGACAAGTGGCTCTAAGGCCCTAAAAACTGCTGAAAATACCACTAAATCATCATCTTCTAAAGGGACCAGCGGTTTGTTGAAAGATAAAACATGAATCAAATGTAAATGAGACTTTGACTCTTTAGGTGAGTCCTATGAATTTGCACTTAAAACTCTACTGGCAAACAAGCTTCTCACATTGCTAGATAACTCCAAACCATATGATGTAGAGATCAAACCTAAATGGTGGAGAGACAATGATTTCTGTCAATTCCATAGAAACAAAGGACACATGACAGAAAATTGCATGAGGCTCAAACACGAGATCCAAGATATCATTGATAACAAAATAATTGTGGTTGATAATCACAACAAGAATGTTGATCATAAGGAATTCAAAGATCCTTTCCTGGACCATCATAAAGGAGAAAATTCTAAGAAAGGTGCTCAAATCAGTCACACTTATTCAAATGATGACTACAACGTCATCAACATGCTTGAGCTATCTCATTCTGAATATTACAATGTCATCATCGTTAAGCAGAAAGAGAAAGAGTCTCAATCGGCCAACGCAGTGACTCGAGCGCAAGCAAAAGTCACCTTGGGGGGTTCTGGATCTTCCAACCCTTCATCATCTTCCAATAAACCATTGGTATGCAAATCCTGGGTACCTCTTAGCAAATAAACTACTGTGGGTACCTCTAAAGTCTCACAGTCCAAACAACTGACTTCTTCCAATACTATGGACTATAGCATCATTGAGCAATTTCAGAGAACCTCTACCCAAATTTCAATCTTTGAATTGCTCAAACTCTCTCCATCTCATAGAGAGGTCCTAGATAAAACACTATCAACTACCAATGTCCCTAAGGACTTGGATCTGGATCGGTTTCAATCCATGGTGGGTCACTTGACCTCTCCACATTACCTATCATTCTTAGAAGAAGATGACAACTCTTTAAGTCATCCACACAATCTCCCCTTGCATGTCAAAGTCTTGATCCATAAACACCATGTCAGACAAGTCTTGATAGATGGAGGTGCAGGGTTGAATATTTGCACATATAGGTTAATCGAAAAACTAGGCCTTTCAGAGAACGTCATTGATCCTAAAAAGAAAATCACTATCAAGGCGTATGATGAACAAGAAAGATATTCTAAAGGTCTCATAACCTTACCAATCTGCATAGGTCCTATTGAGAGGGATGTTACCTTCCAATTTCTGGATCTCCCACTTGCCTACAACATTCTATTAGGAAGAACCTAGATCCATGAGATGTAGGCAGTGCCATCAACATTCCATCAATGCATCAAATTCCCATGCAATGGTGTAGAAGTCACTATTCCTACAGACACTAGTTATGCCTGTAATGCACTAAGACAAGCAGCAGATACCCTTGTCCCACACAACAGTGAGGCATCTGACTCTGAATTAGCTACAAATTTATTGAAGGAAATGGAAAAGAACCTCAAGATAAAGGACACGGGTATGGGTGGATACATAGTGGAACTTGTACTATCACTCACATCTCTTCCCAGATCACCTAGGACTTATGGAAAACCATCAGAAGAGATGAAACCAACAACATCCCAAGAAATCTATGATGAGACCTTTGTTAAAGCCAACACACCATTAGAAGATGAATAGGAGGAAAGAGCCGTTCTGGCTTGGTTATATAAAGAACCTAAAG
>MU226058.1:776137-804602 GCA_018584345.1 Thuja plicata | reverse complement strand
AATGGGCATTTGATCTCATTGGGAAGATTTACCCCTCATCTTCTAATGGACACAAGTTCATTATCACAGCTACTAAGTATTTTACCAAGTGGGTTGAGGCGGTCCCACTCATTAAAGTGACAGGACAATAGGTCTCGCTGTTCATTCTAAACTACATCATTTGTCACTATGGAATACCTTCCTCCATCATCACTGATAATGTAGGTCAATTTAAGAATAACATTATGGATGAGTTGTGTGAAAAATTCAAAATAACACAACACTGCTCTTCAATCTATTACCCACAAGGTAATGGGCAAGCTGAAGCCTCAAATAAAACTTTGTTGAAAATCTTACATCGTACAGTTAACAAGTCTAGAAGGGATTGGCACCTGTAGATCAATTGTATTATGGGCTTACAGAATGAGCATCAGAACACCTACAGGGGCAACCCCATTTGCACTGGTATATGGGGCAGAAGTAGTCTTACCCCTAGAGGTAGAAATCCCATCTCTTAGGGTTTCTTTACGTAGACTTGTACCAGATGAAGAGTACCGATTTTTGAGACTCCAAGAACTAGAGCTACTAAACGAACATCAAAAAGTGGCCTTTGATCACCTTAGAGTTTATCAGAAAAGAATGTCAAGAGGATACAACAAGAAAGTCAGACCTAGAGAACTTCAGGTGGGAGACCTTGTGTTGAGAGAAAATCCCCATAATCAGTCACATAGAGAACAAAAGGGGAAGTTTGAACCCAACTGGCTGGGTCCTTATATCATTACTGCAACATTTGGCTCCGGAGCCTATCGAATCTCCACACCTGAAGGAGAACCGCTTTGAGAGCTCATCAACACTCTCCATCTGAAGAAGTTCTACACCTAAGGCATTCTCAGTGATCAGTACCATATACATAGTAATGTCCTAAAAAAAATCAAAAAATTAGAAAAAGTCCTGAAAAAATGGTCATCTTGGTGAAAACCTAGCAATAGGCGCCTTGATGTATCAATCAAAAAAATGGAAAAATACAAAAAAATTGAAAAAGAAAAAAAAGTGCCTTGGTGAAAACCTGGTAAACAGGTGCCATGGTAGCAAAAATAGAATCTCTACGAAGAAGGTGAAAACCTGGTAAACAGGTGCCTCTTGTACTCCATGCTCCATCTATCAATGCTCAATCTTGGCAATCTTTTGCTTTAGTTTGTACATAGCTTTCAGTCACTTTTGTGACATTGGTTCTTCTGAGAACCCTCCTAGCTTGAAACCGATCTAGAGTCATAACCTAGGGGCAATAAAATCGGATTCATCCTCGTAGTATGATTCAAGTCAGTTATCATTGTTTGCTACTTGGGGCATGGGTCCCCAATTTGCTCACATCTTTGGTTTACACCAGAGTCAGTAATCTTGTCATTTTTGAAGGACAAATCACTATTGACACAAATAGGTGTTTCTCAACACTACAATCAATAGTGTTTCTTAACACTATCTTTGGATGCATCTATGTTTCTTAACACACATTGGATATCACAAATGTAAACAACAAATTGATAGTAGTCAAACACAAAGCACTCACAAGCACAACGGTGTTTCTCAACACCCTATACCTATACACATTCAAAAAATTTGAACATGGATGAAGTATGTTGAACTTCTATTTGTATGCTATATGTTTTCATTGATTTCGTTAATCTTTTCTTTGTCTACTGCTTGTTGGTTTGGTCCTGATGATCCAGCAACATCAAATAAACTGGGTGTATGTGGTAAGAGCTCCTGCATTAAGGTGGAAAAGCCTCACATCCCTTGATCCACTTTATTTGTATGCCAAGGTGAGGTCGGAACTATCTCCTTGACTGTTATTTATCTGTTTGTTTACACAAGTGAGCACTCATGGTTATCTTGGCTTTGAATGCCTCGATATTGGTGTACTCTTACACTATCAAAACTGGAAACAATGTTTAGGTCATCTCAACTTTTTTGCCTCAATGTTTATGTTAGTTTCCCATATCTTATCCGATGAAAGTCATATTCATATTCTTATGGCCATAGTGGCACTAGTAAGGATTGTATCAACTCTGATGTTCCAAAAATGCTCAATGATGAAAATATTTAACTGCTAAAGCTTAGTGACTACACCTTAGGTTGCATTCATGTTAGTCTTGCATCTGCATCTACATTTACATCTGTATAGTGTTGAAATCAGCATAATAACTTTATCTCTCTCCAATGTGAAGGATCTGAGATTCTAATCGATCAATATTCTCATCTTCAAGTGGTCATGACCCCCCTTGCTAAATCAACTATCCTAATTCTATTTTCATGATTGAAATCAAAATTTGAATTTGACCACTCGCACAACCAATAGAAATCTCTCATGCTTTTCTTCTCATCAATCCATGTATCTTACTTTTGGTCAATCTTGGTCAACATGACCTCTCATCAATTATAGATTATGTCCTAACCATGTGGGACCTCTTTCTAATCAGATTAATTTCTTCCTAAATTGTCTAATCAATTGAATTTCTTCTCATCACTGGGGCACCTAGCCATATTTTGATTTCTCTCTCGAGGGGGCAGGATCAAGACATCAACATTCCAGTGATCACATATTCAATCAAAACCCCATTGCTTGGGGCATCTCAGCTTCATCGCATAAAATCAAGTTGAGATCATCTTAAATCTAAGGCAACCTAATCAATGGTCTTATACAGTGGTGAATACACTCAAAACTAGACAAGATCGGTCTTATACGGGCTATTCATTATTGAAACTAGATACATTGATCAAATTGGCTTCATCACTTCAAATCAAGTCAATTTTCTTTCTTATCAAATCTCTTAACGATAATCAGTTTCATCACTTCAAATCAAACTGGTTATTCATTCAAACCAATCTAAAAGGTTTAAGAGTTCCTGAAAAATGTTTAGTTTCATCGCCTCAAATCAAACTGAGCTTTCTGTTTATATCTTTTGATCGATCTTCGTCCAATCAAGCTTGAAGTCAGTCTTCTTCTTCAAAAGGATAATTTCATTGCTTCAAATCAAACTATTGTGGGTCTTCTCGCTAATAGGTCTTTGAATCAATGCACTGATTGCACATCAATTCAAAGAGGGGCAAATGTAATCACCTAAAAATAGTCACCTAAACCCTAGACCCCCAATCTCAGCAATTAATCGAGAAACCCTAATCTTGATTAAACCTAAGTCCTAAATCAAACAGGCAATTCATCACATTCGGACTTATCTGACCTAAACCCTAGGTCATAATCGATCACCTTACTTGATTAATTAATTAATTCCTAAAATCACATTACATTGGCAAATAAACATTATGTTAATTATTTAATTGATATTATGACATATTAATTAAATAAAAATTACTAAATTGTCAATTAAATCAAAAAGGAATTAAATTAATTATAAAAACATAAATGTGCATCCAAAATCAATTAATTTATTTAAAATGCATATGACATCATCAAATTCAGTTGACTAATTATCAAAATGGAAACAATCTAGTTCCACTCAGTTAACTGATTCTCCACTGATTATCAAAATGGAAACAATCCAGTTCCACTCAGTTAACTGATTCTCCACTGATTATCATTTTGGAAACATTTTAGTTAACTGTGAACTAATTTTGGAAGTTTCCAAAATAACTGATCAGACAGTTCTGTCGACTGACTCTCTCGACCAATTGAATCACTTGCACATGGATTGTGCTTCTTCAATCGAATCTAAGCCACTCTTTTTGTTTGATCTCGACTGTCGATTCAAGAGAGATTTCTATAAAAGAGAAACTCTTTTCCTTCACAAAGGATCTAAATTTATTTTAAAGTTATTATACTGCATTTCCTTCTCTTTTCTTAGCATTTATCATTTAGCATTGTTGTTTTAATTTCTAGCATGCAAATCTAATCTTAGAGCATATTTCAATTGGTGTTTTAAAATCAATCTTACACACTCAATTTGGTGCTTCTAAAATGAATCCTAATTATTCTTGGATTAACAAAAAACTGCATTTGCATTTAGATTAATCATTTATTTTCATTATCATAGCTTTTAAAATCCTTCATTTAGGTCTTCGGTGTAGTCACTGAGCTTGCAATGACCTGAGAGCAAGCTCATACTCCTGCCTTCTAGAAGGCAACAGGTCGATTCTTTCATACATGCAGGTTGAATGAATCCATATTCATTCCTGTATGCAACTGAAGAGAAATGAATATGTTGAAGTGTTCTAGTAAGTAGAGGCCACTTTTATCACGCACAGGTAGTAGAGGCTCGTTATGAGAAAGAGGCCCAGAAATTCTGGGTAGAGAAGGAGAAAAATGAAAACCTTATGGTGTTGCTAACGGAGCTGGCCCAACCTATTAGTGTCATTCCCCTGGGTGCCCCCATATCTGATGCATCATTTCCTCAGAGTGACATAGATGCATTATGGGAAATGAAAAGAAAGGCCCATGTGGTCGATGAATGGGTTACCTTACAAGTAGGAAATGTCTAGCATTTCTTAGTGTCCACACTCCCAAACCTATATGCAGCCTACCATGTCTTGCACCAGGTCAAAACTACTATCTCCATCTTGGAGGGAGATATTGAAAACTATGAGGCATGGAAGGTTGAGTTGGAAGAACTCCTTGGCATCGGGGAGGAGATTGTCTCTAAATTTGGAATTTTGGGAGAGGATTCATTTGATTTTGTAAGGACCCGGCACTCCAGACTTGACCTCACATTGTGGATAATTAAGAAACTAGTAGGGTCCCTGCTTGATAAGGCCAATGCAATCCAATAATATTTCAATTTGTATAAGTCTTTTGTTTTGAAGGTCTTTGGAGCTGATCTGTTTAGCACCGACACATGCACTCTGGAGGAGTATGTTTTGGGGAATTTTGATGAATTAATGGAATCGAGATACCAATCCCCGAAGGGGATAGATGGTGCAAAGATGATGCGAATAACTCGCATGGTGCTCAGAGGTCACGATGTGGCAAAAATGGCCAAATAATTTAAGGTAAATGTTTTAGGCCTGGGTGAGCAGATTGAGGTGGCCAAGTACCGCAGGGCCGGCCTTAAAGACATTGATGAAGATGGGATCTCCCGTCTCCTCTAGACTTTCAATGACACCAAACAACAATAAAGTCCTTCAAAGTCCAGCGATGATCAATCAGGAAATGTAATTTTTGTATTCATTTATTTTTTGGGGCGCATGTTCCCAGATCTAGTGTTATTCATTTTTGTATTCTTTAAAGTGACCTGTGTCTCAGTTTTCAAGGCTGACCGGTTACTTTCAAGGTAGTTAATAAAGGTTGTCAGAGGTAGGTGACCGCAACAAGGCACGTCGGCTCTACAGAGAAGTTCCTAATAGATGGTCTTCCCAAGGCGTTGCTTCAATGTTACATCTGACACATCAAAGATAGGGCACCACTTTCCCCTTTATGAGGCATGTAGCCTCGATCCTTGAGGGATCATATTTCTTCTCCTCTCCTACTAGCTCTCTTCTCGAGGCCGATTCTTCCACTCCTCTCTTCTTGTCTTGTTCCTCTGACATGTTAGACCTTCTACATCTCAAGGTATTTTTTAGCATGGCACAGGTAGTACCGGCCACTAGAAATAATATTATATTGTAAAGTGTAAAAAAAGTTAGGTTAAGTTTTAGGTCAAATGATGTGTATAAATAATAAGTTCGGCCTCATTCCAAGGGTCGGAGAAATTGATGATTTTGCAGTCCATAGTTAATAGCAATTTGGTCTTCTCAATTCTTAGTTACAGAGCTCAATGCTCCATGGTTTCTAAGCTTTCAATAGTTAAACGCTCCCTTGGAGCCACCATTGTAACACGCACCAGTGCTTGCTGGAAGATATGTTAATGAAGAAGGAAGAGTTCTATCAATGAAGTTGTTGGCATTCTGATCTCTTGTTAACAGTATTTTATGCTTTGTGTTCTTTATGTTCTTTTATCTAATACCTCAAGTAGATTAATGACCTCCTTTTCCTCCACTATTGATTAAATATGAGCTGATGGTTCTTTATTTCTTCAGTATTTAGTGTGGCGTGTTAGGGCATTGTCAATGTTTTGAATGTTTAGTATAACTATAGGTATATGAAATACCTCTAACTCTACAATATCTTTTGAAGTCTATTTGTTAAGTGAATGTGCGCTTGCAGGAAACCCCACTCACTTGAATCCCTGGAGAAGATGAGTTAAGATAACCAGCTATCCCCCTCAAACAAAATAGTCACATTTCCCAATTGAGCCCAACATTGTTGAGACCCAACTCTCACATGATTGGAGGCCCAGGGAATCTCATTTCCCCGGACAACCTTTATAGGTGAAGTTGGTCAGTACCCTAGTACCCAGTGACAAATTACCTCTGTTGGTGGATCCAGTCACAAAGTCCCGTCAACAGTTAGCAAAACCAAAATTAATCTTTACCTGGAGCATTCTATTTGCAAGGTGTGAGGTGTTTGAGAAAATTTGACTAGTCAATGATTCATTCCTTTGGTCTTTCATCAGCCATGAGGTGTGTGCTTTGAAAGATTATTAAGCTGACTATTTATAGGAGGAGCAGAGAGGAGGCACTAAATACATTAAGCCAAAGTCATCATATCTTGCATGCTTCCCTAGATACCAAAATTCTCTATTCTTCATTTCCTTTCTTTTTCTACTTTTCTTTTAAAGATGGGAAGGTTTTAGTTCTTTCGCCATGAACCTTAAGCTTAGCTAATTTTTACGGTGATACTCCTTTCACCTTGCCATCTCATTTAAATTGCCAAATAGTAGAGAATATTCTAGACCCGAGATGTTTTTATGATTTTCAGACTTTACCACTAACTAGTGCAACCGATCTGTCCTTAAGGAGCATGTGATTACTTGCTTCTTAGATTTTCTGTTAACCGATGTATGGAATTTCAAGATATGAATCTGATAAAGATTACTCATAACCTGTTACCATACACACAAAATAACTCCTGGGTGTAGACAAATTCCACCATGCTAACAATAGATTCCAAACTACCCAAAATGCATAAGGTACCATTCCAAGGACTAGATGTCATGCAAAGCATACTTGTCTATAAGGAGAAGGCAAAACACCAGGAACCCAGAAAATGAACGCAAAAGAAAAAGAAGACCAAAAACAAAAAGAAAATAAGGAAAAGGGAGGCGGTCTCGGAGGACGGCTGACAAACTATTTACAAGGCCAAGGCACTCCCAAGGAGCACTAGGAAAGGTATTTAAAAGAAAGGAATTTACATATAGTACAACTTCAGACAAAATTACCACCTACCTCATTCAAAATAGTGCTTGAGAAACTGTCCATTGACAGGCAATGGGACTGCTTCTCTAGTCATAGTACTGAGGCGATAAGTATTTGCCTTGCAGATCTTAGATATCATATATGGCCCAAGATAGAGCCGTTGAAACTTGGTGTGCTTTCCTTTCTTTTTCCGGGCCTTGTCCCACAAAAGGACCAGGTTTGAAATATGAAAGGTCTTATACTGGGCTCTCCAAACAAACCATCATTTAACTACTACTTGGTGATGCACAAAGTGTTCTAGTGCCACATCTCTTTGTTCCTCCATTATCACTAGGTTATCTCGGTTGCTAAATTCTTGCATAAACTATAAAACTGAGACTTGCAAGTTGATAGGGAATACTGGATTCTGGTTGTAAAATAGATGAAATGGGGAAGTACCTAGGGCTTCCTTTATTTTGATACGATCTACCTAGAGGGTGACTCTAAGCATTTGGTGCTAGTCTTGGGGGTTTTGTTCTAACAGATGTTTGATCACCTGCAACAGATTTTTATTTTTAGATTTAGCCACACCATTAACCTAGGGGTAGTAGTTGCTGGAGAACTTTAAGGTGATCTTGCTTTCATAGGTCCATTCAAGTAACTGCATTGAAGAAAACATTGGACCATTGTCACACACTATAGAAAATGGCATTCCGAAATGGGTGACTATGTTTTCTTCAAGGAATTTGATGACTACATCTATCATGTTATTTTTTTAAGGAATCACTTCAGACCACTGGGTGTAGTAATCAGTAGCAGTCAAAATGTACCAGTGGTTGGTAGACGAGTTAGGGTTGATTTCCCCGATAAAATCAAATGCCTAATGGGAAAAATGTCTAACTTCAAAGACTGGCTGCAAAGGCATGGCCGAGTTCCACTCATGATATGCCACTATTTGGTAATTATGGCACTTCCTGATGTGAGTGTAGACATCCTTAAAGATGAAGGGCTAGTAGTATCCAGCCCAAAGAATCTGGTGGGCAGTGGCATCAGCTGAGCCATGCCCGGTCCCAAACTTCCTGTGAAATTCTTCAATTATTTTAGCAACTTGGTCCCTATCTATGCACCAGAGGTATATCCCTTCAAAGTTCCTACATAAAAGCGTTCCATTTTTTATCATGAAATGTGTGCTTTTCAAACACGAGGTGCAACATTTGTTTGGGGAAGCCCCTCTGGACATATGTTATTAAGTAGTAGGTACACCAGATCAGTATACCATGGGTCTTGGGTGATGGACTCCACTGTGTAAGTTTGGCATTAAATGTCTGGAGTTCCTTCCACCATTTCTCTACATAGTCCCTAGCCTCAGACTATCTTCATGGGTTGTATTTCTAGATCATATTCTTGGAGGATGGCCATCCATTTCCCCTAGCATTCACCCAATTCACTCTGTAGTAGTAGAGATTTCATAGCCTGGTCTAGAACGATAGCATGCAATTTTCTCCGGAGAATATAGTGCCAGAATTTCTTCATGGCCCGGATAAGAGAAAACACCTACTTTTCCAGAGATGAATATCAAACTTTGGTGTTCTTCAAGGGGGAGCTCATAAAAGCAATGGATTTTTCTTCCCCTTCAACTTTCTGGGTTAGGATTGCTGCTGCGGAATGCGGTGAGGTGAAGGAGTATATGAGAAATGGGATATAATAGTCTGGACTTTCTAGGACTAGTGCCTCCACTATGGTTTGATTGATCTGAGAAAATTTTAGCTTCGATTCAGGGCTCCACTCAATCTTTGTGTCTTTCTTCATCATATCATTGAGTGGTTTTACTATCTCAGCAAATCCAGTAATAAAATACCAGACAGAGTTTATCTTTCCAAAGAAAGACCTCATTTCTTTCTTACTGTCAGGCATCTATAGATTTAGCAGTGCTTCAACTCTCTCGAGGTTAATGGACATACCCTTCTCGGAGATGATATGCCCGAGAAACTTCCCTTTAGTGATCCCAAATATACATTTCTTAGGGTTGATGGAAATTCCATACAGACAACATCTCTCACAAATTTGGGCAAGGTGGACGGAGTGATCACGCCTGTCCTGGGAAAAGACTATCAAATCATCCATGTAGATGATTATGCATCTGTTTACTAGGCCTTCAAATGCAATGTTTCCCCTACATTGATAAGGCCAAAGAGTATTCTCTGGTATGAAAATGTTCCCCACTTGGTGGTAAATGTCATTTTGTCTCTATCTTCGTACATAACCATGACCTAGTTATACCCAAAGTACCCATCCAGGAAGGACATCATTTGGGATCCGTTGACAATTTGTAATACCTCATCCAAAAATGGGAGGGGGTGATTATCCTTCTTAGATGCCTTGTTCAAGTTGTGAAAAAACCATTAAAAGGTGGATTTTTCCACTCTTCTTTCATACAGGGATGAGGTTGGCAACCCAAGTTGTGTGCCAGATCAGAAAGATAATCTAGGCTGATAGCAATTTTTGAACCTCCTAATGAATTATAGGTTTGATCAATGGGTTTACCAGTCTTTTCTTTTGCCAAAAATGCTTAGCATCTAGTTTCAATACGATGGTATGGGTCATGATGTATGTATCATAAGTTTTCAAATCGTCATACCCCCATGCAATTACGTCAATGTATTCTCGGAGAACCGCGAGAGTCTTCTCCTTCTCCACTAGGGAGCAGGAGGTGCCAATATGCATAGATTTTTCTTCACCGGCCTGGCCGATGTTGACCTTTTTGAATTTTCCTCCTTTAGAGGAAAATGATATCTTCTCTCAGCCCCGAGGGTCCAAATCAAAGATGTGTTCAAGAGCTACCATCCCCTTAGGAATGGTGTTTGTTGGTAGGTCTATGATCCTGTCATCTTCTTCAACTTTCCCAGTATCATCATGATCTATTTCTTCCACTATCTGATCCTCAAAGACACCAACATTGGCCATGAAGGCCAGAATATGTTGATCATCCTCAAAAACCTAAAAGTGAGTAATATTGTCTGGGATGGATGGGGTGGGGACCATCTCAACATAAAAATTCTGGAGCCAAGAGCTAGCCATTGGCTCAAGGGTGCTAGAAGACACGATAAGGGCATTCAAAACATAATTGCATCTCTGGCTAATAAGTTTGATATTGAAAGCATCAAAATATTCAATGAGGCTCCATGCCCGGTTGCAGTATGTGACCAACCTTTTATCATGACAAGTATATTATCTCTAGACTTGTTTAATGATCAATTCTGAATCACCCATCGCTCGAAGGTGAGTGATTCCTTTTCTTAGTGTGAACAAGAGTCCAAGGACCAAGGACTCATACTCCATGATGTTATTAATGTAGTTAAACTGAATCCTGTATGATGTGAGGAAGGATTTCCCCCGTGGGTTGATAAACTCCACTCTGGCCCCACAACCTTGTTTAGACCGGGACCCATCAAACTTTAGGGTCCACAAGTCATTGTTCATTTTCTGGGGCTGGGAAGGAAAATTCGTATTTGGATTAATTTTGGGAGGATTGGTTGGAAATTCCCATGGATTTGATGGCACATGGGTTAGGTTTTCCTCTAGATAAGTCTTTGGTTGTGATCCCTGGATAAGCGACACCTTAGGCGTACCATCAAAATGATCACTGGGTCTAGGCAAATTAGCTTTGTGTTTTTTCTCCCAGAGGGTGTTGATATGGTAGGTGGCCAAGGCGATGCAAGGCTCACACTCTAGTTCAAAATTTTTTTGGTAGTGTACCCAACACCAAGTGTCAGACAAGAGTGTGGTGGGAGTTTACTGTGTTACCCTATGAGTTTACCTCCTCCCTTAGTTTTTTGTCTAGGTCCTAGAATCTTTGAGAGATTATGGGATCTTCCTCAAGGGTGAAATCAAATGTTAGGATCTCTAGGGGTCTATAGACCCTAGGGGAAGTCTCAGAAAAAAAAGACTTCATTTACCCTCCCGACTTTAGTGAGGGCCTGCTTCATCCTGGTTTCACTTTCTACCCGGATTTGGTTAGACTGCCCCTCCCAGGGTGAGCCACAAGTGGGAAAAGTCTATGGAGAAATACCCGTTAAGGTCCTTAGACCAGTTCCAACTTAATAACATCCCATAGGTTTTGGGGATGTCCACCAATTGGATGTCTATTATGCTTGATATCTGGGGGTCTTGGATGAGCTAAATCCGGATGTTCTTCAGCTCACCTACCATTTTCACAGTAGTTTTTTCCAGTTGGACTATTATGCCTTTAGATGGGGTGGGAAAGAATCCAAGATTCTATCATATTGATAAAGGCATGATGTTTCCCAAAGCACCAGAGTCTGCCAAGCAGTTGTGTAGGTTCTTCCCTTGTATGTTCAAGCCTAGTATGAAGGGAGGATCCTCCATGTTTCCCCGGAAGACAGTCGAGTTGGCATTGTCAAATGTGACAATATTTAGCAGATGAATGACGGCTTCTGGGTTTCCCAAGGGCTTTAGGAGAGACTTCCTCTACTTAGGAAAATTCAACAAAACCTACATCAAGGTCATGGAGGTGGTGTTTCTTTCTAACACCTTGGTGATGTCAAACCTTCTCCTTGGGTAAAGTTGGCTTCCCTCGGCTAGATCCTTGGCTTGGTTAGGGCCAGTCCCTTTTAGTGGGAAGGAGTGGTCAGTTGTATTTTCCTGGGGAGGGGTATCTTTGGGAGGTGTTGGCATGTAAACTAGTCCTTTACCAGCCCGACTCTGAGTGTTGTGAGGAGTTTGGGGGTTGGTGAAGGTGTTGGTCTCAAAGGCCCAGATAGATTCATCAAAGAACCCCTACAATCTAGGTTCTTCTTTGTCTTCTTTGTCTATCTTGAAGAAGACGGTCTCACAGGTGAAGGCACTGTGAGTAGGCTCTTGTGTAGATTTTTCCATGGGAGTAGGATTGACGGGTTGTTGTCTGTCCAACTAGGAGATCATGATGATCTTCTCTAGTGTGGTGCATTTCACCTCAGAATGAGAGCTGGTGTCATGCAATCTACACCAGTTGGTCAGGGGGTGGAATTCTATAATTTGTGTAGAATTATTGGGTCTAGCACTACCCTGAGTGGTGTTTTGGTTTGGAGGAGGACCTTCAGTATTTGCATTGTTGTTCCATTGCTATTGATTGGGTTGAGGCCCGTTGTTGTAGTTTCTTCCTACAAAATTGGTATTTCATTATCTAGAGAAAATATTCCCTCTCTGGGAATTGGGGTTGTGGGGCACGGAAGGCCCCACCTTCAGCTATCCCATGTCCATAGTTAGGGTGGACACCAATCGCAAGAGGGATTCAACCTTGGCGGACAACTGGGTGTTCGCATCACAGTGTGACAGTTGATGTGGTTGGTTCTCGGGGAAAGTGACAGCAGCTCCCAGATTTGAGGACTGCAATCCTCTAGCCATGGGCGACTGGAATAAGGGTAATCTGGAGGGTTGTATCAGTGGTTTTTTCACTTGCTGGGGCTGGTTCTAGGGAACGAATTCCAGACCCAGTATTGTCTAGGTTTGTGATGGATATATGTATCGGGCCTACTAGTCTATCGGTGGTGGTGGGACCATGGCCATTGTTAGGGTGCCCATTTTTGGATTGGGGTTATATCCCCCAGTGTAAGAAGTTCCATTGGGTATCATGTTGAATGGTGTGCTCTGCCCAATTCCACTGAAGCTTTTCTCAAACCATGGGACAACTCCAAGGCAAGGTTGTAAACCTTTGCCAGAGTATCTTGGTCATTCACAATGGTGGTTCTCCAAAGGAGAGTGGAAAAAATGGGTTCCAAAGCATTCAGGTATGTCTGGATGGTGACATCAGTGGATGGGATGAAGGGGCCCATACACTGCTTCAAGGTGTGTTAACCGATGGTTGAATATGGCAAGGGGTTCATTTGGTTCCTTCTTGATGGAGATAAACTAGATGTGAGACCACACCAGGTCCACATGAACATGGAAGACCGCCAGGATGGAATCTTCCATATCCTACCAACTGTTGATGGATTTGGCCAGCAAGTTGAGGTACCAGTTTAACTCATTCTTTCCTAAGGAAAAAGGGAACATCCAAGTCACAACATGCTGATGTTGGACCCGGTGTCGGTTCATTACATCCTTGTAGGCCTAGAGATGTTCTTCTGCAGTTATAGGACCTAGGTGGTCATATCTAGGGTAGATCTTCTCTAGATGCAGAGGAAGATCATTGGTAGCAATAGGGAATTTCCCCATTGGGGACCCAGTGTTACCAAAGTAATTTTCCATTAGGGGTGCTAGATTTTGGCTAGGTGGAGTGTTAGTCCCCGTGGTTATTTGAGGAGCTTGGGTATTCTGAGGTGTAGAAAATCCCCAGATAAGGTTGGAAAGTTGTTTGGTCTTCGGGGTCCTTTTCTTTTGAGCAAGAGGCTCAATTTCAACAAACTTTTTGGGGTTTGGGTCTGATTGAAGGATTCTTTCAAAATGTGCGGACGAAAAAGACCCAATCCAACTAAAAGCTTGATTCCTAAAACTATGGCTTGGGGAACCCTCGGGCAGTGCGAAATCAAAATCTTCCGAAGGGGATGAGCTTATACCCTCCTTCTAGCACCAATTTCTGTTGATGGGACTTTGTGACCGGTCTCATCAATAGAGGAAGAGCTGTCACTGAGTATCGGGGTACCGGCCAACTTTGCCTGTAAAGGTTGTCTAGGGAACAAATTCTCTAGGCCTTCAAGCACCTGAGTGTTGGGTCTTGACGGTGTGGGTAGATAAGTTAGGCAAGTTACTATTTTTGTTTAGGGGGATATCTGGTTTTGACTCATCTTCTCCAGGGATTTTGTTAGTAGGTTGGGGTTTCCTGCAAGCACGCATGAGTTTACCAAATAAACAAAAAAAGATATGCCATAGTTAGGAGTTCCTTACTTCTACTTATAGTCATACCACATATTTCTAACATAAATAATGCTCTAATGAACTACACTAAATACTGAATACATACAAAACCAGCAGCTCATACATATTCAATAGCAAGGGGAAATAAGATCATCTAATCTAATAAATCACTAGAGTAGGGGACATTAGAAACATATAGCACAAAAGAGATATTGTAACGCGAAGATCACAACAATAACAACATCATTGCCAAAAATTTCTTCCTTCTTCATTAACAAGTTGTTCCAGCATCACTGGTGTGTACATCAATGGCTCCAAGGGAGCATTTAACTACTAAGAACTACTGAGCATTGATCTCTGCAACTACTAGAAATGAATTGCTAAATGCTGATAGTATTGGAATGCAAAATCATTAATTTCATTGACCCTTGAAATGAGGTCAGACCTCTTATTTATTCACAAACCTTTCCCTAAAACTAACCTAATCTAACTGTACACTTAACATTAAAATACAATATCCGGTGGCCGGTACTACCTGCACCACTTTATAATTACCTCAAACAGAGTAGAGGTCTGATATGACAGAGGAAGAATACAAGAAGAACTGATGGAAGAATCGGCCTTGAGAAGAGTTCTGAAGAAAGAATAGAAGAAATCCAATCTTACCAAATTTTGAGGCTACATGCCTCATTAATGTAAAATGTGGCTCACTATCTTTGATGTACAAGGTAGTTAATGTTGGAGAGGTGCCTTGGGTAGATCACCTGTCAGAGCCATCCCTCTAACTGACATGCCTTACCGGGGTCACCTACTTTCTGACACCCTTATTAACTTTTGGATAATGACCAGTCAGCCCCGAGGAACCTGGACACGGGTCACCAAAAGAATACAAAATTGTTGGATTCAAAATTCTAGAGTCCAGGAGCCTTCACCCAAAGAATAATGAATGCTCCAAATTCACCCTGCTGGTGAAAATCCCCAGAATCCGAAGAACTTTACTATCCCTTACTATTCTTGAATGCCTCCAAAATTTGGCTGATGCCATCTCCATCTATGTCCCTGATGTTGTTCCACCGGTCGTGGACAATTCCAAACTTCTCTTCAATATCTTGGGGCCTGTCCCAGAATTCATGGACTAGCTTGACGGAATCATGAGCTCAGAGCATCATCATAGATATTCTTGATAATTTCCCTCCATCGAAGTCTCTGGCAGACTAATACCGGGACTCCATCAACTCATCATATTTACTGAGGACATAATCCTCTAGGGCACAAGTTCTGGTGGTGAAGGGATCAACTTGTTAAACCCTTAAAATGAATGCTTTGTATATGTCCAAAGGATACTGGACCACCATAACTTTCTCTTTTAGGGTTGTGACCAGTTGCTTGCTTACCTCAATTTTGACGCCAAGTCTGGAGTATTGGGCCTAGCATAATTTGAAGGATTTCTCTCACAAAATTCCAGCCTCAGTAATGGCCTCTTCCCCAAAGTTCATTATTTCTTCTAATTTGGTCCTCCACCCTTCATATTTCTCTAAGTTCCCTTCCCATAGGACAATGACATTGTTTAATTGGCCCAAAATATTATTGACCAAGTAAAGATCTGGGAGTGACACCTCTAAGAATTGCCTTATGACCTTAATCTACTCAGAGATCCACCAATATATAGCCTGTGCCTTCTTCTTCATGGCCCTAAGAGCATCCATGTCACCCTATGGAAGTGGTGGTCTAGAGGTGGAGGCTTCCAGATGGATTTTGGCTAGTGGCTATGAATTTATACTAGAAGTCCAAGGAGATTTTCATTTTTCTCTCTTTCCTCCTTCAACTTTTGTGCCTGTTTATCATATCAAGCTTCCACTACTAGGGTTGCCTCTCTTAGTAGGTCTAGCTCACCCTGCTTATCTCTCCTTTCCATAATCACTTCTGTAATTGCATAATCTTTGGTCCTTGTTGTTTCCACATCTGTATCTAGGGGAGGTGTTGCAATAATTGAAACTATGCTGCCTCCCGGACCGGTCCGGAGGGTATGGATGGTTCATGCCTTTTTGGGCTTCTTATCCTCTATGTTCTGGGCCATCAACTCGACCAAGGAGTGGGGAATAGCTGCCACCACCATGGCCTTTCTCTTTTTAGATTCCACCAACCATTGTGGTGGCTGGGGTGGTTTTTTTGCTAAGGCCTGAGTGATGGGACCTCCTTCAGAGTCTGACGATGCATTCCCAGTATCTATGATTTCGTTGGGATCTTTCTCTTTTTCCTATTCCTTTTCTCTAGAGGCCTGAGCATCTTCTATCCTAGTGGCATCCATATCCATGGTGTCAGGGACCTCATCCCCGTTGGCACCAGCATCACTAGTATCATCAGGGATTTCCCCATCTTTCTCAGCATCCGTTAAATCAACATCTATATTCTTGGGGTTCATCCCCTCATCCTGCTGTTGTTTTTCATCTTTGACATTGTTTGCCAGGACTTTCTTCGCACATTTTTTGGAGGAGGTGGAGGCATCTAGCCAATGTTTGATTGTGTGGCCGTCAAGACCACCTCGGTGAATGTCATACTCTGGGGCACTTTATCACCTAGACTAACTAAAGGCGTTTGGAGCGTGACAGTTGGGGGTGTAGTTGATCCTGTAGGTCTAATTTCCCCAGTTATCAGTGGCTCATCATTTGTTTTCCTTGAACTTGTCTCGATCCCGTAGACTAGTGTTTCCTCCTATTCAGGTTCCTTTTTTTCTTCTTCTTGTTCTGGTTCTTGGACCTCTTTTTCTGGGACCACTTCCTTTTCTGGCATCTCCCCTTCATTGAGGATTATCTCCACCTCTTGTGTGGCTATTTCTTCTACAACCTTATCTATCTCCCCATGCAGGTTCATGAGTTCATTTTTCCTGAAGATGTCATCAAAGTCATCGTGCGGTGGGGAGGTTTCTGGAAGATCATCCAGTTCGAGGGAGTCCAAACTTACCTCCACTGGGGGAATATTGGGCATGTTGGGGCTCGTATCTATGCTTGGGGGATTGGTTACCTTCTGCTTCTTCTTTCTTTGTAATGGGGCCCCAAAATCTAGAATATTCATATATTTTGCCTCGGCGAATGTCTGCTTTCTCATAAGTGCCGCCAATGAATGGGATCCTGTCGGGCGGGCGGATCCCACTGGAGTTGCTAGGAGACCGCGGGAAAGTTGGGCACTTATCTTTTGACTTGTCATTCTAGATGCCTCCATTTGTATCTAAATTTTCTCCATCATGGGGAGCGGGCCTTGGGGAGGCACTTGGGTTGGGGTACTTTCTTTCTCCTTACCCTTGCTTTTACTTGGTCTCGTGGCTCCGGAGGTCGAAGTAGACCCTTGCAAAATTGGACCCTTACAAGTGCTCCTCAGACACACCCTCTCAAAATATCTATGACTATTATCAATGATGTGGTGAGTCACATCCTCAATTGTTAAGTTCTTCATGGTGTCCCAATCCATTGGAGGGAGATCCAACTTTTTGATCTCCTATTCTTTTTATGATGAGTTCTCTAGAGGCCCATTGTCTGTAAAAACTTTTGGGAAGCCTCGAAGGCCAAGGGCCTTCATTAAACCTTTGGAAATTTGGAAGTATTTTCGGGCCCAAAGATCAAAAATATCCTGGAAATCTGCCCAAAAATCTTTGATGTTAACTTTATGTAGTGCAGATGCTCGGGGCAGCGCCTCTCTTATCTTGCCTACTAGATCAAAATTGCTTCTGGTAAGGTGGAATTCTGCTAGTCCCAGACTCTTTAGCTTATTATCGGCTTCCTTAGCTACTGTGAGACTACAAGAATAGTTCCCACAAGTGATCGGGAATGGAATAGATGTGACCTTCTTCAAGGCAAAGAATGCATGGAGCTCCAGGATTTGCCTGTAGGACTCCAAAAGAATATTCCTATCCCTACAATGCGTGGGAGTAGGTAGGGTTTCCCGAAGAAGTTAGTCACCCAAATATAAGTGTGCTATTTAAATTGAATAAAATATTTTTTGTATGTGCTTACCAAATTCATCACCTCCTGCAATAATTGGTGCCTGGTGTCCTGAGTGAGTGTCAAAATGTTGTGGTAAACAAATGTGTTGTTCCCCCTACAAAAATGGGAAAGCTGAGTTCCCACTAAACCTCAAGATAATGCTCCCATGGACCAACTGTTTGGACCCATTCCTGAGAATGCCCACTATCGAAAAATGCCAAAAAGCGGGTCTCTATTGGCCTAGCTCCCACAATACATATGAAGTCATGTAGAACTTTGAAGTATGGAGGACATTCTTAAGTTGGGAGTCTACATGGTTGGCAATGATGGTCGCCCAATCGAAGGTCTGGCTATGGGTGGTGATGTAGTAGAGAAAATAATACATCCATGCTGAAAAGTCTCTGGCATGGGGCTCTCCGAAGAGCCTACACAAAAATATGATTCCCGCCTGAATGCATTCTTTAAAGTCTCCGTGGGGAATCTCCAACTTCATCTTCTTATAGTCCCTTCTTGGGGATTCAGCCAGCGAGTATTAAGATGTTTCCAGGCGAGGAGGGAGATAACAATGGCTCCCTTGAACTGGGGGATTCCCAACCCTGAAGAAAAAGTGGTGGAATCTAGATTGAAAATGGCCACCGGGTAGTGTAATGGTAGGGGATAGGCCAGAAAAACAACCTGGGTGGGAGCATTTTAGAGCGTTTCCAGTTGAAGGATTAGCTCCGGTGCTTGCACCAAGTAGGGGAAAATTTCTGCTTTGATGATGCTGGAGGCGACCACGTTCTTCACCATATCATCTCCGATAGCCCTCTATTGGTACATGGTTTGAACAAGGCTCTGCATTTCAGCCTATAGTTTGAGCTCGGTATCTGTAATCTACTGCAGCTTGGATTCCACCTTGGATCCCACAAGAACACCCTCCCTTGGGTATTTGGAGGTTAATGAGAGCTTGGCCAACATCTTTTCTTCTTTTGTTTTTCATGGCCGCTCGAGTAGAGGTGGTTGGAAGCTCCGGGATTTGTCACTTCAGACATGTTGATGGATATTCAAAAACCTACAAGACTGAAGAATTGTCAATACATACAATATGATTAAAAAAATGCTTTATGGACTTCGAGGAATTAACCGCCATTTTGCACCTGTTCAAAGAATATTAGTATGCATCAAAATCTTGAGATATAAGAGTTAGCAAGGATTGGATTTTGATCAACACCTGGAGCCTCTGGGGTATCAATTTAGGTGACAAAAATGGGAAAAATACCCAGGGACTTCCCAATACCCAGAGTCTGGAGAAACTAACTATTATAGATGTGACCGATAGTGAGCCGTACTTAGTTGATAGGGGTTGTCACGTGGGCATGCAACAGATGGCGTAAAGACTCTTAATGGTGACAAGTGGGATGATATGAGGGAAATGAATGCTAGATATGATGTCTTTTGAATGCTCACTCATGGAGGAGTTAATCCCACCATCAAGACAAAATGATAGAGGAGAGAGAAAACTACCATGGTTCAAACAGGTGAGGTGCCAAGTTCAAGCCAGGTGAACACCATGCAGACAAGCTCCAAATTTGGTTCTCAACACATAGAGCACGATGAGATCGCCACAGGAAGGCTCACCAGGACAATAAACAAACCCAAAATGTATAGGGAAAGCCATAATGACACCATTTACATGAACTACAACACTCTACAGAAAGAACTCAAGAATTTATAGCAGGAAGACTGCCCATTTACAGCAAGTCCGAAACCTATACATAAGGACTCGCAAGAACTTACAATATCTACACTAGAATACATTATTTATAGAGTGAAAAAGTGCGAGGAATGTGGACAACCTTCCTACGGAGCCATCCCACCAATGGGAGGTGAAAACAGACCGGAAAGCGAAGCAAGAATGAAAGCAAGGACAAAGTGGAAACAAAACAAACCCAAACAAAAACAAAAACAAAACCAGAAGGAGGAGAGCCGAAGGGTCTACCTTAACAGATGAAGGAAAGCAGGAAGAGGAGTAGAGGAGGCACTCTACAACTAGTTTAACTTGAAATGACCATGAACACACTACCATTAATCACTATTTAAGCCCCATTGAACACTGAGAGCAATTCACACTTATTCATTGCTTAATCTCCTTAATTAGTCTAGGTAATCGCCCTAGAGAATTTGTTCATAGTAAATGTGAAAGTGCCAGGTAGATCTTATTTATACCCTTAAGGTAAAAAATGTTGCTTTCTTCCGTAAACCTTGCAAAAAGGAAAACCTTCGGACTCCGAGCCCGGGGAGTCCGCGAAACCGCATCCTCTAGAAAAAGAGGAAATGGTGACAGAGAATCCTAGAGTCCAGAATCTGACTGACTCAGAAGAAAAAAACACTCTGAGACTGGGTCTTGGAGGAAGGAGGACAAAAAGGAAAATAAAATGACCCCGCGGCGGCAAAGACCGAAGGAAAACAAGAGGAAAAGAAACAAGGCCAAAATCAAAAAGGGGAACCCAACATTTTGCCTACAAAATGTAGGGACGAGTATGCAAGGCATAATAGAACAATCACAATATGAAACCCAAGATGATGAATGTTATGACGCTCATGTAAATGAAGCATACACCAATAATTTGTTTCGACATTTAGGACCAATTTTACCGCTCAAAACATCTTCAAGATACACGAGTGAAAGACTTAAGAAAAGTGAGCATGAAAACAAAGCCTTCCTAGATGAACATGCTACAAAGGAAGAGAAATTTAGACTCTTAGAGTTGGATAGACAAGCCTTGTTGGAGATAGAAAGGAAATCCTTTTAGGAAGAGAAAGATAGACTCTTGGCTCAACAACTTAATGATCAATTCAACAACATGCGTGTTGGTGGTGGAAACAACTCGCCTCCATCCACCCCTCCTAAGACTCCACTAAGTGGAAGACATTTGAGAACACCATCATGATCTCCTAGCCCTAGAGGAAGAAGGGCTTCAAGACATGGTCATTATAGGAGACTAACACCTCCTAGGAACTCAAGACAACCTTCACAATGTGCTCACCATGGTTCACAATATGGGGGTAGTAGCTCAATTTTTGACCTCACTTCCCAGGACTTCATGAAAATGCTATAAGAAACACTTTTCCAGTAGTATGTGGAGAAATATTTAGAGAAAAACAAAGACAAGTTCCTAGAGAGTTTAATCAACAAGGGTACTATAATCCCCTACAACTTTTATGTGTACAAGAAGATTAAGAAGCAAGGTCCATCTCAAGAAGAAGAGAACAAACAACTTAAGAGCATGATGGAAAAGATGTTGGCACCCAAGAATTCATTCTCACTTGATTCAATTTGTCCTAATCCTTTTGAGAAAAGTGTTAACATGAAAGACTTCCCTAGAAAGGTTGAGATCCCTCAATATGACAAGTATGATGGAAATGGAGATCCACATGATCACATACGCCAATTTTATACCACAAGTTTTGAGTTCCATCAAGATGACTCGTACCTCATGAGAATGTTCCCAAGGAGTCTTAAGGGTCAAGCGATGGAATGGTTTACCAACATAACTCCCCCCATTAAGAATTTCAAAGGGCTTGTCCATAGATTCTTTCAACACTTTTCATACAATCTTTCAAGATCTATCACCATGTTGGACTTATGAAACTTAAAGAAAAATCAAGGGGAATCCTTTGTTAATTTCTTGCAAAGGTGGAGATGACAATGCTCTTGCTACCCTAGGACCATTCCTTAAAATGAAAAGATTGACATCCATGTTAGCAACTTGGTTCCCAAAATGTGGTATGAAGTTAGGAAGATGGGTTTTGATTCCTTTGAAACCATGGTTTAAACTGCATGTAAGATTGAGGATGTTTTGAAAGAACAAGGAATTATGACCAAACAAGTAAACAACAACAACAATGGTCAAAATAACAACCCTAACAAGGATAAAGGAAAGAACTCACATTAGAATAGGAACAAACAAGTATTCAATGATGGAGTTGTGGACTCCTCCCAACCCAAAGATCAAACTGTGATCCACTTGTCTAGTGTTGTTCAAGCCATGAAACTCAATGCATGTAATCAACAAGAGAACAAGCCAAGATACCAAGATAGGCTTAAAAAACAAAAACATCAGTTTTCAAAACTTGGTGATTCATATGAGGATGTATTGAAAACACTTATTGCCAACAACCTTGTGCATCCTCAAGATCCCGCAAAGCATTATATACCTAATGTTAAGCCACATTGGTGGGATGAGAAAGCCTTTTGCAAGTTTCACAACAACATTGGACATGATATTGAAAACTATTGGAAACTCAAACATATAATCCAAGATCTCATTGAGAATGGAAAACCTAAGGTATATGTATTGAACAAAACCACCAATCATAAGGCATTCAAAGAACCTTTGTCCAAGTATGAGAAGGGGGAAACCTCTAAAGCTAAGAAAAGTAAGGCTGAGATCAATTACACTTACACAGATGCAAAGAATGTTGTCAACATGCTTGAAGTTGTCAAAGAAAATGTCAACATGATGAGGGATAAAGATCCCTATGGTTATGATTTAGACATGGAATCTCCTCCTATCTTTGATGAAGAACTTATTGTGGTGCTAAGGGTTCCTAACTCTAGAGTGTCATCGCAAACTCTCAATGTTGTCACACAAAGTCAAGGTCCCATTGTCATTAGAGGACCTAGTGCAAGTCAATCAAATAAACCAAAACAAGTGGCATCCAAGAATGTCACCTCAAAACTAGAAGTCAATCCTAAGTCGAGCTATAATCTTGTTGATTGGTTTCAAAGAAGCCTAGCTCAGATTTTGATCTTTGAGCTCTTAGAGTTGTCCTCGAGACACAAAAAAGTCCTTGAGGATGCATTGTGCATAGCAAACGTCCCCAAAAACTTAGTTATTGATCAATTCCAGAACATGGTTAACCATATTGCTAGCCCTCATTACCTTACTTTTTTAGAGGATGATGATAAATCTTTGAGCCACCCACACAATCTCTCTCTCCATATTGAGGTCATCATCCACAAAACCCATGTTAGGAACGTGTTGATAGATGGGGGTGTTGGGATTAAAATCTTTTCCTTTAGTCTTAGATATCAGGAAAAAGATCACCATCAAAGCCTATGATGAGGCAGAAAGAAGTTCCAAGGGGTTTGTCATCCTTCTTGATAGGATTGGCCCTGTTGAAAAATATATTTTAATTCAAATATTTGATACTGGCCCCCTTGCGTATAATATCTTGCTTAGTAGACCATGGATTCATGATATGAAAGCAGTGTCATCTACCTATCATCAGTGTGTTAATTTCCCTTAAAATGGAATAGAAATGATGCAGTGTCATCTACCTATCATCTACCTAGGTCTTATGGTAGGCCTTCACAAGAAATGATGCCTTCCTCTTTCGCTATGACTTTATTTGGCACATTTGTAGAGTCCTCAGTGCCTATTGAAGATGAGAAAGAAGATATGGTTGTTAGAGACTGGATTTATAGAGAAGAGAAATACATGAAAAATGAGAACTTCTCTCCCTCTCCTAAGGCTTATGGAAGAAGGTATACTATTGTCAAAAGATGGGCTATCCTGGACATGGTCCTCTTAGTCATAGATTGGATGCTAGAGCCGAACCCCTTGATCATGATCTTTTTGGACACAATTCTAAGAAGACGGTTGCCCTAGGATTTGTGAATCACAACAAGAAAATTAATCCTATCCTTGATGAGTCAAATAGTGAAGATGAACTAGAATACATACCTAATTTGACAAATCAGCAAGATATGTGTGAAGATTGGGTCCCTTCCACTAATCTCCTTTGGGGAGATTCAGATAGTCCAGCCACTCATGAGACAGTTACAATCTTAGAACAAGATGAATCAGTTTTAGAAGATCCTATTAGAGAACGTCAATGAAAGAATCTTGTTTGTTTTATGGAAAGAGAAGGTGTTACCCTTGATGACATTAGAACTTCAACATCAAGATGTCTCAAACCTTCATGGTGTAAACATCCTAGTCAAAGTTCAAAAACAAGTTCATATGAGTATGAATGGAACTCCTTCTTAGAGCCTTCCACAGTTGACATGGATATTGATGTCATCCATACTTATAGTTCTCCACCCGAGGTAGTTGAAGATTCATGTGTAGGATTAGAGGATTTGAACCCATATGTTGCCTTAGTGGACAATTCTTCACTTATTAGGATGAATACTGATTTGGGTAGCTTAGAAGGATACTTGACGGACTCTGACTCTTTGGTCACTAGAGATGACATCATTCACATTGACAACCTTGAACCAGTCATTAACGTACCTCTTGTTCATCCTAACCTCATTGATTGGTCCCAATGCTATCGAGAACCTGAGCTCTTAACATTTCAAAATGATTATGAGATAGCATGTTACTTGAATGTCATTGAACTTGTAGTCTCTTCCACTATTGAACTGGCTACCAGCATGACAGATCCAGACATCAAGTACCTTAGTCACAAAATAAAAAGAAAATAAAATCAAAAGAATAGGAGTTCTGATGGAGAAAACCACTGTGTGGTGGTATCAGAACCCAAAAAAGTAAAAATAAATGACATATCCAAGGGTGAAAACCTCTCTGAGGCACCTAAGGATGAGGTAGTTGCTCATCTCCCTAGCTACTTTCAAGATAGATCTTCAGTGCTTGTTGAACCAACACAAGAAGTCAATTTGGGTGCAGATGAGGCTCCACAAATAGTACACTTGGCTAAGTCCTTATCACCATAATAAAAAGAAGCTTACACTAAGTTCTTAAAAAAAATAAGATCAAATTTGCATGGAATTATTCAGATATGCCAGGGTTGGACACTAATCTTATCATGCATCACTCATCCATCGCTCCGGGTGTCAAACTAGTTAAACAAAAATTGAGAAAGATGCATCCTCACATAGCTCTCCTAGTCAAAGAAGAATTAGAGAAACTCCTTGGTGCAGGATTCATAAGAGCTATTGCCTATGTTGAATAGATATCAAACATTGTACTAGTTTCCAAACATGACAAATCCATTTGAGTTTGCACATATTTTAGAGATGTCAATAGAGCATGCCCAAAGGACGACTTTCCAATGCCCAATATAGACATGATAGTGAATATGACTGCGGGTTATGAGATTTATTCCTTGATGGATGGTTTTTCTAGATACAATCAGATTAAGATAGCTCCTAAAGATCAAGAAAAGAATGCATTCACTTGTGCATGGGGTACCTATTGTTGGATTTTTATGCCTTTTGGATTAAAAAACATAGGAGCCACCTATTAATGAGTTATGACAACCATTTTTCATGACATGATGCATAAAAACATGGAATATTATTTGGATGACACCTTGGCCAAGTCTAAGAAAAGAGAAACACACTTAGATGATTTAGAAGTCATTCTAGATAGCATGGAATAATTTCAACTAAGGTTGAATCCTAAAAAGTGTGCATTTGGAGTTTGTTGATGGGAATTTGTGATCAGTTTGCCAACAGAGTGTAAGTTGTCACTCGGTACCAGGGTATTAACCAACTTCTCCTGTAAAGGTTGTCCGAGGAACAAATTCTTCAGGCCTTCAAGCACATGAGAGTTGGGTATCAATAGTGTAGGAGCTAAGTTGGGAGTGTGACTGTTTTGTTTGGGGGGATAGTTGGTTTTCTTGGCTCGTCTTCTCTGGGGATTTCGTTAGGTTGGGGTTTCCTGCAAGCATTTGGACTATAAAATAAACTTCAAAAGATGCGTCAAGGTTAGAACTATTCCATTCTACCTATAGGTATGCAAATACATTTAAAACATCAACCATGCTCTAACTGTAAGACTAGAAAAAGGCCTATTTAGCATATCTAGGGGACCACGAACCCTAAATAACATGCTAATCTATCTAATCTATCATGAAATCCATTTAAAACAAGGATTCATAAAAATAAATCATAAAACTCTAAGAACCCCCTTTAAATGAAGCTCCCATGTCCTTCTTTCTTCTCCATAATCAGATTAATGTTTGCTCTTTGACAATAATAAGATTGCACAAAGACTCTTGAAAGCATAGATTCGCAATGAGAATACTAGAAGATAGTGGTCTAACCTTGAATGAGAGAAATTTCCTCAATTTATAGAAAATGAGACACATTTAGGTGAGATGGCACACAATCTATGCATAAATATTTGGAAGCATGAAATGGGGGAGAGATATTGAGGAGATATTGCAAATATTTGAAAATATTTGTGAAGCACCTTAATAGGGATGAGAATCCTTATTTAAGGGATATGATATGTAGGTGAGATTATGAATCATCAATCAAATCAATAATCCAATATTCTCAAATATTCCTCAAAATCAAATTAGATTCATGAAATTATAAAAAATCTCATAAATTTGAAATTAGCTAATTAATTAATTATTGGAGACTTAGGGAAATAGGGAAAAATAAAGTTTGTTTATTTATTCAATTAGGACTTAGGATAAATTATGGGTTATTCATCCAAAGGGGGAAATTAGTGAATTATAGGTCGAATTGAAGGTGTTGATGTCGAGTTGAAAGGGGTTTGATAATGTTGATAATGATTAGGGTTAATTCTGAGGGTTCTAGAATTGTTTAGGAAATCACGAGGCATCGATGAGCTTTGACAATGCGCCTGGATAATGATGATTGGAAATGATTGAAAAGCGCCAATGAACTTTGATGGTGTCATAAGATTGTGTTGCCCCACTTTTGGTCTTTATACCTCAAGACAAAAGTGGATGTTTTATGTATAGTAGTAGTCATGGAAGTTTCATGCAAGTCTGGATTCTAAGTCTAGAAATCCCCTTAGGATAGAAGGCCTTTATCAGATTTCCCTAACTTGACTTCTCCTTCCTAAGCCGGGGGGATTCTGGGTTTGAAAATCATATTTTATCGGGTAGGTTAAGTCCCTAATCTAGTAAAGGCCGTGTTTTAAAAGATTCTAACTTTAAAATCACATATGGGTGAAATACTTTTCCTCATATCTTCAAGTTGCAGCATTGGCAGGAAATCAAGTTTTGGCTTCTCCATTGCGGAAAATCACATATGGGGTGTGTTTTCCACAATTGACAGACTTAAGAATATCAAAAGTAAATAAAGATGGAAAATGAGGAATGTCGGGAACAAGAAAGCTTTAAGCACTCATATCAAACCTATGGGAAACAAAAGAAATGATCAAATGAAGAAGATTTCATGGAATTCGCCATAGGCAAAAAAGAAGAAAATGGATTCTCCTCTGCTCCTACCAGCAGGTTCCGACTCACGAGATGCGTTTTCCGCCAAACTATCAAGGTGAAATTTTTTTGAAATAGGATCCATCCCATAAGAAATCCTACATATAAGGAAGCCTATGGAACCAATATATATCATTTTGGCACCACTATAGGCCAAAATTCTCCTTTGGCAAATTTTCAGATAGAGAGCACTCCAAAAGGATTTTTCTGCCCGAAGGAGTAGTGGAAAAGTAATTTTCCGCCGCTTCAAGAAAGTTACCGTTATGGTTACTAAAGTAAAAAAATGTTTTCTAACGGCATGAAAAGCAAAGTAATTAATTCAAATAAGGCCATTTTAATTTGTAACAGACTTGTTCATTAATGCAAATGTATTTTCATTCATGTGGTGCAGGAAGTCGGCAGTTAAACGGTAAGAATTCAAAAAGTTTAAAATTAGTTGAAGATTTCGAACTGGAACCACCATTGTTCACCAAATTGTCTGAATTCAAAGTAGCTAAGACCAGTTACTCCTTGTCTCTATTTTTCAAAGAGAAATTTGAATCTCCAAGGTGAATCATACATACATGGCTTCTAGATTTGTGGGATTCGATGCAATGAACGAAATTACTTCCGAGTGGCACAAAATCTTAGATACCTCGCTGAAGTTCTTCGACATGCAGAACTTTAAGAATAGATTGAGAGTAGAGTAGTGTTAAAATGGAAAATAAATTCGAGCTAGGAACAAATTAATCCAATTGAGTAAGGAAAAAGGAATATTATTATGAATCAAGCTAATCCTTAGAGCATACACCAAAATGAAACAACAAAGGAGACAAGAAGTTTTTGAAGGGGGAAAAGCATAAAAAAAACCCCCATGATATTATTAAGAATGGGCCAAAAAGCCTAAGAGAGAGAGAGGAAGAGAATGAGAGCAAAAATGCTCATACAATGCTTCAAGAGAATGAGAATGGTAAACTAAGTGTTGCAAGTGAATGTGTGAAAAAGTGAGTGAAAAAGAGAAAAGAAGCATCTCTTATGTAGAGATGAGAAGAAAGGAGTTGCATGTAACTCCCATGTGCATGTGAGCCACATTCATAATGTGTGTGTGCCACTTGTTCTATTTCCTCTTAAGGAGGAATCTAGAATAAAAGAAATTACAAATAAATATTATGTCCTCACACATGGACAAGAGGACATGTGTTCATGTAGGGATTCTATAGGAATCTCCTACTTACATAATAAAT
>MU226058.1:753630-770926 GCA_018584345.1 Thuja plicata | reverse complement strand
GTCCTCACACATGGACAAGAGGACATGTGTTCATGTAGGGATTCTATAGGAATCTCCTACTTACATAATAAATAAACTAAACTACCTTGGTTTATATTTTACCAAGGAAAGATTACATATTCTAACAAGTAGATACACCCTATCACTGAGAAGCTTAAGGAGAGTGGGTTAGTTGAAGCCGCTAGTTTTCCTGTAGCCGTTCAAGCTCCTGAGTTGGTCCGGGAATGTATAGCCCGATACAACCTGGACACCAAGCAAGTTCTCCTACTAGACAACACGGTGCTCCTCTCCATTGATAGAGAATTTGTCTAGAATTCTCTCTGCATCCCAAAATAGGCAGAATACTCTGAGATGACTTATAGCTAGGCAGTTTCTAAATATTTAGCAAAGAGACCAGTTTGGAAAAGAGAAATTATGAAGTCATGGTTTAAAGAACCCAAGAGCGCCAAGGGCAAGCTGCCCAAAACATTATTTGGCACAAATTTGAAACCTAAGATCATGGACATCCTAGTATTACTTCACAGGATTAGAGGTGAGGGTGAAGCTTTTAATTTTATTGAACAACATTTCTTTTTGGTCCAGATAATCTGTTCTCAGCATCATTTTATTGACTGGACCTTGATGGTGAGTGAGAATCTCTCGGACGCCCTAAATAGGGACAAGTTCCAGAATGAATTTTACATGTCTTCTGTCCTTATATATATTTCAGCTATGATTCAAATTTGGCCTGGACTTCCTAGATTAGAGGAATTCCTAGATGATGTGAAAAGCTATGAGTTTTTCCCTTCTCTGCAACTACAAAATAGTTATGTTGATTATCTCATGGTTAATGATGCCTTTACAATTAGACTGTGTAGGGAGCTACAAGGTTGTCTAGAGAGGAGATTTTCTCCTGAAGCCATGGCTTTTATAAGCCAATTTGGATGCTATTTTATTCAGTTCAGAGATTTCTCATATCTTTGTCTTGCAGGTTTCGACGACTTTCCTTTGAAGCTGCCTAGATACCCTATAGACATGATCATGCTGATCGAAGTAATGAGGCAAGTTCTCTAGGAGAACCTGGTCTATTTAAAGGCGAAGAAGAAAGGCTATGAGTTCCCAATGGCCATCAGAGCTTACAGATGTGTGTCTCAATTAGAGGCAAAGAATGTCCTTAAAAAATTCTCAGAGAAGTTCTCTCTGGCAACATATGACGTTCTAAGGCCACAGTATGACCCAGTTGATTATGCCAGAGATGTCTTACAGATGAGCCGGGCCATTCACCATGTACCTGATATTGAAGACTATTGGGCCAACTACAAAGATGATTTGGAGAGTAGGGAAAGATTCTATGCCCAGCTAACCATTGAATAGATCAAAAAGTTCAATGTTAACATTGCATTGGAAGGGCTAGAAGATGATGGTAATCATCTGTACGATGACACCTACTTGGAGAAAATAAAGTCCACCCCTATCAGCTCAGAACCTATGCTAGACCAGGCAGTAAGTGACTTACAGACTCTAATGGAGGGTATTTACAAAGGAACAGCTCAATGGGTTGAGTGGACTGTAGGCCGCAAGAAGAGGTCAGAGAGAAAGCCTCCCGCTCAACGAACTTTGGCGAAGGCAACTACTGGTGTGTTAACCACTTCCTCCGCAACAATCCCTACCATTGCAAAGGGATCAATTCAACCTTTGAGAGGAGGCGATGAGCTTCCTGAGAAACCTTCTCTCTTAGAGAAGACCTGTGGAGAGGGTCCTCTTCCAGATGTCAGAGTCACAAAAGAAGCTGACCCGACAAATCAAATTAAGTTTGTAGCTGAGCTCTCTAAAGATACTGAATCCGAATAGCCAATTAGTGTCATTGCTATAGATACTTCGGCCGAGACTTTGACCCAAAAAATCTCCAAAGAGGGCGTCCCCTGTTATAGTTAAAGTTGGAGAGGATAGCCCTAGTACCTCTATAGAGTCTGATAAGAGAGGTGGGGAGCAACATGATTTTGCTTAGGTTGTGAAATTGATCTCCTCCTAACCTACTTCAGTGAATCCATTCGCCTCCTATCCCAAAGCTACTCCTCCACTCATTAGGAATCTGTTCATTTAAGAATTGGTCTCCGCCAACAAGGTCACTAGCACAGAGTCATGGATAGAAAACACTATAGAGCACAAAAGGAAGAGGGTGGAGGAAGAAATTCCCAATAAGGACACTCTTTCACAGGATTTTCATCCCAAGGCTACTACAAGAAAGTAGAAGAGTGTAAAGACAATGTCTACCCTAGGTTGTGATCCTGAGATAGGGCACTTCACCATGGAAGTAGCCAAGCCCACCAAAGAAGGCAGACTCGAAGATCTAGTAGCTTTTGACTTCCAGTTGCAGTCATTTGATATGGGCTTGGCTCGACATGATACCAAAGTGGATTGGTGGAATTCCACTAATGTAGTAATAGAGGAAGAGCTGGAAGACCTCAAGACTTCCAAAATTTAGCTCAAGGTAGAAGTAGCTCAGCTGACTGATTTCATCAGACAACTCCTGATTCCTATTGCAAGCACTCCCAGTACCCAAACTTCCTTCAACCCTAGTACTATTGAGAACCAAGCCATCCTGGCTAAGTTGCAAGAGGATCGACATTACGAATAGATCGGTAAGAGGTGGATCAAGAGGCTCAATCAGAAGGTCTAGTGATCATTGAGAAGTTAGGTAATGCTGTTCTAAGGCTAGAAACAGAGAAGAGAAAAATTGAGAAGAATTTACAGACTCTCACTGCAGAGAGAGTGAGATGCCAAGAATGCAAAGTCATGTTGCATGTGGAAGTGAAAATGAAGACTAAGGAGGCCCTAAAAGCTAAGTTCCTACAAAAGGGTGATGAGCCCTTGATCGAATGGCTCCAAAGTCTGGAATTCAAAATCGAGATGATCATTCAGGCCAAGACAAGACTACAACAAACAGATGTTAAGGTGCAAGAGGAGCAGAGTAAATATTATAAACTCCTCCTAGGACTTCATGTGGAATCACAAACCATGGAGAAGATAAAGCAATAGTTGGGGTGGCCAACATGCAGAAGTCATTCACAGATTATCTGTACAAGTTAGCGGAGCAGTCTTTGACTCATTTAGACAAGGTGCCAGAACTCCAGCAATTGAGTGGGTGCATCTTTAGGGCTATGGAAGAACTAAAAGACCAGACAGAAGAAATCAAGACTCTAGCCAAAGAACATTCCAGATGTCTCGTCTGTTACACCAATGTCCACATCAACAGACACGAAGAGCTCATCCAAGTCATCACTGCTATGATCGCCTATGGGGCCAAATTAGATAAGGGGAAGGAAACTGAATCATAAATATATTCTCCCCTTGTGCTATTTTTGGCTAAATTTTGTAACGAATAAACCTTTGGTTATCGTTTCTGGTTGGGAAGTTGAACTATTTTGGTTACTCCTTTTTGTAACGGTCCAATCTGGAACTCTATATGTATTAATCTAAAAATCAATACAAAGGTCGGCTAAATTTTGGTGTGAAGAATATCATTGTTGCTGAGTCAATTGTGTATGTTTTAATGCCATTTCTTTAACTATTCCATCGCATTTCATTTATCTTTCTGTTGAATTTTAACTTCTCTTTTGAGTTGGATTTGTAATCTGTATTTGAACTAGAATTCTGTATTAAGATTTGATACGGTTAATTAAGGGGAAAATCATTTGCTACTCTAAGTTTTGGGAATGTTCTTATGATATAGATTGACTCATATCATTATATTGTTAGCTACTCTAAGTCTTGCACCTATATTTTAGCAATCATCCATGCATCACCAGCTTTGGGAGTTAATATGATTGATAATGTCTCAGAATTGGCTAGATTTAGAGTTGTTTTTAATTTGCCCGAGCTATTTTCTGTCTAGATTTGGCTTGGTTTACCTCTTCTGCTCTGAAGTTAAGAGCATACCCATGTTAGATTAGGAAAGATCAAAATTCATTAAACATTATTCATATAAGGGAGCTGTACCTTCCAATTCAGAGGGAAAATAGGTTCTCAAGTAACCATTTCCCAACTATTGTATTCAATTATTCTTAAACATTTTTGGGTATTTTAGAGTTACATTCAAAAGAACAATCTGTTTACCAATAGATTTTTTGTGACTCTACTGGGGAAACAAACAGTCATTTTACCAGAAAGAATACAATGAGGAAAGATGATGCTTCCCCATGAAAATATAATCCATGTTCTCCAACCTAATCTTGGGTTCCAAGACGATCAAGAGGATCTCATTTCCTCATTAAATACTTTCGTCTAGAGATACAGGAGAAGCACTGAACACTATAGAAATGCTAGTCAAGTGCTTAAACTGGAAGAAGCTAGAGCAGAAGCACTTGAGAGAGCCACACAAAGAACAAATCTGAGAAGGGTAGAGGGTGAAGTTAGGCCACAAAATTAAGTGAAAATCTGGAGCCTAAAATCTGGAGCCCGTGCTTGGAAAATGCATCAGACCAATGAGTGGAATGCTGGAGCATCTGGAGCTGAACCAGATTCATACTCACATGGCGACTCTGAAAAATTATATTTAGAGTATGAATCAGATTCAGAGCAAGAAGCAACATGTTATGCCACCATAGATGAAACCTCTTATACGGTCCTAACTCAGAGTCAAAAAGATAAAGGCCATGGTTCATCACTGCCTAAAAACAATGAGGCATCTACTTCCAATTCAAAGGAGCCCAATCAAGGTACGAGGATTCCTCAACTAGGTAAAGAACAAAACTCTTTTGACATTATCTAGTTCTGTAGAGATTCCAAAATTTAGATTTCCCCATAGACTATCTTAAGTCTAATCCTGTTGAGTTGCAAAAGCTGGTAGATTATTGTAAAGGAGGGAATCAAGAGTTCAATCAAAATGTCATGACTACTATAGAAAATGAGTCCTTATTTGTAGACCCAATTTAACAAAGAGAATCATCCATTTTAGCCACCTTCCCAAGCCAAAAGCCTGATCCATTCTATGTATCTTTATATATTAACGATTGTAGGTTGAGAAATTGTATAATAGACTATGGAGCATCGGACAATGTAATGCCATCTACTATGGCCAAAGCCTTGGGACTTACTCTCACTAAAGCCCATGGTAGGTGTTACTCCATGGATTCCAAGCAAGTACCCTTGGTTGGCCAGATTAAGGATGCTCAAGTGGCCTTAGCAGCACATCCCGAGAAGAAGATGTTGTTAACCATCCTCATCGCTGATATACCTACTAGCTATGGTCTATTGCTAAGCAGGAGTTTTTGCAGAGACCTTGGAGGGGAGATAAAGATTGATTGGTCCCAAGCCTTAATCCCAGTAGGTAATAAAAATATTAAACTAGTCCCTGAGGAAAAGGCTAAGTTTATAGTGTTGAAATCTAATGACCCTAAATCTCAAATCTTGTATCAAGAATTGGAGTTTGGAAATTATATGTTGTTCACCGATAAACCTGAGAAAGCAATGAAAACTGCCGAAGAGGAAAAACAATTTCCCTTTGAAGAAACACCACCACATATATGAACTCTTGAATTTGACGGCAGTTGTGCGTCATCAGGATCTGGTGTAGGTGTGGTTTTGATATCACCAGATAGAGTATGTGAGCCTTTGGATTACAAATTAGAGTTTGGAAACACCAGCAACACCACTGAATATGAAGCCCTTCTGTTAGGGATTACTGCCACAAAAGAAATAGGTGTGAAAATTTTGAGAGCTTGTGGTGATGCTAAGCTAATTGTACGACAAGTCAAGAATCAGTACTTTGTAAAGAACCACAGGTTGAAGAACTATAGAAACAGAGTATGGGATGAAATAGAAGCATTGGATGCTTTCTTTATCAAATATGTGCCAAGAGAGTTGAATTCCAAAGCCAATTCCTTAGTTGTCTCAGCTTCATTACTACTTCCCCACCCAAAATTCAAAGATAAAAAATACCAAGTGGAAGTTATATATCGACCATCTGTGCCTGATAACGTGGAGGATTGGCAAGTTTTTGAAGATGAAAAAAATATCCTTCTCTTTCTGGAGAGTGGTGGTGACTTCCACAAAGATATTCATGGCAACCGTAAAGGAAGCCGCCAAAGTGAGCCGAAGAAAGATAAGTTGGATGTTATTCAATTGCAAGGTAATATCATTCCACCCCATCTGATCACTCTTGAAAAACTCTTCAATAGACATGACATGTTTGTAAAAAAGAAAAGAATTGAAAGAGGGCCTACCACTGGTGAATATGAAGGAATGAATATTGGAACTGAAAAGACCCCAAAATGATCAATATTGGGAAGTTTTATATAGAAGAAGAAAGGAATGAGGCCCAAAAGCTTTTTCTAGAATACTCAGATGTTTTTTCCTGGAGCTACGAAGATTTGAAAAGTTTTATGAATGGGAAATTCAAACACCAAATTCCCTTAAAGCCTGAAGCTACTCCGTTTAGGCAGAAGCAAAGAAACTACAACCCCAAAGTCACTGATGCCATATTCAGAGAAGTTGATAAAATGCTTAAAGAAAAGATCATATATCCCATCCATCACTCTACTTGGGTTGCGAATATAGTACCTGTGAGGAAGAAGAATGGAGAAATAAGTATTTGTGTTGACTTTAGAAATCTAAATCAATCTTCTTTGAAAGACAACTACACCCTCCCCAACATGGATCATCTCTTGCAGGTCATGGCTAGAGCTGAGATGATGTCTATGTTAGACAGCTTCTCAGGATATAATCAGATAGAAGTTGAGAAGGCAGATCAGCATAAAACGGTTTTCACTACTCCGTAGGGGACCTTTGCATATCACAGGATGTTGTTCGGATTGATCAATGCTGGAGCTACTTTTTAGAGAGGTATGGATCTTTCTTTTAGTGATATGAAGAAAAAAATCATTGGTATGTATCTGGATGACCTTACCATGTTCTCTAAAAAGAGAGTAGATCACATAAATGATCTAAGAAGAGTATTGCAAAGGTGCTGAGAGGACGGGATTTCATTGAACCCCAAGAAATTAGTGTTTTGCGTAACTGAAGGGAAGCTATTGGGTCACATAGTTTCCCAAGAAGGTATAAGAATTGATCCCAAAAGGGTGAGAGCTATTCAGCAACTAAGTTTACCGGTGAATAAAACTGGAGTGAAGTCTTTTTTTGGTCAAGTCAACTTCCTCAGAAGGTTTGTCCCTGATTTCTCTGAAATTACTAAACACATTGTTGATATGCTGAAAGGGAATGTTAATTTAAAATGGAATGATCCTGGTAAGAAAGCTTTCAAAAGCATCAAGGATGCCATAGCTAATGCCCTAGTATTATGCCACCCAGACTATAAGAAAGATTTTTTAATCTATTATTATTCTTCTGAACATACCCCGTCAGCCATCCTGATGCAAGAGAATGATGAGGGAATTCAAGCCCTCATTTCTTTTATGAGTACACCTCTAAAGAACCATGAGCTGAGATATTCTCAGAATGAAAATCATGCTTTTACGATGGTAAAAGCTCTTAAAAATTTTAGGTTTTATATCCTACATTCCCACTCCCTGGTGTATGTACTTGATGCTGCAATGAAGAGTATATTGACTCAACAAGATGTCGGATGTAACAACCGAGGAGCATGGGTAGCCAAAACACAAGAATACGACATAGAGATCAAGCCCACCAAGTTGGTAAGAGGAAATGGCTTGTGCAAGGCAATGGCAGAAAACCAAGAAGACGAAGGCCCAAGAGCTACACAGTTGGTTTTGGCGGTAAGTATGCAAGACCCATGGTTTGAAAAAATTGTGTATTTCTTGACCTATGGTGAATGTCCTGAAGGATTAACTTCAAAGAAAAGGTGAGACCTAAAACTAAAAGCTTCTAAATATGTAATCAAGGAGGATAGACTATATAAAAGATCTATAGATGGAACATTCCTCCGATGTGTCGATAAACAGCAGCAAGAGAAGCTATTAAAGGTTTTTCATGATGAAGCTTGCGGAGGACACTTCTCCTCATTAGTCACTGTGTTAAAAATTCTGAGACAATGTTATTACTGGCTGGGAATGTTTAAAGATGCATACCAGTGGGTGGCAAGATGCGAAAAATGCAAGATGTTTACCGGGAAGCCACAATTAGCAGCATTGCCCCTCAGACCCATGATAATTGAAGGACCATTCCAATAGTGGGGACTCAATTTTATTGGTCCTATAAGCCCTATGTCTAGTGCAGGTCATACTTATATAATTACTAGAACTGACTACTTCACAAAATGGGTGGAAGCCAAGGTGACCAAAAGAACTACTTCAGAGGTAGTATGTGAGTTCATCAAAGAGAACATTCTGGTAAGATTTGGTATACCTATTAAGTTGGTTATGGATAATGCCACATACTTTTCCTCTCAAGAAATTACTAAATTTTGTTTTGAGTATGGCATCATGATCAGCCACTCTTCTGATTATTTCCCTCAAGAATGGTCAAGTGGAGTCTAGCAAAAAAAATTTAGTGAACATCATGAAAAAGATCATGGCAGAAAACCAGAGAAATTGGCATAAAAAGATCTACAAAGCCCTCTGGACGGATAGAGTGACACACAAAAGAGCCATTGGTGTATCTCCTTTTGAACTCATCTATGGAGTAGAAGCCAGTCTTTTGTTGCCATTGGAATTAGCAACTTGCAAGATGAAGACAGTAGTAGAAGATGGCATATATGAAGATGGTTTGGAGAAGAGGATCCTGTATCTGAGAAAATTGGAAGAAGAAAGGGAGAAAGTGGTTGATCATATCATGCGTCATCATATGCATGTGAAGAATCTGTTTGATAAAAAGAGTAGGCCCCAGAAATTTATGGAAGGAGACATGGTGTTGTTGTGGGACAAGCGCAGGGCACCCAAAGTCATGCATGGGAAATTCGAAACACTGTGGAAAGGACCTTTCAAAATCCATCAGGCGTTCGATAAAAATTATTTCAAATTGACTTATCCAGATGGAGAAGTACTACCCCTGACGTATAATGGTCAGGATTTGAAGCTCTATCAGATCTAAACTGAAAGCAGGTAACCCCTGTATTGTACCATAGTTATGTTTAGTTCATGTTTTTGTTTTCCTAGTTAGGTTCCCTTTTTGCTTTCCTTTCTGTGTCTTTCTTTAGTTTTTTTGTGAGCCACCTTTTTGTTGAACTTTGCAAAACCAGAGATTTGAGTTCCTTGCTTGGACATGTGAATGCCCAAGTCCCTAGACAGAGCCAACTGTTGCCCCACTTTTGGTCTTTATACCTCAAGACAGAAGTGGATGTTTTATGTGTAGTAGTAGTCATGGAAGTTTCATGCAAGTCCAGAGTCTAAGTCTAGAAATCCCCTTAGGATAGAAGGCCTTTATCAGATTTCCCTAACTTGACTTCTCCTTCCTAAGTCAGGGGGATTCTGGGTCTGAAAATCATATTTTATTGGGTAGGTTAAGTCCCTAATCCAGTAAAGGCCGTGTTTTAAAAGATTCTAACTTCAAAATCACATACAGGCGAAATACTTTGCCTCATATCTTCAAGTTGCAGCATTGGTGGGAAATCAAGTTTTGGCTTCTCCATTGCGGAAAATCACATATGGGGTGCATTTTCCACAATTGACATACTTAAGAATATCAGAAGTAAATAAAGATGGAAAATGAGGAATGTCAGGAACAAGAAAGCTTTAAGAACTCATATCGAACCTATGGGAAACAAAAGAAATGATCAAACGAAGAAGATTTCATGGAATTTTCCATAGGTAGAAAAGCAGAAAATGGCTTCTCCTCTGCTCCTACTGGCGGGTTTCGACTCACAAGATGCGTTTTCCGCCAAACTATCAAGGTGAAATTTTTTTGAAATAGGATCCATCCCATAAGAAATCCTACATATAAGGAAGCCTATGGAACCAATATATATCATTTTGGCACCCCTATAAGCCAGAATTCTCCTTTGGCAGATTTTCAGATAGAGAGCACTCCAAAAGGATTTTTCTGCCTGAAGGAGAAGTAGAAAAGTAATTTTCCGCCGCTTCAAGAAAGTTACCGTTACGGTTACTAAAGTAAGAAAATGTTTTCTAACGGAATGAAAAGCAAAGTAATTAATTCAAATAAGGTCATTTTAATTTGTAACAGACTTATTCATTAATGTAAAGGTCTTTTCATTCGTGTGGCGCAGGAAGTCAGCCATTAAATGGTAAGAATTCAAAAAGTATAAAATTAGTTGAAGATTTCAAACTGGAACCACCATTTTTCACCAAATTGTCTAAATTTGAAGTAGCTAAGACCAGTTGCTCCTTGTCTCTATTTTTTGAAGAGAAATTTGAATCTCCAAGGTGAATCATACATACATGGCTTCTAGATTTGTGGGATTCGATAGAATGAACGACATTACCTCCGAGTGGCACAAAATCTCAGATACCTAACTGAAGTTCTTCAACATATAGAACTTTCAGAACACATTAAGAGCAGAGCAGATACACCCTATCAATGAGAAGCTTAAGTAGAGTGGGTTAGTCAAAGCTACTAGTTTTCCTATAGCCGTTCAAGCTCCTGAGTTGGTTTAGGAATGTATAGCCCGATATAACCTAGACACTAAGCAAATTCTCCTACCAGACAACAACATGCTCCACTCCATTGATAGAGAATCTATCCAGAATTCTCTCCACATCCCAGAATAGGAGGAATACTTTGAGATGACTTATAGCCAGGTAGTTTTTGAAATTTAGCAAAGAGACCAGTCTGGAAAAGAGAAATTATGTAGTCATGGTTTAAAGAACCCAAGAGTGCCAAGGGAAAGCTGCCCAAAACATTATTTGGCACAAATATGAAACTTGAGATCATGGACATCCTAGTATTACTTCACAGGATTAGAGGTGAGGGTGAAGCTTTTAATTTTATTGAACAAAATTTCTTCCTGGTCTAGATAATCTGTTCTCAGCATCATTTTATTGACTGGGCCTTGATGGCGAGTGAGAATCTCTCGGACACCCTAAATAGGACCAAGTTCCAGAATGAATTTTACATGTCTTCTATCCTTATATATATTTTAGCTATGATTCAAATCTGGCCTGGACTTCCTAGATTAGAGGAATTCCTAGATGATGTGAAAAGCTATGAGTTTTTCCTTTCTCTACAACTACAAAATAGTTATACTGATTATCTCATGGTTAATGATGCCTTTACAATGAGACTGTGCAGGGAGCTACAAGGTTGTCCAGAGAGGACATTATCTCCTGAAGCCATGGCTTTTATAAGCCAATTTGGATGCCATTTTATTCAGCTCAGAGATTTCTCATATCTTCGTCTTGCAGGTTTTGACGACTTTCCTTTGAAGCTACCCAGATACCCTACAGACATGATCATGCTAATCAAAGTAATGAGGTAAGTGATCCAGTTGAACCTGATCTATTCAAAGGAAAAGAAGAAAGGCTACGAGTTCCCAATGGCCATCAGAGCTTATAGTTGTGCATCCCGATCAGAGGCAAAGAATGTCTTTAAAACATTCTTGAAGAAGTTCTCTCTAGCAACATATGATGTTCTAAGGCCAGAGTATGACCCGGCTGATTATGCCAGAGACATCTTGTAGATGAGCCAGGCCATTCACCATGTACCTAATATTGAATACTATTGGGCCAACTGCAAAGATGATTTAGAGAGTAGGGAAAGATTCTATGCCCAGCTAACCATTGAACAGATCAAAAATTTCAATGTTAACATTGTAGTGGAAGGGCTAGAAGATGATGGTAATCATCTGTACGATGACACCTACTTGGAGAAAATAAATTCCACCCCTATCAGCTTAGAGCTTATGCTGGACTAGGAAATAAGTGACTTATAGACTCTAATGGAGAGTATTTACAAAAGAACAGATCAATGGGTTGAGTGGACTGCAGCTGCAAGAAGAGGTCAGAGAGAAATCCTCCCGCTTAATGAACTTTGGTGAAGGCAACTAATGGTGTGGCAACCACTTCCTCAACAACAATCCCTACCATTGCAAAGGGATAAATTCAACCTTCAGGAGGAGGCGATGAGCCTCGTAAGAAACCTTCTCTCTTAGAGAAGACCTGTGGAGAGGGTCCTCTTCTAGATGTCAGAGCCACAGAAGAAGCTGACCCAACAAATCAAATTAAGTCTGCAGCTAAACTCTCTAAAGCTACAGAATCCAAACAGCCAATTAGTGTCATTGCTATAGATACTTTGGTTGAGACTTTGACCCAAGAAACTCCAAAGAGGGCATCCCTTGTTATAGTTGAAGTTGGAGAGGATAGCCCTAGTACCTCTACAAAATCTGATAAAAGAGGTGTGGAGCAACAAGAGTTTTCTTAGGTTGTGAAATTTATCTCCTCCTAACCTACTTCACTGAATCCATTTGCCTCCTATCCCAAAGTTTCTCCTCCACTCATTAGGAAGTTGTTCATTGAAGAATTGGTCTCCGCCAACAAGGTCACTAGCGTAGAGTCATGGATAGCAAACACTTTAGAGCACAAAAGGAAGAGGGTGGAGGAAACAATTCCCAGCAAGGACACTCTGTCACGGGCTTTTCAGCCCAAGGGTACTATAAGAAAGTAGAAGAGTGTAAAGACAATGTCTACCCTAGGTCATGATCCTGAGATAGGGTACTTCACCATGGAAGTAGCCAAGCCCACCAAAGAAGGTAGACTCGAAGATCTAGCGGCTTCTGACTTTCAGTTGTAGTCATTTGATATGGGCTTGGCTCGACATGATACCAAAGTGGATTGGTGGAAGTCCACTAATGTAGTAACAGAGGAAGAGCTGGAAGACCCCAAGACTTCCAAAACTCAGCTAAAGGTAGAAGTAGCTCAGCTGACTGAGTTCATCAAACAGCTCCTGACTCCTATTGCAAGCACTCCTAGTACCCAAACTTCCTTCAACCCTAGTATTGTTGAGAACCAAGCCATCCTAGCTAAGTTACAAGAGGATCAAAATTATGAATAGATTGGTAAGAGGTGGATTAAGAGGCTCGAATTAGAAGGTCTAGTGATCATTAAGAAGTTAGGTAATGCTATTCTAAGGCTAGAAGTAGAGAAGAGCAACATTGAGAAGAATTTACAGACTATCACTGCAGAGAGAGTGAGATTCCAAGAATGCATAGTCATGTTGCATGTGGCAGTGAAAATGAAGACTAAGGAGGCCCTAAAAGCTAAGATCCTATAGAAGGGTGATAAGCCCTTGATCAAATGGCTCCAAATTCTGGAATTCAAAATTGAGATGATCATTCAGGCCAAGACAGGACTACAACAAATAGATGTTAAGGTGCAAGAGGAGAAGAGTAAAGATTATAAACTCCTCCTAGGACTTCATGTGGAATCACAAACTAGCGGAGAAGGTAAAGAAATAGTTGGGGTGGCCAACATGTATAAGTCATTCATAGATTATCTGCACAAGTTAGCGGAGCAGTCTTCGACTCATTTAGACAAGCTGCCAGAACTCCAGCAATTGAGTGGGTGCATCTTTAGGGCTATGGAAGAACTGTAAGATAGGATAGAAGAAATCAAGACTCTAGCCAAAGAACATTCCAGATGGCTCATCCATTACACCAATGTCCATGTCAACAGACACAAAGAGCTCATCCAAGTCATCACTACTGTGATAGCCTATAGGGCCAAATTAGATAAGGGGAAGGAAACTAAATCATAAATATATTCTCCCCTGGTGCTATTTTTGGCTAAGTTTTGTAACGGATAAACCTTTGGTTATCATTTCTGGTTGGGAAGTTGAACCGTTTTAGTTACTCCTTTTTGTAACGGTCCAATCTAGAACTCTATATGTATTAATCCAAAAATCAATACAAAGGTCGGCTAAATTTTGGTGTGAAGAATATCATTGTTGCTGAGTCAATTGTGTATGTCTGAATTCCATTTCTTTAACTATTCCATCGCATTTCATTTATCTTTCTATTGAATTTGAACTTCTCTTTTGAGTTGGATTTGTAATCTATATTTGAACAAGAATTTTGTATTAAGATTTGATACGGTTAATTAAGGGGAAAATCAGTTGCTACTCTAAGTTTTGGGAATATTATTATGATATAGATTAACTCATATCATTGTATTGTTAGCTTTCAGTCTTGCATCTGCATTTTAGCAATCATCCATGCATCACCAGCTTTGGGAGTTAATCTAATTGATAGCGTCTTAGAATTGGCTAGATTTAGTGTTGTGTTTAATTCGCCCGAGCTATTTTTTGTCTAGATTTGGCTTGGTTTACCTCTCCTACTCTCTGGTTAAGAGCATACCCTTGTTAGATTAGGAAAAATTGAAATTCAGTGAACATTATTCATATAAGGGAGTTGTACCTTCCAATTTAGAGGGAAAATAGGTTCTCAAGTAACTATTTCCCAACTGTTGTATTCAATTGTTCTTAAACATTTTTGGGTATTTTAGAGTTACATTCAAAAGAACAATCTGTTTACCAACAGATTGCAAAGAGGAAACATTGATGATCTTTGACAATGTTCTTGAAATGATAATTAGAAATAGTATTGATAATAATGAACAACACTATTGAATTGAAATTGATAGATTGATAGTGATAACACCGATGATCTTTGACAGTGTTATCAAATGGTTGATTGAAAGGATACAAAGCATTGATGATCTTGGACAATGCTCCTAAAATGATGACAAGATTGATCAAAGTGGAATTAGGGTTTGATTGATTGGTTTGAAATTGGGTTGATTAGGCATTAGTGATCATGGACAATGCTCCAGAATGGTCAGAAATGAGTCCAAACAATTCTGCAAGTGATTAGGAATATAATAGGATAGGTTTGAACTAATTTAGGAAGGTTTGGAATGGTTTAGGATCAAATAGGATTGGTTTATGAAGGTTTGGGATGGTTTAGGATAGAATAGGATCAGTTTAGGAAGGTTTGGAATGGTTTAGGATTGAATTGGATCAGTTTAGGAAGGTTTTGAAATGATTTGGAAAATGATCGATTTGATAGAGAAAGTAGAATTGTTAGTAAATAACTGAACAATTTTGCAATATTCAATCATTGATGAAAGACACAATGTTTCTATACAATAAATATCATATGCATGACATAGAGGAATGATTAGGTCACAAAACAAAATTTTGATTGTAATGCAAACAATGTTAAAACACGTAGACCAGTAGGCTCGAACCATTTTTAGGTATCTACATTTTGCCCCTCTTTGATACAATGTGATTATGAGCGTTGTGTCAAAGAATCCTGAAGAAAACAACATTAAAACATGCCCCAGTAATAATGGGATACATAGGTGCCCCCTCGAGAAATCATCCAAAAAATGCAAGTGATAGGTCGATTTGTCGACAATGCTGAGATGGATCCACAACAACGATCAGGTCAGAAATCGAAGGTCAAACACAAAAGATATGAGGTTCAGAGTACCAAAAGCATCGTGGAAAATGCAAAATGCAAGGGTTTCATGTCCATCTAGGAAACCAAGAGGCTATAAAAGTGCTTGAAAGGGGTTTGGGAGCTCATTTTCACCCTCTCATTTGGAAGAATTGAGCTCTGGAGCAAGGAAGATGGATCGAGTGCTAGCAGAAATTCAGCACAGGGAATAGGTTTGTAGCTTCTGATGGTCAATCAATGCAGGACCCAAGGTGAGTACATCTAGTCCTCTCAGTTTTTTCATGCTTTACAAGATTTTCTAGGTTAGTTTAGGGGTAAAATGGGGTCCAACGGGCCTACATGGTGTCCACACGTGCCACCTGCACAGGTCACTTGCCTACCTGTGCAGGACACGTGCCCACCTACACAAGTAGTGCAAGTGGGATGACCACCTACATAGGCAGCATAGTTGGTATGACCACCTACATAGGCAACACAGGTGGGAGGCCTTTCTGCATAAGTGGTAAGAGAACCTATGCAGTTGGTCAAACAAGCCTCAAAATAGGGTCTGGGGGTTTCAAAACCTCCCTAAACTTCCCTAAACTGGTCAAAACCCTAGGATAAGGTCAAAATGAGGTTAGAATAGGTCAAAAAAGGTCCTAAGTTGGTCAACAAGAAACAAAAGTATAGAAAGTTGACCGAATTTGCATGGTGATTGCAGGAGGAGCTGCCAGTTCCATAGACATGGGAGAGCAGACCAGCGTGCCTAGACTGTTGGAGATTTGATTTTGTTTAGTTGATTGATTGTATGTTTTTCATTGATGACCACATATAATACACAGTAGTAATTCTATAAGTACTTATTAGAATGATGACATGAAGACTTGCGTGGTTAGCTACATGTTGACATGTTTATTATGTTATGTTCAAGCACGCAGATCCAGATATGATGTTTCAGTCAAGTTGTGTAATTCTGTTATTGGCAGTTACAGTTCTAGAAGAGTATCTATTTAGAGCCGATGTATGTAACATGTTTCTTGAGTTTCACCTATCTTCAGGATATGCATGTGTATATTCATGATTAGTTATGAGTATATGATAATTATCTAAAGGTGCTAAATGTGTTTCAAGAATATTGCAAATTTAGAGTTAATTTGGTGAGGCTGACTTAGTGAAGCATCGTGTCTATTCAATTTATAGTTGCATAGTTGTAATTATGCTTGGGTGCTTAGTAGAGCTGACAAGGATGTTATGAAGAGTTGTCTTACAGGTCCCATCATCTCATACTTTGAGGAAGCTACTTATAGCAAGTCAATTGTGATATGCTAAGTGTGAATGATACAAAAAGAGACAGAAGATGTATAGAGTAGAATATCATATGTGGTTCATTCATCAAGAGTCTATGTGAAGAAGAAGTGAAAGATTGTAATACACTGGAACTGATCAAGACAATAGGTCTACTCTACAGTTCATCATCAGATATAGTGCATATCTGTTATACAGAAGGTTGTAGCCTTGACCATTAAGCAGTGAGCTTTTGGACAGTGAGTCCACCACCCCTAACAAGGTTATTTGTAAAAGACTCCTAACAGGGTCTGACCCTTAACTAGGTCACTATACTTATTTCATTGTAAATTACAACTCCTAACAGGGTTGAAATATCTTCTAATAGGGATTACTATAAACAAGTATAGTTCATTGTGGGTGCTAATTTCCACTGGAGTTTTTACCATTTGGTTTCCCCATAATCAAATTGTGTGTTGTGTACTGTGTTATCTAATTAAGCAATTACTTTGTTGTATTCTAAAGTTAAGGAAGAAAAAGAATTAAAATTACAGATAACTAATGCACCCCCCCTCTCAGTTATCCTTTGGGACTATTCTAACAATTGGTATCAGAGCCAAGTGCCTTGGAGAAGAAGCCTAATAGCTTAAGGTAGATCAGATGTCTTACTTCATAAAAGAAAGCCCTAAGTTTGATGGAGAAAATTATCTGGATTGGAAAAACAAAATG
>MU226058.1:720074-750626 GCA_018584345.1 Thuja plicata | reverse complement strand
ACCAAGATTGGATTCAAGAAAGGAGTAGTAGATTATAACCTATTCACAAGAGAGACACCTGATGGATTATTATTAGTTGCCATATTTGTTGATGACATTATCTTTGGAGGTAATGACAAGCTCAGTACAACATTTGCAAAAAAAATACAGAATGAATTTGAAATGAGCATGATTGGTCCTATAAAATACTTTTTGGGACTGAATGTAAACCAAACAGATAAAGGTATATTCATTAATCAGTAAAAATATGTGAAGGAAATACTGAAGACCTCCCAGATGGAACACTGTAAGCTAGTATGCACTCCCATGATAACAGGAAACAAGCTTTCAAAAGATGATGATTCCATAGAAGTTGATAAGACATTGTACAAATCTATGATTGGTAAACTCATTTATCTAACTCAATCTAGACCTGACATATGTAATGTAGTTGGCATTTTTGGAATATTTGCAACTGAACCCAAGCAGAATCACCTAATGGAAATCAAGAGGATATTCAGATATCTAAAGGGAACTATAGACTATGGCTTATGGTATCCTAAATCAGAGAATGTAAAACTTCATGTGTATACAGATGCAGATTGGGCAAGTTGTATTGATGATAGGAAGAGCACTTCAAGAGGAGAAGTATTTATTGGAGACAGGTTGGTTTCTTGGATAAGAAAGAAGCAGAACTGTATTTATCAGTCAACAGCAAAATCTTAATATGTTGCAACAGCACTGAATTGTTCAACCATAATTTGGATCAAGTAGATGGTTAAAGACTTTGGCATTCAGGTTGATTATCCTATTGTTATTCACTGTGATAACACTAGCACCATCAACATGTCTAAGAACCCTGTGATGCACGCAAAGGAAAAACACATAGAGATCAAGTACCATTTCTTAAGAGAAAATATTGCAGACAAAAAAGTGAAATTGGACTATGTGAGCACCAAAGAACAGTTGGCAGTTATTTTCACAAAGCCCTTATCAAAGAACACTTTTGAGTATCTCAGGGAAAATTTGGGAGTAATTCCCTCTCCTGAGTCTGTTTACAAGAAGCAGCAAGAACATCAGTCATTAAGTGACTGATGAATGGTTGACTACTCTACTTCTGGAGTAGTACCTATGCCTAAAGAACTATGGTGCCCTTTGCCATTGATGTCAAAGGGGGAGTATGTACTAAGGGGGAGCATATACTCTGGGGGAGTTTATACATGGAACAAAAACACAGTCAGAGGAACTGTAGAAGTATAGAGAAATATTTGATGAGGATATTGAGAAGATTGTAAAAGAAAGAGGACACCATGAATAGAATATGTTTTTTGATATCATATGTTTCCATCAATGTCAAAGGGGGAGATTGTTGGAGATTTGATTCTGTTTAGTTGATTGATTGTATGTTTGTCATTGATGACAACATATAATACATAGTAGTAATTATGTATGTACTTATCAAAATGATGACATGAAGACTTGCATGGTTAGCTACATGTTGTTGACATGTTTATTATGTTATGTTCATGCACGCAAATCCAAATATGATGTTTCGACCAAGTTGTGTAATTCTATTATTGGCAATTACAATTCTGGAAGAGTATCTATTCAGAGCTGACGTATGTAATGTGTTTCTTGAGTTGTGCATATCTTTAGGATATGTGTGTGTATATTCATGATTAGTTATGATTTGATGATAGTTATCTAAAGCGCCAAACATGTTTCAAGAAGATTGCAAAGTTAGAATTAATTTGGTGAGGCCAACTTAGTGAAGTGTTGCGTCTATTCAGTTTATACTTGCACGGTTGTAATTATGCTTGTGTTCTTAGTAGAGCCGATAAGGATGTTATGAAGAGTTGTCTTATAGGTCCCATGACCTCATACTTTGAGGAAGATACTTATAGAAAGTCAATTGTGATACGCTAAGTGTGAATAATATGAAAACAGACAGAAGATGTACAGAGCAGAATATCAGATGTGGTTCATTCATCAAGAGTCTATGTGAAGAAGAAGTGAAAGATTGTAATACACTGGAACTGATCAAAATAGTAGGTCAAATCTATAGTTCATCATCAGATATAGTGCATATCTATTATATAGAAGGTTGTAGCCTTCACCATTAAGCAGTGAGCTTTTGGACAGTGAGTCCACCACCCCTAACGAGGTTATTTGTAAAAGACTCCTAACAGGATCTGTCCCTTAACTAGTTCACTATACTTATTGCATTGTAATGTACAACTCCTAACAGGGTTGAAATATCTTCTAACATGGATTAATATAAACAAGTATAGTTCATTGTGGGTGCTAATTCCCACTAAGGTTTTTACCATTTGGTTTCCCCATAATCAAATTGTGTGTTGTGTACTGTGTTATCTGATTAAGCATTTACTTTATTGTATTATGAAGTTAAGGAAGAAAAAGAATTAAAATTACTGATAACCTATTCACCCCCCCTCTCAGTTATCCTTTGGGACTATTCTAACACATACGCCACCGGTTGAGTAGCCACAAGAGAGAGATCCAAGGATCGCTAAGATTGTACCATGTTACATACATGCCTGAGATTAGGGAAAATCGGGGGTTGATCACAGTGTTAGCCGAGCGATGGCACTCGGAGACCAGTTGCTTCCACTTGTCGACAGGGGAGGTGATAGTGACATCGGAGGATGTGTGGCGTATCCTCAAGATTTTGATTTATGGTGAGTTGGCTGAGTACGATCCTACTACAGGGAGGTCAACATTGCGCTGGCTATTTGAGAGTGATAATGATGATCTAGACATCTAGGATTATGAGTTTAGATGGGAGGCCATGGATAGGCAGCATGATAGTCTGATTACAGTTATCTATGGAGCCATTGCATGTCTCTTGGTACCAGATAGATAAGGGCATAGATTCCCTATTGGCTGGGGGACTGTACTCAAGTAGATGATTATGCAGGTCACAGTGTTCACATGGGGGCCGTGCATGTTGGATATGACATATTACCAGCTCCATCAGTTGGCATATTGCGGAGGATTGTCGATCAGTAGTGGGATCACACTACTGCAAGTGTGGGCCTATGAGCACATAGCAGTATACCAGCCTATAGCTCAAAGAGTGGTTTTACCAGATTTTCCATATGTTTATTGCTACCGAGGGGCGCTTGCACAGGGCCCATTAGGATACACATTGCACTTTTGACATGAGATAGATGTACTGAGAGATTTCACTTGGTATCCCTACAGAGATTTCCCTAGATGGGATGATGATGCATATCACCTTCCTTACTGTAGATAGGAGAGGTACCTCATCAGGAGGTTTGTGATGGGTCATATAGTGATTTAGATGTAGCTCCCAGACCAATTCAGGCGATAGTTTGGAGAGGTACAGGGAGTATCAATAGGTACAACATTGTTTTCTAGATTAAGGGTTGAGGCTAGGATATGGGGTGCAGCACTTAGACCTCAGGTGGCCTATGCAAAGTTCACACAGTTATAGCCCAGGCCATGGGGAGTAGATGAAGATGTGGCATACACAGAGACTACCGATGAGTATGATAGATGGTTTGCTCGGCATAGGTCAATTCCTCTAACAGATCCTGATGTGGCGATACCGATAGTGAGGGTGCCCAGAGATGAGAGCATCGAGGAGGAGGAGTTAGCTAAAGAGGATGATGATGATGAGGATGATGATGAGGGTTTGAATGATGATGATGATGATGATGATGATGATGATAGGGATATTGGTGATATGTTAATGTAGATAGATGAGGATAGGGATGAGCCACCATGGGGTCTTGATGATGGGTTGGAGGAGTAGCGACAGGGCATCGTAGAGCTTACGAGCCAGATAGACAGATTGACACTGGAGAGAGATATAGATAGAGCTACATGGGATACAGATTGTGCATCATGGATTGTAGAGCGATCAATGCTCATAACACAGATGGATAGGTTGACAGCAAAGAGGGACTCATTACTCACCTCTCAAGATATAGATAGGTCCAGGGCACAAAGTTACATCAAAGATGTAGGTGTGCATGATATTGCAGGGATGTTATCAGAGTTCCATCAGAGATGTAGGTGTGTGTGATATTGCAGGGATGTTATCAGATGTCCTAGTAGAGTCACAGTATTGGAAGGACATGTACAAGAGATATGTGCCACAAGATTAGTGGGCACCAAGTTACAGAGTGTCATCCAAAAGATTGCACTCCTGTAGGACACAGAGCAGTGGGGAGTGGTGGGACTGAGGGGGCCACCTAGATCGAGGCAGACAGGGAATCACACAGGGGGAGCTTTATCTTCCTGATAGGACAGGGATCAGGAGGAATGAGAGAGTAGGGGTCGACAGGGAGTCTCTCTAGAAGAGGGAAAATTTTGATAGATGTGTGATATGTTATGAGCTTGTAGGCCTCAGTGTATATAGACACCTAGATTTTTGTACTCTGATACTTTTTTGAGACATTGATATATGATATGCAGCTATTTTATGATGCACATGATGGATGTTTATGTATATTCTTTGCTTTCATGTTTATATGATGATGCTTATGTATTGCAATGTATTTCCTTTGTTATGCAATAATATTTGTTATGAATACAATAATTATTTTTTGTCTTTTTGCCATTTGAATTTGTATGAATGCAAAATGCACATGTATGTTTAAAAAATTTCTACGGGTAGAAATGAATGAATGCAAAAATGCATATGTGTTTGTTGTTTTTCAAGTTTATGAATGCATGAATGCAGGATGCACTTGTTTTTGACATTCCAGAGTACTGGACCAAGAATATGGTGAGGACTGACTGAAGAATTGTTAGTAGAAAGAAGAAATTAGATGAAGAAATGTTAGTAGAAAGATGTTGGGTTTCAAAGTGCAAATTGTGTTAAGAGCTTATTTTGATATTGCAAAAGCAGATGCGATGCATCATGGCACAAAAGCCAGAGCGCAAAGGTCATCCTTTTTGCGTAAACAAACACAATGTGGACAAAGGATGATCATCTCTATCCTGAAAGTATGTAGCAGACATGCCCCAAAATTTCATGAGATCATCAAACAGGCAGAAAAAAGATAAATTGAAAGTAACTGGTCATGAACCATCTCGGCTACTCTCATAAGTTCAAATAATATCATTGAGTAGCATAGGAGCATGATCAAAAAAGAAAATAAAAAATACTCATGAAATAATGTGATCCAACAACCATTCTAATCTTTTGTTACTTGCATTAAATGTTCATTGATAGCTTAGATTGCAGATTGATTGATTTGAGAACTGATTGATAGTCTTGGACAGATTGATAGATAACAAAGATCGAAAGATTTGAACGGTCCAATCAGATTGAATTTTGGGTCACAATGATTCAGATTGCATTTGATTTTGTTAAGCACAGATTGATGATTCTTCCACTGAAGTCGACAAACATGATGTTTGATTCGCAAAAAGAAGACAAGTATGTACAAATTTATTGCATATTTTTGAAGAAATTTTGTAATTTTTAGGATTTTTTGAAAATATTTGAATTTTTTTGGTCTTTTTTCAGGATCGTATTTGAATTTTTAGCAATTTTTTCAGGACATTATGTAAATTTTAGAAGTTTTTTCAGGACATTATTTGATTTTTTTGGAATTTTTGCATATTTGGATTTTTAGGATTTTTTCAGATCGTTAAGATATTTACAATGTGTTATCTCCAGAATCGGATAGTTGAGGAATCTCATGGGTAAACCATGTTCAAGGTCTTTTCCCTAGTTCAAATTCAAATTCAAAGACGCTCAGTGCTAGGAATCTTCCCCTAGACAACAAAGAGGCTATATACAAAGGCCAAAAGGACAGATAGACTGGGTAGACCAAAGGGAAGACAAAGAAGATCAACCAGTTACAAGCCATAAAGGGGCACTAGGGTTGATACAAACTAAAAGATATGATCAGGAAAGGACATCAGGGTATCAGGTGGAACTATGATAGACAATGGAGCAATGACTTGTTATGCGTGGCACCTGTTTGCCAGGTTTTCACTATTGGATGAGATTTTTCTCTTGATTTTTATTTTTGTGTGCCAAGATGCCTGTTTTCCAAGTTTTCATCAAGATAACCATTTTTGTTTTTTTTATTTTTTTGCTTTTTTTCTCTTTTTTGATTTTTTTGATATTTTCTCAGAAACCTTTTCAATTTTTTTTTGTACTTTTTTCAAGAACTTTTTGCAACTTTTTGTACTTTTTTCAAAAATTATGCGTAATACTTATGGAGGTGCATGTTGTTCAGTGCCTCTGGAAATGGTTCTCCCTTTGATGTTGCAAGCTGATACACTCCAAACCCATATGATGTTGTGACTATGTATGGGCGGTCCCAATTTGGTTCAAATTTTCTAGCCTTCTCTCTGTGTGGCTGGGTCTTGTAATTCATCTTCAGAACTAAGTCTCCAATCTCAAAATGGCAAGCTCAAACCTTCTTGTTGTAACTTTGTTTGAGACAGTTATGGTAGGCTTACAAGTGTACCAAGGTGGTTTGTCACCACTCATCAAGCATCTTGAGCTCATGTAATCTGGAAACTCTATACTGTTCATCATCAACAATGCCTTGTAAGGATACTCTCAATGAAGGAATTTCAACTTCGAGGGGTAATATGGCCTCAGTGCCATAGACAAGAGAGTATAGAGTAGCACTAGTGGGGGTGTAGATGTCGGTCCTATAGGCCCACAGAGCTGGGTTGAGTTGTAAGTGCCAATCATGGCCAGCATCATTGGCAGTCTTTTGCATGATCTTAATGATGGTTTTGTTAGATGCCTTTTCTTGGTTGTTGCATTGTGGGTAGTAGATGCTATAAAATCCATGACGGATTTTGAATTTCTCACAAAGCTGGTTAACATCCTTGTTCTAGAATGGGATACCATGGTTAGTAATGATGGCTAGAGGAACTCCATAATGGTAAATTATATAATACAGGATGAATCTGGAAACTTGTTTGTCGGTAATGTATGTCATGGGGATAGCTTCCACCCATTTGGTAAAGTACTCAGTAGCTATGATGATGTATTTGTGGCCATCAGAAGATAGGGGTGTGATCTTCCCTACAAGGTCAAATTCCCATTGTGAAAAGGGCCATGGAGAGACCACTAGCTGTAGATCCTGTTTTGGAGCATGAATCAAATTACTATGAATCTGGCACTTGTAACATTTCTTAGAAAATTTATGAGCATCTTGCTCCATGGTAGGCCAGTAGTATCCTGCTCGAACCAACTTATTGGTGAGACTCAAAAAATTGAAATGTCCACCAAAAATACCATCATGGACCTCATGTAAGGCATTGTCAGCCTCTCACGAATCGAGGCATCTAAGGAGGGTTTGGTCATAGGCTCTCCTATAAAGGGCATCACCAACAATGATGTAATGGGAGGCTTGATAGACAAGAGTGTGATGCTTGTTCTGGGATAAGGTGGGAGGTAATATCTGGGCATGTAGGTAATTGTAGACATCTTGATACCAGGGGGAATTAGGACCAACAATGTCACACACGAGCTTAGATTGCGGAATGTTGAATGTTGGAAGCAATAGCTTCTCAATGAGAAATTCAAATTTCTCTTCATTATTTGGCATGTTGATCATACATGCAATAGTGGCGATAGCATCTGCTTGCTTGTTATGTACCCATGGAAGCTGGCAAAAACTAATTGTGACAAATTTCTCCTTGAGAAAGTCGGCCAACAGTTTGTAAGGTACTATCTTTTCATCCATAGTTTCATAGTCATCAGTGACCTATTAGATGACCAATTGAGAATCACCATACACCTTGAGGTGCTATATTTTCCATTGAATAGTAAGTTTTAGTCTAGTAACCAGTGCTTCATATTCAGCAATATTGTTGGTACATGCAAATGCAATTCTGTAAGATTTTGGAATGACATCGCCTTGCGGGGTGACAAACATGATGCTAGCCCCCGATCCATGCCTAGTATGTGAGCCATCAAAGTATATTTGTCACTCATTAGATTCAGTGAAGGTGAAAATGGACTCATTTGGGGATTCTGAAAGTAATGGGTGATCATCAGGAACTGGTGCCTCTGCAAGCTAATCCATTATCACTTGGCCTTTTATTTCCTTTTTGTCCACATATTCTATGTCAAACTCACTTAGTAGCATGACCCATTTATCTAGGTGACTTGATAGAGTTGCTTTGCCTAAGAGATACTTCAATGGATCAATTTGTGACACAAGCATGGTTTTCTGGTGTAGTATGTACTGTCTTAACTTCTGTGTGGTGAAAACCACATCAAGACAGGCTCGTTCAATGAGTGAGTAGTTTAATTCAGATCAAACCAAAGTTTTACTGATGTAATAAATAGCTCATTCTCATCCTTTTTCATCGTGTTGTGCAAGAAGAGCACCCAATGCAGTTTCTATGGTAGAGATGTACAAGAGAAATGGATTCCCTGGGATGGGAGGCATCAAGATGGGTGGATGCAGTAGATAATATTTCAATTTTTGGAACAAGTGCTCACATTTTTCATTCCAATGGAAAGTCACACCCTTATGTAGTAGATTTTGAACTGACTAGCATTTATCTGTTAGTTGTGCAATAAATCAGTGGATAGACTGTAATTTGCCTTGTAGACTTCTCAGCTTCCTTAGCGTGTTTGGCTGAGGCATCTCTAAAATGGCTTGCACCTTTGTAGGATCCACCTCAATACCTTGTTGAGAGATGATATAGCCTAGGATTTTTCCAGAAACAACTCCAAAAACACACTTTTTGGGGTTCAAGCAAAGCTTATACCCTTCCATTCTTTCAAATATTCTATCCAGAATACTCAAATGATATTTCCTGGTTATGGATTTGCAGAGGAGGTCATCAACATAGTCTTCCATTAAGATGTGCATAAAGTCATGGAAGATTGTGGTCATTGCCGACTGATAAGTTGCTTTGGTGTTCTTCAAGCCAAAGGGCATGACATTCTAGCAATAGGTTCCCCAAGGACAAGTGAAAGCTATCTTGGCTTGGTCCTCGAGAGCAATCAGAATTTGGCTGTAACCAGAGAAGTTGTCTATCAGTGACAGCATCTCATAGCCCGTAGTCAGGTCGACAATCATGTCAATGTTGGGCAAAGGAAAATCATCTTTAGGGAATGATTTATTTAAATCATGAAAATTAGTGCATATCTGTATGCCCCTAGCATTCTTTCTAATAGGAACCAAATTGGAGATCCAGTCTGCGTAATCAATAGGTCTGATAAATCCTGCATCCAATAACTTCTTCAATTCTGCTTTTACCAGTAGAGCTATTTGGGGATGCATTTTTACTAGCTTCTATTTTACTGGCTTCACACCTGGCTTCAGAGGGAGGTGGTGAAGAACTAACTCAGGAGCTAGGCCAGGCATGTTAGCATATGACCAAGCAAAATTGATTTGGTGCTCAAGAAATAATTTGATAAACTTATCTTTCTCTTCTGGCGAGAGTGATGCTGCAAAATATATGATCTTGGGGTTGTTTCATGTTCCCAAGTTAATCTCCTTGGTAATTTCAATGAGAAATGTTGACTTCTCCTTTGGAGTGGGTATGTCCAGTCTTCCATCCTCGGGTACCTCAGAGAGGTTTTCACCCTTAGGTACGTCCTTTGTTTTTACTTTTTCATGGTCAAATAGTGCCTTTTAGTTTTCACCAGAGGACCTATTCTTTTGATTTTTTTCTTTTTTGATTTTATCATTTTCAATTTTGTGACTAGAAGACAAAGTTCACTCCCCTAGATATGTTGAAGAAATAAGATCAATGGATAATCCTCTTTTGTGGTCACCAAATGGTATGCCCTCTCATAGCTTGAAGAATTCCACTATCACTTCATCATTCTTGAAGCAATCCAAGCTCAATGGTCCTTGCTCGTCCCAATCATTAAGCTTAGGGTAGACTAGGGGGATGTCATCATTAGTGGCACAGATGTGTTCAGGGCCAGAGTTAATGGAAAAGATGTAAATATCAGTGTCTTTAGAGTAAGAGACTTCATGCACTGAAGGTTCAGGACTGGGATCCCAGAAAATTCTAGACCAGGGATCAAGATTGGTTGTGGGAGGAGGGGGAATTGTGTTAACATGTTTGTCTACCATAGGAAGGTCTGTAGGGTCAGGGATGAAATGGTCAAGCTCATAAGGAATAGAATTATAGGTGTTCCATTCCCATTCATTTGAATTGGTAGTGTACTCAGAAGGGGGATCCTCAGATTCCTTTTCATCATTTGAAACCTCTGTGTTTTCACATGAGGCCATTTTGGCATTCGAAGAGCCAATTCGTAATGGTTTGAATCTAATGCCCAGATGAAGGGGATGGCCTTTTGCAGTGATTGGTTCAACAATTCCATGTTTTTGTACTCCAAGGCCACTATGGCCATCATATCATTTTTTCTGCATGAGTGTGAACCCGAGCCCATATCTTTCAACAGGAATCTCAGTGGGCTCTTGTTCTTGTTTCTGTTGATCTTGGAAAATCCAACTAGATACATTGTCATAAACATGTTCTTCATGTAAACCTCCCCATAGAGTGAATGTAGGTGAGGGCATAACCTTCATGGTAGTTTTGGGTGGTTGTGCTTGCAATAACTTTGGTTTGCCATAAGACTTCAGGGAGAGAGGAAGCTTCCCAATATGAAAATCTTGTTCCATGGTATACTCTCCACACCCTTTATCTTCAATCTTTAGCTTTCCTTTGATCATTTTTTTAAGGGTGGTTGCATCATATTTGGAGGATTTTGATGAGGTGGCTTCACTATTGGTAGGCACCTGTTGTGCAGGCCCTTCTCTCAGATTGGCACAAAATTGGAAAGGGTTAGGATCACCCGGGACGGTGATTTCCACTCCCTCATGAAAGAACTTCAGACATTGGTGGTATGTTGATGGAACTTCCTTCATGGCATGGATCCATGGGTGTCCTAAGATCATGTTATAGGGCAAGTCTAGATCCAGGACTTGCAGCAATGTGTTTTCAATAACCAGACCATTTCTGATGGGAAGGATGATGACTCCCTTAGAGGGATGTTCAGCGTCATCATAGGCCTTTATTGTGATTCTCTTGGAAGGATCAATGTCACTGTCATTATAACCAAGATCAAGAATGACTTTCAAAGTGCAGATGTTAAGTCCTTCTCCACCGTTTATCATGAATCGTCAAACTTTGGCATTATGGACAAAAAATTCTAGATGGAGAGGGTCATTGTGGCCAAGCCGGTCATGTGGAACATCATCTTTGGAAAATGTGACATGCTAGGACACAGAGAAGTGCCTCATCATGGCCTAAAATTGGTTAGTGTCAATTTTGGTTGGAATAGTGGACTCTTTCAAAGCTTTGTCAAGGACTTAAATGTGCATAACAAATCAAGGATTGATATTAAGGCAGGGTTTTTACCCAACTGGTCAACAAGGTTGTAATCTAAAGATACTTTGGGTTTGGATGGTGTGCCAAGCATAGTAATCTTGGTACACTAGGTAGAGATTGTGCATTGAGGGTTACTATCTTTATCCCCGAAGGTCAGAGTGGACACATGTGAATCAACCTTAGAGAAACAAGTGATAGTATAGTCATGGCTGGTCCGGGTATAATTGACATTGTTCTTGGAATTTGAATTCGACGTAGAGGCATTTCCCTTGTCATGATCGACCAAGGGGTTTGTGAAGATAGTATGGCCAGTGATGGAAGATCCTATTATGGGTTCAACTTCAATCACACCTTCATCAATAAGGTCTTGGACCTTGTATTTTAATTGGAAGAAAGAATTGGTTATGTGTCCCTTTGTTCGATGATAATCATAGTATTTTTTGTCGTCCCACCAAGGGGGTTTTACTGCTGGAGGGTCATGGATCTTGGGTAATTTAATGTAATTATTTTGTAATAACTATTGCAGGACTGAATGGATTAGTTCACCCAATGGCGTGAACTATCTTTGTATTCCATCTCTATTTCTCAGTGGTTGGCGCTACTGATTTTGTTGTGCGTTATCGTTCGTTTCTACTTGAGGTTGTGTTGGAGCTGGCACTGGAGGTGGTGCTTGATTCATTTTCTATGTATATGTAGAAGTGGTTCCTTTGAGACTCACTTTCTACTATGTCTCATTAACTATCCGTGCGTCAGCAATGCCATCATTTGTGACATTTTTATTTTGAGACCAAAACTTTGGCTTGTCACTGGAAGTGCTCACGGTCTGATTGTCCTTTTTGATCTTTAATACTCCTTTTTCAATAAGAGTATCTTCAATGTTGATTCCCTTTTTCATGAGCTTTTGAATTGTACTTGGTGGTTTAATATTGAGCTCATACATCATAGCAGGTACCAGATTTTGGATAAATAATAGAATTTGTTGTTCTTCTGGCACATCAAAAGTATATTGACTCACCAAATTCCTCCATCGCAATAGGAAGGTCATGAAGGATTCACCAACCTTTTGTTTTGTCATGCATAGGTCAGTCAGCATAACCTCACTTGATATGTTGAACGCAAAATGAGAGATGAATTTGTCAGCTAGTTCTTTCCAAGATCTGATATTGCTAGGTAGTTTAGAGTACCACTCCATTTCTTGACCCCCAAGGCTTCGAGGGAAGAGTCTCATAAGGTACGTGTCATCATGATTAACCTCGATGAAAGACATAAAATTCCCAAATGTGGTCGATTGGATTGCCTTTCCCTTTGTATTTCTCAAACTTGGGTACATCAAAATTCATGGGAAAAGGAGGCATGTAAATGCTTGGATCGAACGGATTAGGACACAGGTCTCATTTTGTGTAGAGTGTCTTGGTGTCCTTCAATTGCATATCATTTAGTTGCTTCTGCAAGTGTTGGATTTGTTGGAGCATTTCTTCATTATGCGAAGGCTTCACTATCTTTTTATGTTTATTAGAATGATTTGTCCCCCTTGAATGTTGACCGTATTCCAAGGCCCAATCTGAGATTGATGATTCAGATGATATGTCATGGACTGATGCCACATGTTGTCAGGCATGTTGTTGGTGATCTTCCACATGTTGTTTATTTATTGGTGGAGGATTGTATTACTGACCTTGTGTTGTATAATACGATAGGGAAACTTGATGTTGATATCGGGGTGCATATTGTTGTTGTTGAATTTGTGCCCCATGTTGTTTTTGTTGTTGTGACACATTTTGTTGTTGTGCGACATGCGGTTGTCGCTGCTGACCATATGGTTGCTGAACATGTTGTTGTTGTTTTTGTTGTTGAACATGTTGTTGTCTTTGTTGTTGAGCATATTGTTGTTGTAAAGCATGTTTTTGTTTCTATATATATTGTTGTTGTAAAGCACGTTGTTGTTGTTGTACATATTGTTGTTGGAGAGTATGTTGTTGCTGCTATACATATTGTTGGGTATGTTTTTTTTGTTGTTGTGGGTGCACTTGTTGCACCTTTTAACCTTGCACATGTTGTATAGTAGGATGAGATTCTTGACCCATCGACATTGTCGGTTGTTGCATGTTATTAGCTTGTTGAAATCCAAGTGGTCCAAGCATGCCATCAAGATTTGCAGTCTTACATTTTTCTGGTTGTGCTTGAGACATCATGTTAACTTGGGCTACAAATTGGGGTTACACTAGTTGCACTACATCCATAGGTGGTGCTTGTTGAGCCACTTGGGCTTGTTGCACTTGTTGTGTTGGTTGTGTCACCTTAAGTGGAATTGGCATAATATCCACAAGGCTCTTTTTATTTTGATCTTGCATTGGATTTGGTATAGTTGTAGCATTCACATTAGGTACATCAAAAGTGGGTACCCATGGTTGTTCATTAAATGGTCCTTTGGACGTTGTTGCATTTGAAGTGCTTCCTAGGAATGTTGTATGTGCTACCAAAGGAGGACCACTTGGTTGTGTTTCATCAAAAGGGGGTACATCTGGCATGCCCCAAGGAAATGTGAATGTCTCATTTGATCCTTTTGGTAAGCGATTCTTTAAATCAATCCTCCATGTTCTTTTAGGACCTTTCTTAGGTATTTGTGTAGCATCCACCATCTCGATAGGAGGGAGTGCTTCTTCTTCAAACAAAGGATTATCCAATGGTATATATTTTTCCCTTAGAGGAATATTGAAAGTTAAGTCATTTTGCTATCATTTTTGTGTTAGCTCCATAGCTGACTCATCGAATGGTTTTTCTGTCTTCTCTCTATCCCGCACCACTAGGGCTTGGTTCTCTTCCAAAGTAGATAATGGGAGAGTTTGATATTCCAAAAATAGTTTAGGATTTGTCTTCCAAATCATAAGGTATGTTACTGTCTGCTGAATTTTCTTGTACTTAATGGCTTCATCAATTTCCTCTATAGGTAAGTCCTTAAAGGAAGCAAATGTCCCATGTGAGATACCAGAATATGAAGAGGGACTTGAGGCATTGCCTTGATCTTGATTATCTAGTGGTGGTGGAGGAGGTTGATAAGATCCACAATCCATGTTTGGCATAGGTTGTTGTTGCAAATGATTAGGTTGGACTTGATTGATTTGAGAAAATTATTGGCATTCCTCCTCAGGTGTAGGAGGAACACTACCTTGGCCAAGTGGCATAGGTACAAAGATTGGGTCAAATTTTTGGGGAGGTCCCCACTAAATAGTGTCAAAGTTTGGGAAAGAATTGGATGGGTACCCCATGTTTCATAGGTCATTTCTTGAAGTAGGCTCTTGAGGGAAGGTGACATGTCTTGGGTCATTAAAGGTTTGATGCACTCCTTCCAATTTTTGCATGTTGACTAGGTCAGTTTGATCATGATAAGAAACACCTTGTCTTGAATCAAAAGGTAATTGTGATTTTGGTTATTGTGTAAACATTGGTAAAGGAGGATCTTGTTTCCCCTTGGATGCTTGAGACCTTGTAAAAATTGGCATGATTTCTATATGAAAGTGCAAGATGTTTTTGGAATTTTTGAAATTTTGGGAATGCAAGTTTGAAATGCAACTTTGGAAATGCAAGAAAGTTATGAAAATGCAAGCTGAGGTTATGCAAATGCAAGCTAAGGTTTATGCAACTATGTTTCTGGCTTTTTGGACTTTAACAATTAATCTTTTGAAAGGAGGCAAATTTAGGAGCATAACCTTATGAGCTTGAATAAGGATCTTGACTTGAAAGGATTGGATTATTGGAACAAAGGACAAGTTTGATAAAAGAGGCTTAGGTCAAATCCATCATGACAAAGGTGGAATGTGACCAAATTGATAAAAGGCTTTGAAATTTGGGAAAAAAAGGGGATCAAGTCAAGATCTTATTTTCAACATCATAAAGAGAGGTTCCATGATTTGGATACTTTCTAGGATTGTTTGTAAAGTTTTTAAAGAGAGTCTAAGAATGAGCTAAGTATGCAAGAGGGATATGATTAAGACTTATGCAAAAGGACTATAATGAGGATTAAAATGAGGTCTATAATGCAAGGAGTTTTTGAAATGCACAATGCAAGGAGATTAGGTCATGAATATGAAATATGAAGTCTATCAAGCATGCCAATAGGTTCCAAGTGAAAATTGCAAGGTTCCATTTGTTTACTCAAAAGACAAGGTTTGTTGTGACCATTTGATTTCTCTTGAATATTGGTTTGGAAAAAGTATTGTTTAAGGAGAGTGTTCTTTAAGATGTCTTTATTTTATTAAGATTTGAACACCCACACAAGACACATCATTCAGAATGGGTGTTGTAAAATGAACAAACACACTACTTCCTAAGGATAGCAAGGAAAGTATCTATTGAATCCCCACTTGAACCGAAGTTCAGCCATGCTTAATAATAGCGGAAAACCTAGAAGCTTGGAGGCACAGGCTCCTCCTTACATGTGCATTCACTTCTCAGGCACTCCAAGATTCAACTCCCAAGGGACATCACTTTCCAAGGGATTGTTGTCTTGACTAATAGCTGTGAAAGTGCGGGGTGTCTTAGTTGGTCTCCGACCTTCTGCGCCAACAGATAGAAGTTCTTTGGCTACTATGACATGGTGTTTAATAAGGGCATCCATTCGGGTGATTATACATGTGACATATTAGCTCTGTTATGGAGGCCTCCCAGCCTACAGAAATTATGTTCTGTAGGTTTTAACACACAAAAAGGGTACTGAGGGAGATCTTATTCCTGATATAATGCATTCAACACCTATCCATTGAGAGATTAATCATAATGGTATATTTTTATCCCGGTTGGATGGGCTTGGCTTTAGCCTGTCACCAGTTGGGCATCCACTCTCACTGGCTCTACTAAAGCACTTGGGAGTTAGCCACTCTATAAGAATGATATGATTTTTTCTTACACCCAAGATCCATGAAGGCGAGGGGAGAGGATACACTCATATCATTCTTACGGTTTTACAATATAGAAAACACATTAGACACATGAAAGAAAAAGGTTCATCTCAAGCACCAAAGTGAAGTGTTTTATAACTATAAAAAGAAAACACATGAGTTTGGGAAAACACAATGTCTTCTATAAAACATACTGCATTTGAAACCATCAGTAGTTTTAGGATTTTAGTCTTCATCCCACGATTGCCATAACGCTGCACAAACTCATCAGTAACACCAAAATCAAGTAATCTAAGTGCGAAAACAAGTATGGGAATGTAGAAACCAAAAAATAGCATTGAAAAACATCATTCTTACCACCTATATAGGAACAATATCCCACCTACACAACTTCTAACCACTTGCGTAGGAACAATGACCACCTGCGCAGCAACTGATCAAAAATCTAAAATTGACTCAAAACTTGCAAAAAATAGACCTTTTCAACGTATGAGCATGCAATAACATCAAAAACATAGCTAGGGTTCATCAACCATGATATTTAAATATTTTAAATGAAATTGAAACCCTAACTAGCTTGCATGTGCATAGAAATAGTTTAGGAACACCTTGAAAACCAAAACTGCACTTGATCCTAAACTAGGATAGAGTTCATTTTAAGTCCCAAAATCAGGTTTTCATGTTAATTTTAATCCCATTGACAACTTGAACAACTTGAATTTGCATGAAATACTTCATTTCCACCCCTAGTTAGGCTATATTGTAAGTTTCTTAAAGTTTGAACAAGTTTTGATAGCATGCAACCTTAGACTAGATGAGATTCATTTTAGGAACCCAAATATAAATGTTCATGTTCATGTTCATTTTAAGCTCTAAAAATGAAAGTGTGAAGTTCATTTTCCACATTAGGGTTCATTAACCAAACTTAGGGTTTATTGGAATAGATTAGGGTTCATTTTAACTTGAAAATACAAAAAAAGTAGAGGAGGAAGCCCTAAATGTAGAATGGCTTCCTAAACTCTCGAGAAATAACCCTAAACCCTAAAGGAGAATCCCATGTGAGCAACTACGCAGCTAAGCAGCCACCTGCGTAGCTCTGGGCTCCAAGTGCACATGTCTAGGTACTACCTACACAACAACTGTGACCACCTACGTAGGTACAATGACCACCTGCATAGCTTCAATGACCACCTGCGTAGCTCTCTTCCAACACCTAAAAAAGACACAAAAACATCAAAATTTCATCAGTTATGCATGTTTCATGTTAGGTTCACCAAATGTAAGACTAGAAAAGGCCTATTTAGCATATCTAGGGGACCAAAAACCCTAAATAACATGCTAACCTATCTAATCTATCATGAAATCCATTTAAAATAAGGATTCATAAAAATAAAGCATAAAACTCTAAGAACCCCCTTTAAATGAAGCTCCCATGTCCTTCTTTCTTCTCCATAATCAGATTAATGTTTTCTCTTTGAGAATAACAAGATTGCACAAAGACTCTTGAAAGCATAGATTCGCAATGAGAATACTAGAAGATAGTGGTCTAACCTTGAATGAGATAAATGTCCTCAATTTATAGAAAATGAGACACATTTAGGTGAGATAGCACAAAATCTATGCATAAATGCAGATTTTGTTTGGTGAGATGTTTGGAAGCATGAAATGGGGGAGAGATATTGCAAATATTTGAAAATATTTATGAAGTACCTTAATAGGGACGAGAATCCTTATTTAAGGGATATGATATGTGTTACCTTCATTTTTTTTTCAGCTCCCAGTTTTAGTCTTGGTCAGTAAAAGTCTTTAAGTCAAAGTTGAACTTGAACTTTGTTAAGTTGGTTCAAGTTCAAGTTTAACCCGTTACCGCTTCTGAGTCTTGTAACGCTCGTGTTTGTCTATCCTTCAAAAGGTCTATCGGTCTCAAAGTTGAACCCAAACTTGAACCTAGTCCTAAACCTTAAGTTAGTTCAAGTTCAAGTTCACATTTGTAATATGATAGCTTATACACAGAGAATTTGGCAGGATTGTCTTCTCTTCCAAAACAAGGTTTCTATTTTGTAGCGCTTTGAGTATTTATTAAGTTTTGGAAGCTACCGTACAGAGATTGTCCCATTCAACTAGATGGCTTGTGCATGTGAGAATTGGAAATGACAGTTGGCGGCGTGACATAGAGGGAGTCATTAATATACAGATATGGATATCAGAGATTTTCCTTGGGAATTGAGATATTCATACCGAAATACCTGGTGGATTAATTAAGAGTGGTTGGACATGTTAAATCAATCATTCTTCCATTAAAACATTTATTATAGACATGCTTCAAAGATTTAGTAAGATCCTACAAGACATTTGTGAATAAATGAGGAATGATTAAGGCTTTTCTATTAGTTATTTTGTTTGGAGAAGGAGAAGGAGTGACAAAATTGGTGGTGAGAAATTTATAGAAAATTGGTGCACAAGAAATTGGTGAGTTATCTTTCCCCTTTGCAGTTTTCAATTTTTAGAGGCTCTTTCTATGTTGTAAGTCTTTTATTTTCATATTGGTAAGATGTTGTTGTTCCATCCAAAACTTCCAAAAGAGGAGAGTATAACCCACCTATTAGTTTCTCTTCCAAACATAGGGGATACCTTCTTGTTGAAGGTAGACCTCGGGGAGCGTTGTGATAGAGTTTGAAATGCTTCTGAGGGTTCTTTTTCTAGGAAACTAGTAGGAAGTGGACTTTTAGAAGCTGTTGCATTTCCTCTGGCTCTAATTTGCCCTGAACTGGTGTTGGAGTGTGCTAACAAATATGATGCTAAGAATAGATGTATTAAGGATGCATCAGGAGAAATCTTAGTCAAAATCAGATGAGAGACATTAATGGCGGCCTTGCAAATTCCAGATAAGGAGCAGTATGAACCATGGACTTATGCAAAAGTGGATCATGTGTACGAGGCAGATAAAAAAAATATAGTTCCTCGATAGCCCAGGTATGGCTTGCAAAACCAAAAAATGGAGGATCTAGGTTGCCAATATAGCCTCTGACAATTGAGCACATCCGAAAGGACATAGATGATATAGTGCTTCTTCTAAATAGGGTGAAAGGGAATCCCCATGCATTTCATTGGGAAAACTAGATGTACTGTTTCATCCAGAAGATTATAGAAGGAGATAAGTTTATTGACTAGGCTGACCTAATAGAAGAAGAGCTCCAAAGAGAACTCTTAAACGTGACTAATTTGATGACATTTTATATGTCTTCCTACCTTTTTTATGCCTTAGCATGTTGCCGAGCTTGAGAAGGATTACCTCATGAATTATGGACAAGTGATATGAGGATATATGATTACTTCACATGCTTACAGAAGGAGAAGTTCTCCAGTGTGTTCAAAATAGTAAATGACAGATTTTTAGGAAAGTTAGTTTTTCAGTTGTGAGGGAAAGAAAATTGTAGGCTTTCTGAAGAAGCTAAACAGGTGATCAATGTTTATGGCTGTCATTTCATATAGTTTCCAAGGTTTACCTATCTTAGGGTTGGAGCGTTTGATGAGGAACCCCTGCGGATTCCTACATTTTGTTTAAAGGATTCTGTCTTAATGGAGCTATACAGGCAGCTCATTCTGGTTGAACAAAAGGTTGGGACCCCAAAGAAGACTTCGGGTGTTCTTTTCCCTATTGAATTAGGGTACTACAGGTGCAAAATTTTCCAATATGCTATGACTATAAAAGAAGAGTTGGATGCCCTCTGTTTACAGACTTATATTGCTAGGGTCAATTTTGACTATAGAGGCTTTGCAAGAGAAAATCACAATGTCCTAGAGACATTCATGCACACCCTTGAGTTAGAGGATTTTTGGGCCAACTATTTTGATGAACTAGAGGTAAGGAAAAAACTATGGTCCCAGTTCACTTTGAAACAAATCATCACCTTCAAGCTGGATTTGGATATAGATGGGGTAGGGGAAGACAGTGAGATTGATGTCTTAGACTCTCAATGCTTAGAGAAGGTTGAGGCTCTCCCTATTCGTGAGTTAGATTGGACGGTGCCAAAAGAAGATGATTTGCATAAAAGAATGAAAAGGGTGATTGAAAGAACAAAAGCATGGTTGTTGAAGAAAAGAATTTCTATTACTCCTTTGTAGTCAGCCATGAAACAAGTAAAAACCAAAAAGAGGAGTTCAACAAAGAAGAAAACATCTATTTTAACTAACTTAAGTGTTGATCAATCTTGTGCAGGAAAAGCTAAACCTGAAGTCGAACCTGAACTTGAACCAATTTCTTCACAAGTTCAAGTTCAAGACCAAGCTAAACCTAAAATCTGATTGACCAGATCAAGTGTAAGGGTAAAAGAAAGGGCTCAGAGGTAGAAAGATACTCCTATCATCATCGTGGATTTAGAATCATCAGACCCTGATCCAAAATTAGTTCCAATTGAAGACCACACTGTACCTGAGATGGCAGATGATTAGCAGATACAGGAGGAAACAAAGGATACTCTCAAAGACTCGCTAGCTCTTTTGAGTAACTATGATACTCAAAAGAAATCCTTTGTTGCCCCACGATGGCTAGAGACCCTGAAATCCAAGAAAATAAATGCGGTTCCTTTATCAGTACCCATTGATGATGTAGTAAGCAAGTGTTTGGGAAAATCTTCTAAGGTTAAGAAAATGAAGATGGAATCCAGAATTGATTTTGATGAAAGCAGTGGTCACTGGATGGCAGAAATCGCAAAGCCTAAAGAGGAAAAAGCTGAAGGAGAGGCTTCAGTCCAAGATTTTCAAATATCCAGAGTGGATTTAGGGAGAGACACCAGAGCCACCGATATGATATTTTTTGAGGTGTCAAATAAGAAAATTTCCAATAGAGTCTAGAAAGATGCCAAGGACAAATAGGAAATGAAAGAGGCTATGAAGAGTATGGCCCAATACATCAATTCCATCCAACATCCTGAACCCTTTCCTCTGAGTGAAATGTCAGCCTCCATTGATGTGAAATCCCCTGATAATCAATGATTTCTTGACCAAATTCAAAGAAGCAAGGCGGTGAGAAAAGCATTTGATGATTGGGTAGAGCATGTAAAATCAAAGGTTTTCAAGAAACTAAGTCATCTAGATCAAACCCATAATGAAGAAGATCAGCTGGTAAAGAAAGTGGAAGCTAGCATTGAAGAATGGGAGCTAGATAAGACTACTTGGACCGGAGAGCTCCATTGGATTGAAGAAGTTGAAGAGTAAGGTTTGCAGAAGTTCCTCATGGAGAGGTCAGTGCCAGGACTAGATGACAAAGTTCTTTATGTTACAAAGGAATGTATAGAATGGATAAATAAAGTTGTGGCCATGGGAATTTCTGAGGTAAAGGATCTCATGAAGGGGCAAAGAACGATTAAATAAATCATCTCTAATGATATAAAATGGATTGATGAGCGGTGTCAGGAAGCTCAAGAGGGGTCAGGTAAACCAGTTGAACAGGTAATCAAGGATGTAAACACCTGGTTTAATGAGCTCAAAAGGATGAAGGCACCTATAGATGAGCATTTCACAAAATTTGTGCAGATAGAATCAATGATGATCCTTCAGCAAGGTCATTTGGTTATGCACAAAGAAAAGGTAGCTGAGATCAAAAAGGAGAAAGAAGTCTGGAAATAGAGGATCAATTTTATTGGTTTTCCACACCAACTGGTAATATCCACATTTACAGCTGCATTTGAAGATTGGAAGGTAGCGGGACTTGTAGCGACCCCAACTCCTTAACCGTCTGGAACACTTGGCAACTTCTTGAAGGCATTTTTTCTCCCAGTCCAGTTTTTTTTGCTTAATGCTTAGGATAGCTATTGGATCTAGAAATATTTACTTTCAAGAAAGACAATTTTTACTAAGTTAGTTGTTGAAGCCCTACGTGGCTATTTATTGATAAACTTTTAACTGATTAAAGGTTCGGCTCTCTGAGTTGGAGAGAAACTATTTTTTCTCTAAAAAACTTAACTTCAAGTTTTCTGAAGACTAATATTATAGAATATATGAAATATCCTATGGTGTTACGTATATTTTTAAGCTTTTAAAATGATAAATACTATTGTTTATCTTATCTGATCTATTTTCTTATAGAGATAAGTTGTGTTGAATAAAGCTTAATTGTGATATGGATGGATTCTATGCTTAGAAGTGATAGAGAGAATTGTTACTGAAGTTTAGATTCAAGAAATTTAAAGTTTGAGATTGGGATAGAAGTAGATGTTTTTCTCTAAAATCTGCACAGTTTTTTCATGTTGACGAACTGAGTGTTTTCCTTAAGTGTTTTCTGGTGAAAAGCACACATGATGTTACTTTTATCCATTCAATAAGATCATATTGAAAATCTTTTTAGAAGGTAGCTACACCTTGTAATCTACAGAGAGTTTGCTTTTAGCAACTCATTTTTTAGTGTTAAGATTTTTCCTCTTCTTCTCGTTCTTTAAAAGAGTTTGAGATTAATTTAGAGAATAGGGAAAAAATGTATGCTAACAATATGTAGTTGAGATTATGAATCATCAGTCAAATCAATAATCCAATATTCTCAAATATTCCTCAAAATCAAATTAGATTCATGAAATTATAAAAAATCTCATAAATTTGAAATTAGCTAATTAATTAATAAAATTAATTAATTACTGGAGACTTAGGGAAATAGGGAATAAATAAATTTTGTTTATTTATTCAATTAGGACTTAGGATAAATTATGGGTTATTCATCCGAAGGGGAAATTAGTGAATTATAGGTTGAATTGAAGGTGTTGATGTCAAATTGAAACATGTTTGATAATGTTGATAATGATTAGGGTTAATTCTGAGGGTTTCAAAATAGTTTAGGAAATCACGAGGCATCGATGAGCTTTGACAATGTGCCTGGATAATGATGATTGGAAATGATTGAAAAATGCCAATGAACTTGGATGGCATTGTAAGATTGCAATGGGGAAACATTGATGATATTTGACAATGTTCCCAAAATGATAATCATAAATAGTATTGACAATAATGAACAACACTATTGAATTGAAATTGATAGATTGATAGCGATAACACCGATGATCTTTAACAGTGTTATCAAATGGTTGATTGAAAGGATACAAAGCATCAATGATCTTCGACAATGCTCCTAAAATGATGACAAGATTGATCGAATTGGAATTAGGGTTTGATTGATTGGTTTGAAATTGGGTTGATTAGGCATCGGTAATCTTGGACAATGCCCCAGAATGGTCAGAAACAAGTCCAGACAATTTTGCAAGCGATTAGGAATAGAATAGGATAGGTTTGAAATGATTTAGGAAGGTTTGGAATGCTCTAGGATCGAATAGGATCAATTTAGGAAGGTTTTGGATGGTTTAGGATTGAATAGGATTGGTTTAGGAAGGTTTGGAATGGTTTAGGATCGAATAGGATCAGTTTAGGAAGGTTTTGAAATAATTTGGAAAATGATCGATTTGATAGAGAAAGTAGAAGTGTTAGTAAATAATTGAACAATTTTTCAATATTCAATCATTGATGAAAGACACAATGTCTCTATACAATAAAGATCATATGTGCGAAATAGAGGAATGATTAGGTCAAAAAACAATGTTTTGATTGTAATGCGAACAATGTTAAAATACGTAGACCAGCAGGCTCGAACCATTTTTAGGTATCTACACTAACATGCTACACTAAATACTAAATACACATAGAGCCATCAGTTCATACATATCCAATAGAAAAGGGAAAAGAAGGTCGTTAATCTACTTAAAACATTAGAGCAAGGGACATTAGAAATATACAACACAAAAGAGTATTAACTCAAAGATTAGAAGACCAACAACAACATTGTGAGAATCCTTCCTTCTTCATTAATGGTTTTCCAGCAACACTGGTGCGTACAATAGTGGCTCCAAGGGTGAATCTATCTACTAAGAGCTTCTAAGAACTAAGGAGCATTGAGCTCTGCAACTACAAGAAATAAAATGCTGAAATGCTACAGCTATGGACTGCAAAATCATCAATTCTGCCAACCCTTGGAATGAGGTTAGACTTGTTATTTATATACAGATGTTAGACCTAAAACTAACCTAACTTATCTTTACACTCAACAATAAAATACATTTTCTGGTGGCTGGTACTACCTACATCATGTTACAACAACCTCAAAGAGAGCAGAGGTATGACACATCAACAAAAGAAGACAAGAAAAGAGGTATGGAAGAATCGACCTCGGGAAGAGAGCTAGAGGGAGAATAGAAGAAATCCAATCCCCCAGGGATCAAGGCTACATGCCTCATCAATGTAAAAGTATCTCACTATCTCTGATGCGCCAGGTGTTATGCTGGAGTGGCACCTTGGGAAGACAACCTATCATAACCATCCCTCAGGTTGACATGCCTTGCTGGGGTTGCCTATTTTATGACACCCTTATTAACTACCTTATAATGATCAGTCAGCTCCGGGGAGCCTAGACGCGAGTCATCAAAAGAAATAAAAACTATGGATCTGAAACTCCAAGATTTGGGAGCTTGCGCTCAAAGAATAAAGAATGTTCACAATGTATCTTGCTAGTGAAAACTTCTGGGATCCGGAGAACCTTATTGCCCTTTACTATTTTTAAATGCTTCCAAAACTTGGCTTACGCCACCTTCATCTATATCCTTAATGCCATCCGACCGGCCACAGACAGCCTCAAGCTTCTCTTCAACTTCTCCAGCCCCGTTCTGGAATTCATCTACTATCTTTATGACATCATGTGCCCAGAGCATCATCTTAGATAATCTTCATAACCTTCCTCTGTCAAAGTCCTCGGTAGACTAATATAGGGATTCCATGAACTCATCATACTTACTGAGGACATAGTCCTCCAGGGTGCATGTTCCGGTGGATAAGGGGTTGACTTGTGACACCCTTACTACAAATGCCTTAAGTAGTCCCAAAGGATACTGGGCCACAATTAATTTCTCTCTTAGGGCCTTAACCAGTTGCTTGCATACCTCAATCTTGATTCTTCCCCCAAAACTTCAGCCTTTATGATAGCTTCTTCCATGATGTTAAAGACCTCATCCAACCCAGCCTTCCATCTTTCATACTTTTCTAAGTCTTTTTCCCATAGGATAGCAGAGACATTTGCCTAACTAAGGAGATTACTGATCTGATAGAGATCTAGGAGCAAAACCACTAAAAATTTCCTTACAACGACTATCTATTTGGTGATCCACCCGTCCACAGCTTGGGCCTTCTTTTTCATGGCCCTTAGAGTATCCACATCACCCTGTGCAAGCGATAATCCAAAGGTAGAAGCTTCCAGGTGGATCTCATCCAGGGGTTGTCTGAGTTCTATCAAAAGTCTGAGGAGATTTGCGTTGGTTTCTCTTTCCTCCTTCAACTTCTAGGTCTATTTATCATATCAGGCCTCCACTACTTTGGTGGCCTCCCTTAGTAGGTCCAACTCACCCTGCTTATCTCTCCTCCCTAGTGTTACCTCTATGATCACATAATCCTTGGGTCTTACCACTGTTGCATCTACATCTAGGGGAGGTGTTGTGATTGTTGCAACTATACTTCCTACTGGACCAATCTGGAGGTATGGACTATCTAGGCCTTCTTAGGTTTCTTGGCCTCTACATTTTGGGCCATCATCTCAGCCAGGAAGGGTGGAACACCTATTCTACCATCAGGGATTTTCTCTTTTTGGATTCCACCAGCCATTGGGGTGGATGGGGCGTCTTTTTTTTCAAGGCCTGGGTATCAAGACTCCCTTCAGAGTCTAGCGGTACATTCTCAGTATTTGTAGTGTCATCGGGCTCTTTCTCCCTTTCCTATTCCTATTCCCTCTCCTTTTCTTTAGAGGCCTTAGTATTTTCTACCATTTTGGCATCCTCTTTCAATATTTCTGGGGTTTCTCCTCTGTCGGTATCAGCATCACCTGTATTTTTGGGGATTTCCCCATCCTTCTCAGCATCAAGTGAATTAACATTTGTATCCTCAGGGGTTCTCCCCTCATCCTGATGCTGTTGTTCTTCCTTGATGTCAGTCATTGGGATATATTCCTCCATTGGAATGTCTTCAGAGGTGGTGGAGGTTTCTGGCCTAGGTTCAATGTTTGGGCTACCGTGATCACCTCCCTGAATGTAATTTGGGGCATTCGGTCACCTAGAGTAACCAAAGGCATTTGGAGCGTTTTGAATGGGGGTACAATTGATCCCGTGGGTTTGGTTTCCCCAGTCATTGGTTTCTCATCTATTTTTTTCCTTAGTTCATCCTTGGTCTCTTGGACCAGTGTTTTCTCCCGCTCATCTTGCTCCTTTTTCATTTCTTCCAGGACTTCCTGCTCTATGGCAACTTCTTTCTCTAGTACTTCCTTCTCAGTGGGGATCTCCTCTTTTTCCTGAGAGGTAACTTCTTCTACTGCATGATCTATATCCCCATGTAGATTCATGAGTTCATCCATCCTAAAGATATCATCAAAATTTTCATGCGGTGGAGAGGTATCTGAAATGTCATTCAATTTGGGGGAGTCTGAACTGACGTCTACTGGGGGAACATCAGGCATACCGGGGCATGCATCTATGCTTGGGGTGGGGTTCACCTTCTTCTTCTTCTTCCTTTCTAGTGGGGCCCTAGCATCCATAATACTTGTAGACTCCACCTCATCGAAAGTCTACCTTCTCCTCAGTGTGGCCAATGACGCAGATCCGGCTAGGCGAGCAGATGCTATCAGAGTTACGAGGAGGCCCTAAGATAGTTGCACACTTATTCTCTAGCTTGTTAGTCTCGATGCCTCCATTTTCTCTTATACTTGCACCATTATGGGTGATAAGGCCAAATTATTGCCTTTATTTTGTATAATTTTAAATACTCTGTTCTAGTTTCTGACAAAACATTTGAGAGCCTAGCCAGTCAAAACTTGTGATAAAGTCCAGATAGAACTGATAAACCATGGGTAGATGTTTGTGACATATTTTGCTAATATTATACATATAGTGCAATATTTCATAAAACCTTTAGAATCTATGTTCTAATATCTAGATTTAATTTGATTAAGCTTGTTGCATGAATATTTCTGCATCATAACTAACTTGACAGGAGAGAAAGCGACTGGAGAGTGGTCAACAGCATTCAAGGAAGACTATTGAGGACCAGCTACGGTGGAGTGATCATTACAACACCAGGAAACATGGCTGCTACAATGGAGGAGCAATTATTCTAGGACACGGGGATGTAGTGTTTCTATATTCCCTCTGCACTTTATTATGTTCAACTGGTCGCCCCAGCTTTATTACCCACACCGCGGGCTATTGCGTTTCCATCTTCTTCTCCGGCATGTTTTCAGCAAGATAGTTTCTTTTTTGTTTTGTAATAAGTGTTCGATCCTCTATATATAGGGATTGGAACGATAGTTTGAAGTTAGCTAGGAAAGTTAGAGACATAAGTTTTTGGAAGAAAACTGTTATACAACAATCTATTTCAAGTTCCATGTATTGTTTTTATGTAATGAGTTTTTGAAATACATTGAAGTAATTCTTGGTTTACATTCTGTGTTAATAGATTAGCAGAAACCAACCAAGGGGGCCCACTTGGGAGGTGGAATATTTTAGAATAGAATAGATTTCCTTCCAACATTTCTAGCATTTCTAGTGTTTCAGATAGAAGTTACAATTTCTTCCTGCAGCATTGTACCTTATGAATGTTCCTACAACATCTGCAAGAATAGTTATAATGGATGTTCTAGGTTGAAAGTATAGGTTTAAGTAGAGTTTGCAATTTCTAAATTTCGTTTCAGTAAGGAGATAAATGTATTCTTTTCCTGCAACACTAGTGTAGGTTTCTTTTATGCATTTTTACCTTCCTGCAACATAAGCAGAATGACTCCTTAAGGAACCTAGTGCACATATCATGTCGACCATTTCAAGTATACATCCCTGGATTGACAAGTTAAATGCACCTCATAATGGGAGAAGTAGTCCTTAGATTGAATAAACCATTCCTAAGAAAGGCCTTGAGCATGATTATTCCACACCTATTGTGAGACGGTTCATTTTTGGCACCATTGCTGGGGATGGTGTCAAGCTAGGAACATTTGTGAGTCATTTTTTCATTCCTAGATTAGTTTTTAGATTTGTATCCCTAAAAATTATTTCACAAGTGTGAAGAATTCAATTGCATGCATCGAAGAGAAAGGCAACGAGATGAATATGGCAGATTTCTCCCAGTAGAGCCTGCTAATTTGAATGAGGAAGTTGAAGAAGTTGAGTTACCCTTTGAAGATGCAAGCCCTGACTTTCCTACAACATCTTCCTCTAGATCATAACCACTTGATATAAGTGGCTTCTGACCTTTTGTAGAAATCTTAGCTAGCTTTCTAGATAATTCTGGCCCAAATCCACCTATTACTAACAATCTAGTAGCTAATGCTCCTTTCCAGCAGCAACCCATAATCAATTACCTCCAGTAATGGCACAACCTACATTCCCATTTCCTCTCCCAAGCCTTATAAACAATGCTAATTTAAAAAATATACCCACAACTTCTCTTTTGAAGTTTTATGGTCTTATAACTGAGGATCCTGACAATTCTTGTTTGAGTTTGACATACTTTGTCGAAGCTTCAACTATAATACCGATGTCCATAAGCTCAATTTGTTTCCTAAAACACTGAAAGAGTCAACCTTATGATGGTTTATGGGCTTAGGAGCCAATGCAGCAGGTACCTAGGATGAGATGCAGACATTGTTTCTGTAGAAATATAAAGATTATTGCAAAGGCAGTGACCCAAAAGGAGATGATATCTTTAGGATGTCTCAAAAGGGAGATGAAACATTGGAGGAATATGTTTCACATTTTTTGTACATAATGCAGAAGAATCCCCAGCATGTACTGGCAGAGGATTCACAAAATCTAGTCTTCTTGAGAGGGGTAAACGACAACTGTCTGGAAGTATTAGACTTGATGGCTAGAGGAGACATATCCCAATCTTCTTGGGATGACCTCAAGAAAATTTGTCTCAACTACTAAAGGTCAACTATGAAGAAAGGTAGAGGATACCGGCCCACAGTCACAAAAGGGATTGGTTTGGGCGTTTCAAAGCTAGAGATATCTAATTTTCTCACAGATTTCAGGAAAGATATTATAAATGATGTAGCTATACATCTTGACACAATGATTGCCAAGAAGAAGCATGTAGAAGCTGAATCACAATTGGCTGAGTACTGTCCACATTGCCACAAATAGAAGAAATATTGTGGATGTAAGCTGGTAGCCAACCTGGAAAATCAACATTTTCCAACTGACTACATGAAGATAGGAGACAATGATCAAGTTTTCTTCATTGCTCAACATTGACCATGGGCTTCATGACAAGGTATGCCACAAGATCCTATACAATTTTCAAATTTTAACAATAATCAGTGGAAAAACCAAAATTATTAGAACACTTCTCAGTACTCTCAACCCCAGTGGCCAAACCAGCAGAATAACTAGTGGCCAAACCAAAAAAATAACCAATGGAAAAACCTGCAAAATAACCATTGGCCTAACTAGCTGAATAACCAATGGAAAAACCCACAAAATAATCAGTGGCCAAATCAGCAAATAACCAATGGAAAAATCAGAAAAATCAATGGCAACCACTGCAAGGAAATTGGCATCAAACTAATCAATGGAGGGGGCCTCCACAATGGCCTAACCAAAATTATGACTATCCACAATTACCACCTCTAGTGCAACCACCTGCAATAATGCCACCTCCTACAACAACTAATGCTAATCCAAAGCCAACCCAATTGCCTTCTCAACCATAGCCAAATCCAAACAACAAACAGTAGCAGCAGCAAACATACACTACTGAAACTCAGTAGTGCCCTACTTATTCATTAGAGATAGCTGATATACATTTGAGGTCCGGTACCACCCTACCTACACTTGAATATCCTATTATCATGGAAGTTGCAGACACCCCTGCAGCACTACTTCCAGAAGCTACACTGCCAAATACCAGCCAGCCAACTGATATACCTAGAAGAACTATTGCCCACACTCCAAATCCACCCTTTCCACATAGGCTAAACAAAGAAAAACTGATACCCCAAGAAGAAGAAACATTTGATATTATTGAGCAGCTAAAAAATATGAATATTCAAATCCCTTTGTTCCAAGCTATCAAAGATATACCTCTTTATGGAAAGGCTATTAAGGAAGCATGCCTAAAGAAGCCAAGACAAAAGAAGAAAGACCCTCAAACAGTACATGTTGTAGGGAAATTAGCAAATATCATGTTAGGAAAGGTGGTAATACCAAAGTATTCAGATCCTGGCAGTCCAGTAGTCGACCTGATAATAAATGGACAGACTGTGAAAAATGCTCTAGTT
>MU226058.1:672582-695897 GCA_018584345.1 Thuja plicata | reverse complement strand
CATCGATTATATGCTGGATATAATCATAACTGGTGCTTGAATGCACCTCTTGTAAGTCCAAGACCATCATCAGAATACCATGGCCTATTCTCTCAGCATCTCCATCTATTCCCAATACTCTGCAAAGGGCATAAGCATTGTATTTGATATAAAAGTGCAGGTCCTTCTAGTAATAAGGATAGGGTTCAGCTTTAGGACCTACATGGTCTCTTAATTATTTTGGCATATGCTTTTTTAACAAGCTTCTTGCCACACTAGGCTTGAGACTATATCTCTTCTCCTGCTTCTTCATGTCAATCTTGGTTGACATAGTACTGAATAGACCGAAAGCTTGCATGAAAGAACTTCTATTTAATACTAGCAAGTTAGTCCCATCATCTCTTTTGATGGTCTTAGTTAGGGCATCATAATGGTTTGCCAAGTCTAAAAATAGGTCAACATCCAGGAACACATCAGGCACTAATAACCTACCCAGACCAGATGTCCAAGGGTTCAAGACAGGGATAGGTTTATCAGAATTTTTGTAAAAGTATGTGAAGAGAGAAAAACCTGTTGTTCCCAGGGTTGAAGCATCTCTAATGTTCTTGAACTCATCCTTGAAGACACCAGCATCTATCTTCCTGTTTTGTGTGGAACCTGGTAGCAGCTGTAAAAATTCGTCTGAGAAGCTAGGTTTTCCTTTTTGCTCCTCTCCACTGCCTCCACTGGTAGAAGCCACACTCACAGCTCTACTCATCTTTGCAAGCACTTTGAATCTCTGTCTGAATGATATTGAAACAAATCTAACTTCAAATATCAATTATCTTTCTGAGCACAACTCTCTGTAACTTTTAGAAATTTCAATCACTTGGAAACACTGCAACTGCTCAGAATATCTATTTTCGCTGAAATAACAACTTAGCTTTGAAAACATAAAACTCAGTGAATAGGAATGAATGCATCATCCCTTGTTTATAGCCACAGGGTTCAGAGTACACGGCTCATAATTTGGAAACGTCAGTTCTGCCATTAAGTTACCATGTCGTGAGCGTTCAAAAACCTAGCCGTAGTTGCACAAAGTTGACAGAAAATCAAATTCAAATCATGAATCCTTTGGCGCAATGATCAACCGTTTAAGATAGCTGACATGACATTCGTTGATTCATCCTTTGTCACACATCTCAGCTACCTTATGTGCACAGTAATCAAAATTCATGCATGTGATTGGCCGCCGAGAGATCTATTCTGACATGTATTCCACTTGGTGCCGCACTTTTGATCTCGTTATTTGGCGACCTCGTGACCACATTAAGTCTCTTGGTCGTGAGCACTTTTCCTTAACCATGGTCTGATCTTCAAACTTGGCGACAATGGTCTTTCTTTACCTCGGCTGACCCCAGTCCTTCTAGCGATCAGGCGACTACAGTGAAATCAAAGTCGCGAGGAGTTAACCCTAACTCATCCCTTTTCTCTAGACTTGGCGACAAGCCGTTGTTTTTACTTTTCATGATTATCTCTTTGGTCGCTTAGTCAGGAGATCCTTTATCTTTACCTTTAACTTGAAGCACGTGCCTTTTTTCTGTTCACAGCGACCTTGCGACATACCTTAATCGCCAAGTCGGGAGAAATTTTTCCCTGGGGTACTTTCTTCTCCAGATTATGCGACCACCGTCAGATCTCTTCACTTCTTCATCGAACGGCTGTCGCGTAATCGCTGTATATTTCTTCATGCCCTTAAATTATCTGGAGACTTCGCGACTGAAGGCGAAAATACCTTAGTCTCTTTATCGCGTGATCCATTTCTTTCTTCTAGCGATCACCCGACAACCCAACTATATCATGACAGATGTCAACTGTTCTTTTGTCCATTTAATACTTTCTGAATAACTGAGTCATCGCCCTTTTTCTAGCGACATCCCGACTGAGTAATTTTACCAACATCAAACAGCTAGTCACGGGGTCGGGAATGTTATCTCTTAACCACCATTTAATCACAAGACCACGCGACTGAAGAAAAAGCCTAACTATTTGACTGAGCTGATCTAGCGATCACGTGACATGAAGTGAATCGCGAAGTCAGAAGACATTTCTTTGACTTGCCAATTCTTCTCGCGATCACCCGACTGAGGAGTAGGTCCCATTCATTTAAAACTTTATGACATGAGTTTTAGGCGACAACCCGACTGAAGAGAAATCGCTAAGTCTCGAGACACTGAGAGAATATTCTGTTTCTTAACAAGACTACGTGACATAAGACAAAAGCGCAGTCGGGAGATGATTTAGCATATTCAATTTTGGTAAAGCAATCAAGTGACCTGACTTAAAACACGTCTTTAGTGACTTTAAAAAAGTAACGATGAAATATAAAGACGGCCTAGGGTTTAAAATGCATCGTTTAACACTTGGCTTTAGGGTTTTTTCAGGGTTTAAGCAATTTGGCAAGGTTTAAGCATGAAAACCTGAAAATCTTCAGAGGGTAAGACAAGGAATCAAGGCAAAGCAGCAAAAATAGGAAATACAACCAACAGCTACTTCATCTCATCCATTTCAATTCCTAGAACTATCATATACATTCCTTTCTAAAATGGTAATTTAAGCTCTTTCCTCTTTGCTCTCATTTCCAAATGGATGATTCATTTGTGCATTGATGCTTCTTTGGGGTTAATCAATTTGGATCTTTCATTTGTGCATTTGAGGTCAAAAGGAACATCTTATCTTCCCCACACATCACACAAACATCTACATTTTCAAATGTGACATCTTTTCTTATGTTACATTTTGGTGACATCTATTTTATATGTTACAGAAGTGCAATGAGCTTGACATAGATGGAAGGATATACATAGAATATATACTAAATATATAGGAGTCAAATAGCTACAAGGGGTGAAGCACAACTCACAGGATAACTGCAAAAATGGATGTATATACAAAAATGTACAGGAAGACTACAATATATATATATATAATATACAGAAGCACTTACAACATTCTACAATAATGTACAAAATATACACTTAGACTACAACTACACAGAGGGCGGACAACCCTCTAGTAGAGCCAATTCATCAACAGGAGGCGAGAGAAAAGCCATCGCAAAAGATGTGGCGAAATGAAAATAGAACCAAAAATGAAAACCAGACAAAAACAGGACAGATAAGCAAGAAATAGAACCAAAAACTAGAGAGGAGAGAGCCAAAGGCCTACCTAGAAACATGGGGAATGCAAGAAATATGAGCACAGGAGGTGCTCTACAACAAGTTGACCCTTGAATCACCATAAGCAAGTACTGCAAATCACTATTTAATTAACCACTAAGCATAGGGAGAAAACATTATTTAAATCACCTTTGAATCACTCTAATTGCTCTAAGTGTTTGATCGTGGTAAATGTGAAAATGATAGGTAACTTTTATTTATACCCTTAGAGTAAAAATGTGTTGCTTTCTATCTGTAAACTCTGGAACAAGCAAACCTCCAGACTTTGGGCTCGGGGATTCTATGCGACCACCTCTTCTCATGAAAGAAGACATGATGACAAAGAATCTCAGAGTTCAGGATCTGGCTGACTCAAAAGAACAAACAAACTCCAAGACCAGGTCCCGAAGACAAAATAAGACAAGGAACAGAATAAAAATAGCCCTCACGGAGGCAGAGCCCAGAGGGAAAATAGAGGAAACAAAAGAAACCAAGGGAAAGAGAAAAATAAAAAAGGGGGACCCAACATTTGGCCCACAAAATGAAGGGATGGGTATGAAGGGCATAACAGAGTCACCTCTGGAAAACTACTAGGATTCATCATTTTAGCAAGAGGAATAGAGGTAGACCCTAAAAAAGTCCAAGCAACCATAGATATTCCACCTCCCAGAAACATTAGTCAAATGAGGAGCCTTCAAGGAGGTCTTCAATCCAAAAAGAGATTCATTTCACAGTTGGCAGATAGAGCTCAACCTTTCAACAAGAACTTACAAAAAGGAGTCAAATGTGTTTGGAATGAGGATTGTTAAAAGAGCATAGATCAAATCAAGAAATACTTGGCAAATCCTCCCATTTTAATGCCTCATATCCCAAGGAAACCACTTATTCTATACATTTTAGTGACAAAATCTAACTTGGGGGCATTACTAGCTCAACTCGATGAACATGGGAAAGAAAGAGAAATATACTACATTATTCGCACTCTTGTTTTATATGATATTAACTACACCAACATTGAGAAAGCTTGCCTTACAGTTGTGTTTGCTTCCCAAAATTTCCAACATTACATGCTTGTGCACACCATACACCTCATCACAAAATAGATCCACTCAAGTATTTAAAAGGTAAGGTTGCCCTCATAGGTAGACTTGCTAAATGGATGATGATCCTTTCAGAGTTTGACATAGAGTACATTGAGCATAAAGCAATCAAAGGACAAGCTGTAGTAGATTAATTAGCTGATTTCCCAATACAATATAATGCACCTATTCAAGTTGACTTCCCAGATGAACACCTAATGTATATGACTGAAAGAACATGGAAGATGTTCTTTGATGGATCCTTTATGCAAAATGGTTCAGGAGCTGGTGTGTTATTTGTTTCTCCTCATGGGTACACGATTCCTAAGTCTTACAAGTTATTGTTCCCATGTATAAACAACATTGTTGAGTATGAAGCTTTAACAAATGAACTTAAGATGGCCATAGAATGGAGAATCACAGAGTTACACATCTATGGGGATTCATAGTTGATAATCAACCAAGTCGATGATGAATATAAAACAAAAAATGAGAAACTGGTACCTTACAAGAAAATGGTTGATTCCTTGAAACAATACTTCACATTTGTCACATTTCAACAAATCCCTAGAGTAGAAAATAAAGCAGTTGATGCTATGGCTACACTTGCTTCACTCCTTCAGTTAGGGAAACATGAATCCAGATTTGAATTCCTGGTGGAAGAGATACATCACCCTATCTATGAATCTCAAGAAAGTCATGTCATTTGTACCCTTGTTAGTCATGAGTCATCTCGTTATGGTGTCATTTACTCATACCTTTGTGATGACATTATACCTAAAAACATTAACTGATCTAAACGCAGAAAAATTACCCAAAATGCCTCTTGCCATTCCCTTATCTTTGATGGTTTATATATGAGGGGTCTAGATGGAACACTTCTTAGATGCTTAGAAAAGGAAGAATCTGACCAAGCGTTAGTTGACATCCATGAGGGCATCTGTGGGGGATATTCCAATGGTCTTGCCATGGCCGGAAGGTTTCCTAGGGTGGGGTACTATTGGCCTACGATGAAGATTGATGTAGTAGATTTTGCAAAGTCGTGCAAAAAGTGTCAAAAACATGGTAACCTGATACATGCTCCAGATAGGGAGCTCATTCCTTCTGTATCTCATTGGCCATTTCAGCGCTGGGGCTTTGATCTTGTTGGGAAGATTCATCCCAACTCATCAGGTGGACACAAGTTTATTATCACTACTACTGATTACTTCACTAAATGGGTAGAAGCTGTCCCACTTTCTGTTGCCTCGGGCAAGACAATTTCTCTATTCATTTTGAACCATATCATCTATCGATATGGAGTGCCTTCCGACATTATCACTAACAACGAAGGCCAGTTCAAAAATAAGGACCTTAAACAACTCAAAAAGAAATTCAAGATTAAACAACATTGGTCCTCCATTTACTTCCTCCAAGGAAATGGTTAAGCAAAGGCATCAAACAAAACCATTCTTAAAATCTTACATAGAAGAGTTTGTAAGAATGGTAGAGATTGGCACTTATAGATAAATCCATCTTTGTGGGCCTATAGAATGAGTATTCATACTCCTACTGGGGCTACTCCTTTTGCCCTTTCATATGGCATTGAAGCAGTGTAACCTTTGGAGGTTGAGATTCCTTCACTTAGAGTTTCCCTCAAAGTTCTAGTTACAAATTAAGACTACCACACCATGAGACTTCAAGAGTTAGAACTTCTAGATGAAAAATTTCAAGCATCATTTCACCATATGAGGGTTTATCAAAAGTGCATGTCCAAAGCCTTTAATGAAAAGGTTCACACTAGAGAATTCCAAGTGGGAGATCTTGGCCTACATGAAAATCCTAAGAATCAACAACATAGAGATCAAAAGAGAAAATTTGAACCTAATTGGCTTGGACCTTACATCATCACAGCAGCTTTTAGGTGAGGTACTTATTTACCGTCTACAACAGGGAGAGTAGCTCCCTGATCTTATCAATGTCTTGCACCTGAAGAAGTTCTATCCATGATGCCCATTCTATCTGGGGGCACCCTTTGTACATACTTATTGATCTTGAAAAAATCCAAAAAAATGATATATTGTCAAAAATTCTAAAAATCAGAAAATGTCCTGAAAAAATGATCTTAGTGAAAACCTAGCAATAGGCGCTTTGATGTATCTCCAAAAAAAATTATATATTCAAAAAATACAAAACAAAATCAAAAAATTAATAAATTCAAAAAACAAAATAGAAAAAGTGCCTTGGTGAAAACCTGGAAACATGCGCCTTGGTAGAAAAAAATTGTAATAAAATCCAAGTGGTAAAAACCTAGAAATAGGCGCTTCTTGAGGCCTTTGCACCCCTATTTCTTAGCGCATGTCCTCAACACTTAGCCTTTCTCCATCATGCCTTGTCCTTGTTGCCTTGGTTTGGAATTAGTCTTTGTCTTTGTCTAGGGGGCATAACTATTTTAGCTTTGGTATCTTGGATGCGTTAGTCTTTAGGACACCTCACAAATGGTGTTTTTCAACACCACCCCAACTATATTTTTCAATACACCCCTTGACATCGACTATTTTTCAACACTTATCAGTTTGGTCTTACCTAGTTTTGTCATGTGATGTTACCTGCTCGCAAGAATTTGATCCTTATCCTCAGAACTCAGTATCAGTTCACACACTTAAATATTTAAACACAATACTTAATGCTTGAGCTGTGTCATGATCTTTTCTTTTTGTACTAACTGTTATTGATTTTTGTTGAGTTTCATTGTCTAATAAGTCTCTTCGGTATGCATAGCTAGAGGACTTGGGGCATAGGGCATGTTTTTATTTGCTTTCTACTTGTGGGTGTGGTCTTGAAACTCTTGAGTGTCTCTTGTTGTTCCCTTGAAACACTTAGGAGATTTGAGGCATTATCCTTGACTATTTTTTTGCACAACCATTCTTCTGGTCATCCTGGCATCTATGCCTTGATGCAAGCGTGGTTTTACTACATTAAATTGGGTAAGGTAACATCGAAGTCATCTTGACCTTTATGTCTTTGATGCTTATGTTATAATCTTTCCACATTCCAATCTGATATAAATCACATTCATATCTTCATATTTGCGCTTGTGACTGGTGATGATTGTGTGATTTTTCGATGTCCATTAATAATGGCCCAATGATGAAAATAAGTTTCTTAACATTCTCTAATGATGATGAACACAAAATCCTATGTTACAGTTTCTCTATTGCAAGTACACCTTTGCATTTTCATGTAGCTTGCATTGTTAGACTTCATGTTAATTTGCATTTTTAGGCTGCATTATGAGTTTGAGAGGGTTTTTCCTTCATCTTGCATGTGGAATTTTAATCAACTATGGTCATGTTTTGATCTTCATTTCCTTATCTTCTTTCGTGATCTCAATCAAAATTTTCTATCTTAAACAGTTGATTAATTGTGGGGCATTCTCTTTCTTAAGGCAAATTCTCTTTCTTCTCTCCATTCCTTTCCACCTCTTCCAAACTTCTATGTTCCATTTGCTTTCACCCCACTTCTTTTCTTCAAATTCAACCTTGGGGCATAATCTTTCATGCTTGATGATCTACCTTGGTTCTGTGATCCTTATATCTTTCATCTTACATCAAGAACCTTATCTTTAGTTCTATTTGATGAAATTTATCAATTTTTTGTTTCTCCTCTATCTCATTTCAATTTATTAATTAAATAAGATCATTTTATTTAATTAAAAGGGGTGTTTTCTTTTAATTAAATAAGATTATTGATGAAATGATCAAACCTTAGGAAATATTGAAATAATTGAATTAATTACAATTTGATCAAGGAAATTGATTTGAATTGAAAATGTTGCAAGGCATTGATTCAGGAATTTGATAAATTGATTTTGTCATTTGATAAATTGAAGAATGGGGGTCCATAGTCTAGGCGACCATTTTAGGGTGCATACACCACTTGCCAACACTTTTTATTAATCCCAACATATCTTATGCTTAGCTTTGATTTTCATTGTCAAATCTATTTTTTTTTCATTTTATTAAGTTATATTTATGATTATTTCTAAAATATTCCATTTATGCATATCCTGTTTGATTATAGTTCATTTTATAAATGGAGTTGTTATCTTATTTTGGAAGTTCAATTTCATGATTTATCCTAGATTTTCAAGATGTTATCTTTCATGTATATGTTGATAACCTAGTTCTTCCTTTCATTCGTATCCATGATTTGACCTCTCCCAAATTCGATCCCACCCATGAGGATATTTGGTGCAAGAAATAAACTATCAACACTTCTTTTATAGATCTCCCTCTTAAGAAAGAGACCTTGAGGAATGATGTTGATTATTCTCCTAAAATTTACCTCCAATGTGAGGATAATTTGGTGCAAGAGAATGATAACATCATTAATTTTGATACACCACTTATTCATTCCAATGATACTCCCCCTAGAGATGAAGAATTAATGAGCTATGTTTGTCCCTCTCTTAAATTTTGTCTTACTCATAAGGATATTTTGGAACATGAGGATGTTATTATAAACATATTTCGTAATGTCACTCTACCTTTATTACACCTAAATGAAAATCCTAGAGATCATATTGAATGTATCATACTTTTACCTCTCCTAGTGTATCTTTTGTCCATGAGGAAAGAATAAATACTCCTATCAATGATCTGTCCAATGGAACTGTAACATTAAAGAGTAGGAATGGATGCTCTCCTCACAAAGGTACTTTGGTGCAAGGGGGAAAATCTAAAAATGTTAATCTTAGTACATTTATCACTCTAGATGCTCCTTATTCACCAAGGTCTTATCTTAGCCATAAAATTATTTTGAGAGAAGATGATGTTATGCATTTTATTCATGGTTTGTCCCCTAACATAACATTAAGCAGAGATGAAGATTCAAATGAGCCTACTTTTTCCCAATGTAGAAAATTGAATATGAATGATGATAGGATTACAAATATCCATACAAATTTCAATTTCCCTCCATCTGTTCATCCCTACACAAGTAGTTTCAATATGGTCCATGATGAAAGCCCTTCACCTTCAAAATCAAAGGCATTTTATGAATTTTTCTATAACATCATTTCTAGTAAATACTATAGTGTAAAAGGTCTTGGAAGGATGAAACAAATAATAGAAGTCCCTATAGACCCTCCATCACATTGTAATAGTGAATTCTTAAGATTTTCAACTTAGGAAAATATTGCTCACAACCTTTTTCAAGCGGTTTTAATCACTCGTTTCTTGCCCAAACAAAGAAGAAAATATAAACAAAATACAAGTGATTCTCCTTATAGATTATATCATCAAGACTAGAACCAAACAACCAATTAGTATCCTCTACCTTCCTTAAAAACTCTTTTACCATAATAAATAAACCCTACACCTCGTGAGGATCATTTGAATGTAGCAAAAAGGATATTTTTGAGACTTGAATATGACAAAGACATTAGATTCCCTTTTCACCCCTTCCAAATAATTCTAAACCAAATAATAATAGTGTGCATTGTATTTTTCATCATAGTTATTCTCATTCTCTTGCTAATTGCATCAAGTTTAAATAAATTTTTCAAGATTTAAATGATAGATCTTTTACTCATATTACACCCAATCTCGTACTTTCTCTTAATCCCAAAGTAGTGTCTTAGTAATCCCTTTACCTATTATTTTTCTCCACACTATGTAACATTGGTAGCTTACCTTATTGGGGGCTATTTGTCATGCATTGTGGTACAGTTTCATATACAATATTATTTTGTGAGAAACATAATAACATTTCTTATCCTTTTCTCCGTGCTTGGGGGACAAGAATAGTGTTTCAATCTTTTATCCTTCCTAAGGATCCACTTTACCTTTATTGAGTTGTCTATTTTATAAAATGATGTAATTTATTGCATATAATTATTTGTTTTGTAGGAGGATTCTCTCTCTCTCTCTCTCTCTTAGGAGATTTAAATCCTTGATTACAACCTCTTCTTTGCTTTAAATTGAATGTATAGTAAAAATTAAAGTGCATTATCCTTCACCAATAATCCCCTTACCTAGCACTAGGTAAGGTATGTATTCTTGATCTCCATCCCCTCTCTTATCAATGATGTGGTTTTTGTCAAAGACCTCCTCATAGAGGTAAATTTATTTGAGAAAATGTTTCTTTATCCTTTTATTGTGCATCCCTTAAAAGGATCCTTTTGCACTTGTTGCAAGCTATCTTCTTAAAAATATATCTTCCTTTACTCAAAAGAGCTATGCCCTCTTTGGCTTGGATTGCATGTACATTTTTGCTTAAAAGATATTTCCTTGGTGTTGAAGGTGTTTATCCTTGGTCTTTTTTTCCTTAATACACCTTTATAGTATTATTTTTCCATCTTTGGGGAGTGGGGGTGGGGCATATAGGCCTCCTCATTTTTCAAATGTTGTAGGATTTCCGTACGAACAATGTTCTTTATTTGGTTATCCTTATTCAAATGTTGCAGAATTTTCTTATGAATAGTGTGCTTTGTTAATGGTTACCCTTTTTCAAAGATTTCTATGATTATTTGATTACTATAATACAATTTTCTATACCATTTTAATCTCCTTGGAATCAATTTTTGGATTTCCTTGCAAACAATGCTTTGATTGGATCCTTTGCACCAATATTTTAGGATGATTAGATTGTCATACCAAAACTTGCTAGACTATTTGACTCTCCTTGGTGCCAATTTTCATATTTCCTTGGTAAAATATGATTTTATTTGTTATCCTTAGCACCAATTGTTAGGATGGTTTGACTAGAATAATGCAACTTGCTTGATCATTTGACCTTTCCTTGGCATCGATTTTCAAGATAAGTTTACTACTATAGCACAAATTGCTAGACTATTCAACTCTATTTTAATTTAACTCTTAGGATGATTGGAACTAGAATAACACAAATTTATAGAATATGTTGTCTCTCCCTCCCCTCTTCAAATGGATTATACAACATAACACAAATTATGGTCCTATAGAATCCGTGTTCTTTCTATAAGAAAACTTGCATCCATACAATGCATATTTTTAAATAGCCCATATGATAAATTAATCAAATAAGTACTCAAGATCTAAATGCAGTACAGTAGACACCATACCCATCAAAGATAACACAATTCATACTCCTGGAAAATCCTCATGAGAAAAAAACCCAATCTCCAAAAGCATCATCGTCAATTATAATTTAGCAATACAATATTATAATACATCCATGAAATCCTTCAAAAATCCAACAACAAGCACTTCATTTGAACAAGCATGTAACCATGCATCCTATGTCATGCTTCTAACCTCCAAAAAATATAACCTATCTAACCTTAACAACTATCATTATGGTTGCTACTTGAATAACTATCCATGTGGTTTCTTTTATAGAAACAAGCTCCAACAAAAGCACCAAGTAGTATTACATAAACCATGTGTTGCCTAATCCTTGACCATACATTTTATATTGGGCACTTTATTAATTTACTTTCCCCAATATTACATAATTATAATATAATATAACAATGTTATAATACAACATCAAGTGGCCCCAAGAATATTCTAAAGGAATCTCCACATGTTGTACATCAATCTAGGTTTTCCTAGCTACAATAAAATAATAAATAAAATAATTACTATTATAAACCTTATTATGCAAGAGAAAATAACCTATTTTCCCAACACTTTCATGCATCACATAGCATAATGTAGCTTTCGAGCTTGTGCAATCCATGTTTTCCTTTTACTTTCCTGCATAATCCCATACCATAACACACCTTGCTAGTTGGTTAGATCATGATCTTATCCTTGATGTATACTCTTACTCTTTCCATCTGACCATTTGTGCTCTTGCAATAACATTCTGGGAATAATAATAGAAACTTATACATATTGATCATCAAGGTCTCTTCAACTAGTTGACTTCAAGCCTTTTTTTTAGTACTAACCCCTTTTCATGTTTTATTTAGTCTTTGTTTTATGTTGTTCTATTTTTTTTCCTTGCATGTGATTGTATGAATTAAGACCCTAAGGGGTTGGGCTTGTTCCCTCGAACTTATCTCTCTCTCTCTCTCTCTCTCTCTCTCTCTCTCTCTCTCTCTCTCTCTCTCTCTCTCTCTCTCTCTCTCTCTCTGCCATGATTATGCATGTAGATTCATACTTTCACTAAAGTGGGGACTAAACCAGCATAAATTATAACCAAGTGTTTAATTACACCATATTTTGTACCCTTGCCTCAATTTTTGTTGTCCTAGCTCTTATCCAAGCTCATTTCTAGTCAAAATATAAAAAATATGACATCATATATCACCATTATGATCACTATGACTGCCCATACTAAATGCACCTTATATCCAACTTCATTTTTTTGAGTCACTAGGTCAACGGTTTCTAGAGAAACCTTGAACCTCCAATTCAGGCGTAATTTAAGTGTGTCAGTGTCTGGTTCCCTCCATTTTCTACCTAAAGCCAGTGTCTTAATATGATAGTTGAGAGTAAGCTTAATTTGTGAAAATATCTTGAGATTGTTATATAAGATCAGTCTCTCAATTTATTTTCTCATCTCATCATCTCGATTGAACATTAACCACAACCATTAGAATTCAAGCATTCAAGGTGACATTTCATCCCATCATATTATTTAGATCTAAGCATTGTGAAAAGTTACAACAACCTCCATGCAAGCATGTTTATATGATTGATCTCCTTTATGTTAAATTGTATTATTAAATCAACACATGTGATCACATTCAAATAGAATTGCATCAATTATTAGAATTCAAGCATTCAAGGCGATATTTCATCCCATCATATTCTTTAGATCTGAGCATTGTGAAAAGTTACAATAACCTCTATGCAAGCATGTTTATATGATTGATCAACACATGTGATCACATTCAAATAGAATTGCATCAATAAGGTATAAGATTCAAATATCTCAATATCAAATCTAGCCTCCTACTACATCACAACATGCTTTTAATTTAATTATATTTTAGTTATATTTCATGGTTAATTTTAACCCAAATTCTAGACATAGTTTCTTCTCTATCTTCTCTCTCCATATCTATAACCCTAGTCTACATACCAGTTATTTAGTTTGTAGTACATGTAAAAAAAACCCCTCAAATTTCCACTTTTGGCACTAGATCTAACATTCAATTTATAAAATTTTAGTATTATTTTCAACACAAACAAGGAGTATTGAATTTAATTTGTGCCAAATCCCTTGAGCCAAGTGGATCCAATCTCCTTCAATATAATTAAAGTGGAAGTAGGCCTAGTTTCCTCATATGCATGCATAAGCTAGTAAACCCTATTTCCATACATTATAGGTTCTTATTTGTAGACTCATTTAACCCATTCCCCTCTGAGTAATAATTATAATATGTTTTCAGGAAAATGTTTTTCTTAAGAGAAAAATCCAAATCCTATAGCCAAGAAAAGATCTTGCATGATTGGATATGATAGTCCTTACAAGACCTAACCTTGTGACAAGATCTTCTAGATAGATGAGTATTAAACTTGTAGTTACTTCTTTTAAAGGGACAACTTCAAACCACCTCATGGAGTAGTCAGTAGTAGTGAGTATACATATATGACCTGCACTTGATATGAGGTTAATCATTGTGATGAAGTCTAGCCCCCATTAATAAAAATACTTGTCTAATTTGATAGGGTTAAATGACATGGAAGAGTATTTCATTTTTCCAACATAAAATGACACTACTGGCACTTCTTTACTAAATTATGACAAGTTGGAAATAGTGTCATATAATAATAACATGCACATGTGATCTTTATTGTGGTGGTTTTTATTAAACAATGACCACATGAGGTATTTTATTACATCTCATTAAGAATTTTCTTAGCCTAAGTTTCTTCTACATCTGAACAACACAACATTATAATTATTTTTGAAAAGAACACCCTACACTAGAGAAAAAATTGATTAATGTAACCTGTAGAACCTTATCTTTTTTAGGATAACTGATGTTCAGTATGTTGAGATGTTGTGTGTTTGGTAAGATGATTAGTTATAATGTTTTCATTGATGTCAACTTAGTTTTTGTTGGTTGACAGTGTTCTTGTTATGATGATGTATGTTCAGGAGGTTGAATAATGTGTTGTAGTAAGAATTGGTGTGTGCGATCATAACATAATATTAAGTGATGTCTTTAGATACTATGTCTATGACTGCAAAAGTTGATCTTATGAATTGAGTGACTTATGATTGATTAAAGGTTGAAACATTAACAAGAAGAACAAGATGTAGTATAGGAAGAATGATTTTATGTTTGTGTCAACTATGTTTGGATTCAGATGTTGTGGTCAAAATATGTTTATCTGGACTATGTTATGAGGTTGTGGTTGCAACCACATCATGATTTGATGATCAAAATATGAAGCTTCAAGTGACAGAAGGTTATTCAACAAAGAGTTCAAGGTGTTCTTTAGAACAGTCAGTTAGATCCTTGACCGATGATGTTGTATTGAATTGATGTGAATATTTATGCATTCCAGGGATTGTGGTGATATTGTTGATTGATGAGGATTGATGATGTGGAATTTTCTATGATCATTATGATCAGATTTATTGGATATTATTCAAGAATAGTGGAGGATGTGTTGTGGTTTGGCTTTTCTTTGTAAAATTGATGTGCGATGAATTTGAATGTCGATCTGAGTTTTTTAGAAAGTTTTCTTGATTTGTAATATGTTCTAGAGTTTTTTTATTGAGCTAGAAAGATTGTAAAACATTTTCTAAGATGGTTAATTGTCATGACGATCTTGTAATATATATATTTATAAAAAATGAAAAGCACAAGAGAATATTGTGGATGTAGAGGTGTGATCGAGAGAAGAAAAAAGAGAAGAGATTATCTACATATGTTATAGAGATTGATCTTTATTGGATCTGTATTAGTAGAGAGTGCTACTTTATCAAATCATTTACTTGTTGATTTCTAACAGCTTCATCAAGCTAAATCCCTTAACCGGGTAGATCCTAACAGGTCTGAATTGTAAATCCTTTAACCAAGTGACTCTTTAATTAGGGTTTGAAATACTTTAATTAGGTTACTCCTGATAGGGTAAAGATCCTAATAGGGCTAGAGGTAAATCCCTTGACCGGGTGACTCCTAACCAGGTCTTTCTCTTAACCGGGCATATTGTAAGCTTTTAATAAGGCTAATCTCTTAATAAGGCATACTTCATAAGAGTGCAGATTTAGTGGGTGTCATTCCCAAATGTGGCTTTCACCCAGTTGGGTTTCCACGAGAAAATATTTTGTGTCATTGTGTTGCATGATTGTGGATGCTTATTTTTATTGTTTAGTTTTTCATGCAATGAATGTTTATTGATGCAAGTGGTTGAATGGTTAATGAAAAGTTGGAATTGTTAGATTAATTATTCACACCCCCCTCTCAGTAATCTTGGACCTAATAATACCAACAATTGGTTTCAGATCCTTGGTCCTCTTTGTGGTAAGCCTAAAAACTTGAGGAAAAGATCAAATGATAAGGAAACCTCCCAAGTTCTCTAAGGATAACTACTTGGTATGGTGTGATAGAATGAAGTTATACCTAAAGGGTATGGGACCAAAAAATTGGATGCATGTCACAAATAGGTATATTACCCTTGTTGGAACTCTTACTACATAGCAACTAAAGGAACAATAGGAGGATGCTCAAGCACATGAATTCATTGTAAGTACTCTATTTTATGTTGAATATGTTGATGTTCATGAATTAGAGACTGCCTACGATGTCTAGAAAAAGTTGAAACTTATATATGGAGGAGGTATTAATATGAAGAAAGATAAATAAGATAGTCTTAGAGGTAAATATGATGACATGAAAATGATAGAAGGAGATAATAGTGCACAATATGGCCTAAGAATTGTAGAAGTTGAGAAATCCAACTTCACAGATCCCCAAGAACACCTGCATGTAAATAACTTGTTGCTGAAAGGAAACCAAAGAGATAGAAGCAAGGGTTTGGAAAATCTTAGTGGAGTGAGAGAAAATTGTATTTTCAAAGTAATAAAACAATAATTACAAAAGTTCAACCTTAAAGGTGAACAAAACCCTAAAAAGGTAAAAGCTAGGTTGTGCAATATAATTAATATGAAATATTAATTATATGCACCTAAGAGACAACTTAAGTGAAAAAAGAGTACATAGATAACTTAATAATTAAATCAACATGATCTAATTAATAAGTGAAGATAAATAGATACTCTAACACACCCCCTTATGCGAAGCTCAAGAGGTAAGCTAACCTAGCATAGCTATGAAAGCAGGAAAAGAGGGTCCTGGCAACAAGGCCTGATTAGGTACCCAATACAAGGAAATCTCTATGAACCGGAGATAAAGGAGAAAATCCAGTGGGTAAAACCCCTCTCCAAAAGGAGATAAACAAACATGCTAGAAAAAAAATGAAGGAAGGCCTCAACAAGACCCCCCAAGGACAACTTCCATCACCCCAAGCATAGAACGCCACTGAAGATAGCGTGGAGATGCAAAAGGTTTGGTGAAGATGTCAACAACCTGTGCATCAGTGGGAATGTACTCCAAAGTGAGAACACCATCCTGAATCTACTGATAGATGAAATGCATATGAAGCTCAATGTGTTTAGTGCACTGATGCTCCACCAGGTTGCGGGAAATGTGAATAGCACTCTAATTATCGCACCACAGAATAGTGGGATGATCAAGAGGAAAGCCAAACTCAAATATCAACTATTGAAGCCAGAGAATCTCCTAACTAGCATGCACTACTACTCTGTACTCAGCCTTTGTAGATGAAAGTATGCGATCATTCTCCTTCTTGCATGACCATGTGATAGGACTAGAGCCAAGACAAGAAACAAATCCAGAAGTAGACTTCTGATCATCAACATCACTAGCCCAATCTTATTCAGTGTAGCCAATAATGTGAGGAGCCCCTGATGTGTAATGAATGTCATACATAAGTGTGATGACATGTAACTAATTGAATGTTTGATAATGATAAGTTGAAGATGATGCAAGACATTAAATTAGTTAATGGTTTGTATTGTCATTGATGTCAACTTGATATCATCTATATGGTCATATACATAATGCCAAAGACTTCAGAGAATCAATGGAACAGAAGTTATGCTCTTAGAAATGCATAAAAGTCAAGTATTCACCAAGTAACAGACTACACCGGCAGAGTGCACACCATCGGTAAAGACAGAGATAAAGTCACAGTGATGCCCAACGAGCAGAAGACAGTGTTGCCCGATGAAGCAAAATCACAGGATGCCCGACAAGCTAAAAACAGTGTTGCCCAACGAGCAAGATCCAATGATGCCCGACAGACGGAGATCCCAAAGCTAACTAAATTTGTACTGATGGAACTGGTAGTTGTCACCAGTGATGAACTACAGAATTGACTGACAGAACAGAGAGATCAAAAAATGACAAAATATCTAGCTGGCAGAGCTTAAGCATAGACTTAACTAGTTGTTTTATTTTTTTTATTCGACCATAATTATGTAAGTGATTTAAAGATGATTTATATAGCTGGAAAGAAGATAACTATGAGATAAATTAGGAGTTAAAGTCGTAAATCAATTTGGCTGTATTTTTTTTCACGCCAAGATTCAAGAATCAAGAATCAAGAATCAAGAATCAAGAATCAAGAACCAAGAATTAAGGAATATCATGTCTATATAAGAGACAAGCATAATTCATTTCTATAAGAAATCAGATACATAGGGGAGTGAATTGATAGAAGATGCTGAAGAGAAAATGATGAAGGTTAAACTTCATACAGTCCTGATCAATCAAGCTAAGGGAGAGCCAAAGAATTCTCCAGACACTGACACACAGTGAAGTACAACATCACAAAGAAGAAAGAATGAAGAACAAAGTAATAGAATTGATACATTGATCAGAAAGGTATTGTACATAAATAGATCTGAATATCTACAATTCAAAGATGCATTAGAAACAGGTCATTGTGTTTCAGTTTAACCATTGAAGCATTAAGTCTCTTAACAGAGCAGGACTTAACAGTCTTTTATATTTGAGGTATATCCTAACAAATTACCAAAAAGGTTGACTCATGATAGTAGCATCAGTCTTACCTAAAGCCTATTGACAGTCTAAGAAGGAGGCTGATTTAAGGATGGTAGTAAGATTAGCATAAAGCCTATTGATAGTCATGAGACTGATAAAAGGATGGTAGCGTAGATGCCAGATACTTAGTGACAATCTATGTATAAAAATCCTCTAACAAGATCGCACGTAACAGTGTGTTTGTAACCTTTAACAGGGTTGGCTCCTAATAGGGCTCACTCCAGAAGAGTGAAAATTTGGGGTACCAGTCCCAGTGGTTTTTCCCTTAATAGGGTTTCCATGTTAAAATCCTTGTTTTATGTGTGTATGGTTTATTACTTTATTATTTTACATTTCACATATGCATTTATGGATTGACTGGTATACTCTACATATTTACTGAGTATCTGTAAATAATTTTTACTGCTTATCAGTTATGTTAGCTCTTTTTCTTGTATGAATCAATTCAAATAACAATAAATACCTGACCCTCTATTCCCAATGTAGATTCATACATGAATAAGACTAATTAACAAGGATGAAACTCCTTCTACACTTTGGGCTCCACATACCCAGGTGGGTGTACCTAATTATAGACTCACTAAATGACAGAGAATCTCATAATGGATCAAGGATCTATAATCCTTCTTCTTTTTATGCCACTTTGGCCTAGGAAGGCTAACCTATCGATTCACTCTTCAAGGAATCACTAAGATGAATTATATCCTTTGAATACAATCAGCTACACATATATGCTCTTAATATCATAAGGTAAATATTTTAATATTTGAGTTGATGATAACAACCACTTGTCATCATATTGACCAGTGCCTAATCATGGGTGATAAAGTCATAACAGAGCATACACATACTAAGATAATTAATAGAAACACAAATGAATCCCAGATAGAGTTGCCTTACAAACTATCCTCTCACTCTTACACCAATGTATCAAATCCTTGCATAAATCCTAATCCTCTGCACTCATCTGTAAGATTTAAACTCTCCTTGAAAGTAACTCACAAACAAGAACATGACTATCTTATAACTAGTATACTCAAAATGCCTTACAAATTGAACATACAAGAATTAATAGTAAATGCAAGAAGACATCATTGACATGAAAATGGAGATTCCATCATATTTTATTAATATGAACTCAATAACAATACATTTTGAAGACTCAAAACCAATAGTCAGACCAATGTAGTAATCTGCCTTGTAGTCTTATTTTTACCATCCTTATTACAATATTACAACTTGATACTTATAGGTAGCCACAGTCATCTTGGAATCCTTTTGGAAAATAAGGATGCAACAAGCTACGGATGAATAAGCTAAAGGATAAAATACAGTTTCAAAAGGAGACAAAACTTATGGTGGATGAGATAACAACATTTGCTATAAGCCATGTAATCATTTGTCTTGTGATCGCCTGAATGCTTGAAGTTGCTCTGAGGTAGTTGGGTCTTTGTCACCTAGATTTTGTTCTCTTGTTGGTGTAGAGGTCTTAATATTTGATCTAATCCATTATCTTAACCTCCTTGATGCTATTTTTCCCCTTCATATTTTCTATTTCATGCTATGGGGGTAACTATACCATATCTACTGACCCAAGCAGTGTACACCTCATCTCTTGGCCACTCAAGGTTGAGAACTTCATCTTTGCGGTTGTTGAACTCCTCCCATTCATTGTTAGCCTTCTCTACTTCTACTTCCCAAGGTTCAAAAAATGCCTTGGCTTTACTCAAAATATCAATGGTTAAAACAAACAAGCCAGTGTTTGCTAGTGTAACAATACTCTTTGTTCTGCTAGTCAGTGCCTCATTCAACTGTCTCAACCATAGGGCTTCATTCTTTATGCTCCCATCCTTTTTGAACATTTTAGGATACATATTATACCTATCCTTGGAAAAATCTCCCCTTAGGGTTATTATTTTCTTCATAACCATGTTCCTTTTCGTGTCTGAATTGATCATCAATTTGAGACACTTGTGAGTGCTTGTTCGGACAAAATCAATATTATTTTGTTCTTTTGAGAGGGAATAGAAATATTTGACATGGGATGCCTTCCCTTTCCACTTATTTACTATCAGCTCCCATTGCATCTTTTCATCCTCATGCCAGCTGGTGATGCTTGTGATCTTTTTTCCCAGTGAGTAGAGGTTAGCAAGGTTAATTTCACTGGCACATCTTCTGAGATTTGAAAATATCTGATCTGTGTGCTTTTGCTTCACCAATTCTTTAGCTTCTTTGTAGGCCTGGGAATCTTCTAAGTCCCTCTTACCCTCTTCTTCTAATCTTTTCCTTTCATTGATTAGTTTGTTCTTCTCAGCTTCTAATTTTGCTCTCTTGGCATCAATAGCTTCTTGAGTAGTAGGACTTAAAGGTGCACGGGATGGGGGATATGTTATAAATGGGCTTGAGGAGGAAGGCTAATATGGGTCCTAAGAAATTATCCTTTGGGGCACCATTTGAATCTTCTTCTTACCTTCCAGCTCTACTATTTTTTTATCCTTAATAAGAGATTTCACCTTCTCTTCATTGTAAGCTTTGAGCACAAACTCATATCTTTCATTCAGACTAGCATATGCTTCCTTTTCTTTCTCTAACACTTTAATGCTCAAATTGGCAACCTATACAACAAGGTTAGCTGCTTCAGTTCCTGAGGTATCTGCAACCCTTTTCACAATTAGGCTACATGTGTCTTCAGTCTCATCATCTTCTTTAATTCTTCTCTTGTCCTTCATTTTTAGTGACCAGATTGCCAATGTTGGATGATCCTCGCTGAAATGGGCACCAATTGATTTCCTAGTAGGGCTTATGGGTTTATCTTGTTTCCTTATAGCATCAAAAACCACTGCATCAGCTAAATCCCATTGTGGAAATATGAGAACTCCTTGCCTTTTGATCATTTGTCTACCCTCCTTAGGAGTAATCTTATCAAATTTTGATATCAATTCTTGCTTGACTTCTTTCTCTATGTCCTCCTTGGCAGCATTGGGTTGAACTTCTATCATTTTCTGGCACTTATCATTGTATTCACCAATATGGCATCTCCATAGGAATTGAATAAAAGCCCTAGTTTTGATGAAATTGTCATCAGACAAGAATTCATCACTAGCTTGTTTGGTCATAGGATCTAGCTCCTTGCCAGCAAATTCTGCCACTATGAGGTTAGATGATTTATGTTTAGGCTCTTCTGGCATCCCTTCTTGTAATTCTTGAGTAGTAACAACTACTTCACAAGCATTTCTCATCTTGAGCAATTGCTCAGCTATGGTCTGGTCATCATATTGCATAGGGGATTGGGAAGGAGAATACAATTCACCTCCTTGTTCTTTTGTCTCCACCCTTTGCCTCTTCAGAGAGGGTACTTCTTGAACATCAGTATCCATTGGCCTCTTTCCCTTATGTTAAATGGGATTATCAACTCTGGGAGAAACAATGGTATATCCTCTTCTTTTGTATACTACATAGTTCCCAGGTGGAACTATTCTGTTATGTGCAAATTTATTCAAAATAGCAAGAGCCTTTTCTAGGTCACTCTCAACTTCTCTCTGCCTTTTCTCATTTAGGGTTTGCATTATTCCCTCAAAAAGATTCATTAGTGAATCAATTTTATAAGACCATGGGAAAAAATCCTTTAGAGGATCATAGGTCTTGTCAAAATTCTATACAAAGTCCAAGGATTTCTTATATGCCATCCATTTTTCCTTCCTGACTTCCTGAACTTCTAGGTCAAAATGTTTCTGATAATATCCTCTGGATAGTAGAATTGATGCTTTAGCATTATACAATTGGTCCTCTTCCTGAACATGCCCATGATAAAATCTTCATTATCTGCACACCTGGGTATGGAAGTGGATAAATGATAGGGCTCAAAGTATTTTCCAAACTGTGTCCACCCCCCTATTATTATGATAAAGTGATGGGCTCTAGTGAGGGTAGAAAATATATTTCCCTTCATCTTTTCGGTCAAAGCTTCCTCCTGCAGCCCACCTAATTGTCTTATAATTTCTGCCATCCCAATCTTGAGTGGGACTTTGTAGGGTAACACATAAGGGGTACCTCTAAAACCATAAACCCTGATCACTGTGGCAAAAGGGTACAATATCAAATCTCCCCAATTGTGAGCAATTTTCAACTATGGGGCATAATCCATAGGCCTTAAAAGCCCTATCATGTCATTATGAACCCTGGCATTCTGGTTATCCAGCAGTGACTTAAGTCTAGTTGCAAAGACTTTGTCAAAATATATATAACTTGCATTCTTTCTATCCCAGGACAAGTCTGCACTCCACATCTGAACAGGCAATTCTTTACCATCTTGGAATCTCTCCAATTCCATTTCTTCTTCAAAGAAGTCTGCATTGTTAAATAAGAACATATGCATCATGAGGGAATACCAACCCATTGTTTTCTATATGTTGCCATCTTTGATCCCTAACAAACCATCATGCATCTCCTGAGAAATATAGGATGCATAATCAAACACTACTGACAAGTAAGGATGTAGAATCTGAACAACCATTAACATTATGTGGACAGGCATTGCCCCTTCTTCATCTATTCCCAAGACATTGCATAGAGCAATGTACATTTTTCTGGCCTTGCTGATGAAAAGATCCACTTTGAAGGGTTTTGGGGTTCCTGGCCCTATTAAAACCAAATTTCCTATTTTTTTGGCATACCCCTTCACTACTTCACCCCTATAATAATCTCTTTGGTTATTATATATTTCTTTGAAGTATTTGAGGTCAATATCATTCATATTCTGAGAGGGATCAGTCAGCTTGAAAATCCTTCTGATTTCATCAGCTAATAATGTAACCACCTGAATTTGGTTTATTCCAACTATGGACTCTATTTTTCCTAAGTGTGATCATACCCTCAATTATGTCCAAATGACCCTATTACTACTTGGCATAATTCTTCAAATCTATTTAATGTCCTAGGTGATTTTTATCACTAAATTATATTAACTATTATAGCCATACA
>MU226058.1:658696-672002 GCA_018584345.1 Thuja plicata | reverse complement strand
TGCCTCTTACACCCTCTTTATGAGCCTTATCTTCTAGAGTCTTCTTGGCTCTCTTCCCTAAATGGTCACATTCCTCCCTACTTTCAAACCAATAATATTGTGACAAGTGTCACAATTTGATGCACTTTAAGAAGCACAATCCATGTGCTCTCTTCTAGTGGAATCCTAACCTCTCTTCAACTTTGCATCTGAACCACCCATTTTCAACCCCTTTTTCTATAAATAGAAGGCATTTTTGAGAGAAAATGGCCCTCATTTTTAGAGAAAATTTGCATTGTTATGTTGTTTAGATATCTAGAACATTTTAGTTTCAATTCCATGCATTGTTATAATGTTAGTTTTCATAGCTTAATTACATGCTTTCTAATCATTTCTCTTATTTTTCAATTAAATCTCTCTTTCTTAGGAGTGTATTGTCACTGAATGGTGCATAATCTGAGGGCATGATTATGGCATTTTTCAAACTCTTCCTAGATAGGGAGCAATAAGTCAGTTTTAGTGATTTGTATCTAACCATTGCTCTTTTATGCTATTTTTCACTAATATAATGACTTATTGAAGTGTTGTGTCGCAGGTAACAGGTGCATCATTTGACACTCGCATTTCTGGCGCCCACCGTGGGGGTTTTAGGCTCTTATTTTATTTTGCAGGTTGAAAAAGACAAGAAGACTATATTCCTTCTATCTTCTATCTACTTTCTCTCTATCACACTTCCACGAATATCATTGATATGCAAAAAAAAGAAGATTATATTCCTTCTATCTTCTTTCTACTTTCTCTCTATTACCCATTTGTGGAAATATTGTCTATATCACTAGGACCATTATTTGTAAAAACGTGGAGGAAAGGCACTGTAAACCTACAATAATGCATTCTTACTAACTATTTTCATTTTTTTTACAGGTCTACGGGTTAGCCATCAAGTTTGGTAAAAAAGCACATAATCTTTTGATTAAAAAAATTATCATTTTGCTTTTTGGTGTTTAAAAAGAATAGTATATGTACTCACATCATTTCACACTTGGTTTTGGGTTTCAAAGTCAACAAAAGTCAAAAGTCAACAAAAGGCAAAGTCAACAAAAGTTTAAAAAAAGTCAACAAAAGTCAAAAAATCAACAAAAGTCAACATTTCTTTTTGGGGCTTAAAATGAACATGCACAAAATCTTGAATGCTTTAAGGAAAATGAACAAATCAAACATTTGATTTTGGGTTTAAAACTGAACAATCAAATCCCACATCTTGTTTTTGGATCTTAAAATTAAAATAACTATCAAACACTTTCTAGTTTGGGCTTTTAAAATGAACACTTTCAATGCTTTAAATCCAATCTTGAATGCCTAAAGCAAACTGATCCAAACACTTCATTTTCAGGTTTAAAATCAAACAAGGCAAACTTTCCCTTTCAAGTATCCTATTTTCTTTAAAATAGGAACAACTAAATCGAGCTCAACATAGCTTGAGGGAAAGAATTGTTGTTTTAAGTGTTTGAGAAAATGGCATGGACTAGGAGAGTATGCTTTTCTTCTTTTGAAGAATCAAAAATCTAGAAATCCTAAGCTCGCCAATCCTGGTTACCAATCTTTAAACAGTAGAGGGCCTGCCGGTTGAGGAAAAAATTCCCGGGAATGACCCAAGTGAGGAGAGGTCTTACACCAACCTTTCCAACTCACTATAAATAGTTTCTTCCTTGTAGGCCAAAGCCTCAGAAGATGGAACTAGTTTTATTCTTGGAATTTTGACATCATTCCTTGAACATATCGGGGTATATATAGAGCGGAGCCGCTTGAATCTTGCTTGCAAGACTATATATATTCAGGTACTCATAGGGCTATACGCCTCAATTTTGCCTTGTGCAATTCTATGGGGGCCAATTTTGAATGGATTGCCCAATAATCTACAACTTCAACTAAAAGAATACCCGATTCATCCCCGAAAGGGTGATAATCTTTGTGCAAGGCAAAAAGTAATTGCCCCAAGACACTCGTCATATTGTGCCCTCACTTGCATTTGGAGTCGGCTAATACAGCATCATAACTAGAGCCATTGCGTGCTTGGTGATGGCTATATTCTGATTAGCATTTGAGTGTGTACCTAATTCAATGAGAAAAGATTTTCATCCTCCACCTAGAAAATAAGACAAAAAGAGTGTTTGTTTCACCCTCTTAACAATGCAAAACTGTTTGACGTGTCAAAAATATCACTAAAAATATAAGCTCCTCAAAACAATCAACAAATTTCAAACCCTAGACTACATGTGTTTTTCAGCCTTACAACACCTCTTCATGCAATCTGGAAACAAATAACTTCACGCTCTTCAAAAATGAATTTTTCAAAATTGACCAAAACTGACAAGACCATCATAAGATCGCATCCTATTTTTCCCAAGTCATATTCAGGGTTTAGGATCGCATTTGGTGTATTGGATCACATTTAGTCACCATATAGTCGCATCTAGACTCTAGGATCACATCTGGTACCATCAGAGGCTCGTATTTGGGAGCTCGCATTCAGGACAGTGGGCATTTCTAGCATTTTTTCTTAGGAAGTCTCAGTTGTTTTAGGTACCCTTTTTGCTCTTTAGTTGGTCCCTGTTGTTTCTTCTAGTCTCCCTGTTGTTATTTTCAAACACTTTCAAAATGTCTACCTTGCATGCTTAGTCAGTCTTTCATGATCAGTTCAATACGTGTGGTCTACCCATTTTCTATCAACAACTTGGTTCCCAGCTCACTATCAAGGCATTCTAACCCTCTTATGCTAGAATCATTTACATCCACCAACAAACAAACAGTTACTTCTACCTAGACATGCCCACTTGAATGATCTGAAATCCTTACTTGCACTATAGGGAAATGTTAACGAAGTTGAGAAACAAACTTCATGGTTAACACGAGATGCAACAAGTACACAACTGAAGGATCAAAAGTGCCTTCTAAAACACCACACTTTCAAGGAGAAACTTCTCGTAGTTCCCTTTTTGATCTAGATTCACCTCCAATGGATAGAAACACTAATGAATGGAGTAAGGCCTTTGAGGGTTATAACGATGGCAAACAAGCACAATCTGAAGGCACGGAAGAGGAAGAAAGACCCAAGTTTGAACATAATCCGTTTGGGTCAGATAGTGAAGAAGAGATCCCTGAAGATGAATACGAGAAGCTTAAACAAAGTAAAAGGATCCACAAGTTATTGGAATGGATAATTGGTGATGATAAAGAAAAGTACTTCCTCCATCTAGCATCCACGGGTGTCAAATTACCCAAGGATTATAATGTGGAAAATCTCAAAGAGAAAGAAGTACCAAACCCAATATCTATCCTTACCAAACAGCTCAATTAGATGCAAATGGAGCTCACGAACCTCAAACAAGAGAAGGAGAAACCTAAAACAAAATACTCTTTGGACACCATTTGTCCATTTCCTTTCGACAAGAGTATCACTATGGTCTCATTTCCTCCTAATCTGTCAAGGCAAAAATATGACAAGTACACGGGAGAAATAGACCCACATGACCATGTAAGAGAATTTTTTGCTCTAAGCATTGAGTACATGCACGAACCCACTTACCTCATGCGACTATTTCTGGGAAGTCTAGGAGGTAATGTCATGGAGTGGTTTTCAAAATTGAACCCTAAGGTCAAAACATTCAAGGAATTAATGCAACAGTTCATCAAACATTATTCCTACAACATCCAGCATGATGTAACTATGATGGACCTATGCAATACCAAACAAAAAATTGGAGAATCATTCACACACTTCCTACAAATATGGAGGAAGATTTTTGCATGATATTCAAGGGTCATTCCCAAAATGGAGAAGATGGAAATCTTTGTTAATAATCTAGTGCCTGAATTGAGCTATGCTCTACAAATGCAAGACTCTCCTAGATTCGATAGGATGATTAAAAATGCCCTCCGTATTGAGGAAGTCATGGTCAAAAAGGGAGAGATAACCCTTCAAAATGAAAACAAAGGTAGTAGCTCCAACTCCAAGCCTAAATGGTGGAAGCAAAACAAAAATGTTGTTAATGATAGAGTAGTTGATGCCTCTCACATTATTCTAAGCCCGAAGTGTTCAATTTAACCAATGGCATGCAAGCAAGCAAAGAGGCTAAAGTAACACCTCTCGTCCCCAAAACAAACAATGACAATGACAAGGGATGCACATGGACTTCAAAACCCCAAAGAACATTCACTCCTTTAGGGGAACCTCTTGAGACAGTTTTGAAAACATTGGTGGATAACAAAGTTCTTACAATTCCCAATTCCAAACCATGGGAACCAATGGTCAAACCCAGGTGGTGGGATGATAACTCTTACTGTGTCTTCCACAAAAACAAGGGACACAAGACAAATAATTGTCTCAAGCTTAAGAACATTATCCAAGACCTCATCAAAGGAGTTAAGATCAAGGTAGATGGACATACTACCAATGAGGACCATACAACATTCAACAAACCTTTTCCCAATTACAATCAAGGAGAAACATCCAAAGGGAAAGGTAATGAGATAAATTACACCTATTCCAAACATGACAATGTGATCAATATGCTTGATATTAAAACTGAATCCATCAATGTGATCACAATCAAAGGTGCTTCATCCTCCTCAAATGTTGTAACAAGGAGCCAAGCACAGGTGACAATCAAAGGACCTCCCAAACCAACATCAACACCCAAGGTTCCTATTGTGACTACTCCTAAACCAGAAGCAAAACATGTGGTCACTATTCTCGGAGCAAAATATGACTTGGTAGACCAATTGCAACGAACCGCTGCCAAAATTTCCATCTTTGAGTTGCTCAAAATATCCATTGTGCACAGACAAATCCTAGAAAAATCTCTACCCACTGCTAATGTTCCAAAGGATATAGATATAGACAAGTTTCAAGTGATGGTCAATCATATCTCAATGCCACACTACCTCTCCTTCTCTGAAGAAGATGACAAGTCATTGACCCATCCACACAATCAACCCCTCCATATCAAAGTCCTTATTTATAGATCCTATGTTAGACGCATATTGATAGATGGAGGCGCTGGATTGAATATCTATACACCGGATTTAGTCAGGAAACTAGGCCTCTAAGATAAAACAATTGACTCTAGAAACAAGATAACCATCAAAGCCTATGATGAGGAAGAAAGATCCTCCAGAGGTATTCTTTGTCTACCCATCAGAGTTGGGCTTATTTAAAGGGATGTCATATGTCAAGTTCTGGATTTACCCTTGGCCTACAATATTCTACTCGGCAAACCATGGATTCATGAGATGCAAGTTGTACCATCCACTTATCACCAATGCATCAAGTTCCCACATAATGGGGTGGAAGTGACAATTCCTACCGATGCCAACTACACTTGCAAAAATATCAAAGCAGGTAGCATGATCCCGCACAACAAAGAGGCTATGGATGTAGTTTCTCCTGAAACGACCAAGGACATGGTCATGAAAAGTTTTGGCAAAACTTTGAAACTTCAAGAAACAGGTATGGGAGAGTACAAGTTGGACCTGACTCCCTCAATGACAAAACTTCTAGTATCACTAAGATCCTATGGAAAACCATCATCAAAATTCACACCTCTAGCATCCAAAGAGCCAGAAGTACACAAGGCAACTGGCATGATAAAGGCATCCACATCTTCTTCAGATAACGCAGAAGAATGGGCAGTCTTGGACTGGCTTTACAAAGGAGAACCAGTGGCATCTAAGGTCAAGCATGTGAAGATATCCCCCGAGAAGTATGGAAAGGGATATGATTTCCTCAAAAAAATGGGTTACAAAGGAAAGGGACCTCTAAATGACACTGGATGAGGGATCATTGAACCCATACCCATGGAGTTCCACCTCAACAGAGATAAAACAGGACTTGGTTTTAATACTCAATCCAACAAACCTACTTCAAAAGAGAGTACACCTTCTGAAATAGGGAGTGATAAAATAGATGAGATAATATTGGAACCATGGCCTTATGAGAGATTACTACATATTGGTATAGAGAATCCTGAATATCAAGGAGAATGCTATGTACCTAGCTTTGAGGTACCACAAGATCTTTATACTCCTTTGATAACACCACCTCCCATTCAAGAGGTAGGAGACACCATAGCAACGATCACTTAAGAGGAACCCCAGCCACAGAATTTACATCCTAACTGGGGGCAATTAGTCACAATTTCACATGTCCTAGATCTACCTCACTTTGATCTACAAGCAGCTAACAGAGTCCATCAAATAAACATTGCTAAATATTTTAACAGATCTGATGATGATGTCACAGACTCTCATGACTATGAGTGGGATCGGCTATCTATTGCCTTTGAAGAAATTGGGATAGATACAATTCACATGTTTACAGCTTCCTCAGCTCCTAGTAGATGACCTGACACTCCTTTCAATGATACTGATCCTCCTAAAGTAGAAGAAGAGTTAATTCCCTCGATCATTGATGGAGACACTGGTGAATATATAACTCTAGAAGAATTTCATAGGCTACAAGCGAGAAGCCTCCTTTTACAAAGAGATGATGATGAGTTATCTACTGATGAGTCACTAGAGTTTGATCCATATATGACAGACAATGACCCTTTTAACAATGATCTCACTCTTATTGATCTAAACATCAAAGATATTAACTTAATAGATCGTGTCATGTCGGTTAATGGTTTTGATGCTAGAATGATGTTGTCCTCCTCAGAATCTGACTCCCTAAAATTGGTACTTCCAGACCTAATTGATTGGACTGAAACAAATCCTACGCCTATGCTCAACTTTTCCAATGACCATTCCCTAGCTTATTATCTTAATGCTTGTGAACCTTACCCTTCTTCCACCAATGCAAGGAGCAAGAACATGTCATAGGAGGATATCAAGTTTCTTAGTCACAAACTGAAAAATAAAAAGAAAAAGTGGACTGATGGTGAAAACCACTCTGTGGCAGTATCAGATCCCAAAATAGTAAAGAAAAAAGATGTATCCAATGGTGAAAACCTCTCAGAGGTGCCAAAGGATGAGACTCTTGATATCCTCCATGAACACTTTCAGGAAAGATCTTTGGTATTGATTGAACCAACACAGCTAGTAAACCTAGGCACTGTTGAGAATCCTCAAATGGTTCATTTGGCACAATATTTATCAGAAGATGAGAAGGTACAGTTCATAGAGTTCCTAAAGGAGAATAAGGTCAACTTTGCATGGTCCTACACTGATATGCCTATACTAGATCCTAATCTTATCATGCACCACTTATTTATAGCTCTCGAATCAAGCCCGTGAACAAAAACTTAGAAAAATGCATCCTCATGTTGCATTATTGGTGAAAGAAGAATTAGAAAAGTTGCTAAAAGTTGGATTCATTCGATTCATTGCCTATGCAGCATGGATCTCCAATGTGGTCCCTGTTTCAAAATCTAATAAGTCTATCAGGATCTGCACGGACTTCAGAGACCTCAACAAAGCATGTCTGAAAGATGATTTCCCTCTACCAAACATTGGCATGATCATAGACCTTACAGCTGGCTTTCAGATGTATTCATTAATGGATGGATTCTCAGGCTATAATCAAATCAAGATTGCCCCTGAGGATCAAGAGAAAACCGCATTCACATGTGCATGGGGCACATTTTGCTGGAATGTCATGCCATTTGGGCTAAAGAATACCGGTGCAACATATCAAAGAGCTATGACAACAATATTCCATGACATGATGCATAAGAACATGGAGGACTATGTTGATGACACATTGGATAAATCCAAAGAAAGAGGTACTCACATTGCTGATTTAAGAAAGATTTTGGATCGCATGGAACAATTCCAGCTCAGGCTCAATCTAAAGAAATGTGGCTTTGGGGTCCAATCAAGCAAGCTCCTAGGATTCATAGTATCAACAAAAGGAATCAAGGTAGATCCTACAAAAGTAAAAGCTATTCTAGAGATGACTCCTCCATGTAATATCATTCAAATGAGGACACTACAAGGGAGACTCCAGTCTATCAGGAGATTCATGTCCCAACTTGCAGATAAGGCACAACCTTTTACTAAGATACTACATAAAGGGGTTACATTCAACTGGGACGAACACTGTGAATCAAACTTCAGAGAATTGAAGGTGTACCTAGCTTCACCACCTATTCTTATGGCACCTATTCATGGAAAACCTTTTCTCCTATACATTTCAGCTACAGCTACATCCCTAGGAGTATTACTGGTGCAAGAAGATGACACAAAGAAAGAATGAGCTATCTACTACATTGGTAGAACTCTAGTCACTTATGAGCTCAATTATAGCATTATTGAAAAAGCATGCTTAGCAATCGTCTTTGCATCACAGAAATTGAGACACTTCATGCTCTCTCATATAGTAAAGCTCATTTCTAAGATAGACCCTCTAAAGTATCTTTTGAGTAGAATAGCATTAACAGGACATTTGGCAAAATGGGTCCTAATTCTAAGTGAGTTCGACATTGAGTATGTTGAATGACAAGCTATCAAGAGACAGGTACTTGCAGATCAATTGGCTGATTCATAACTTCAGGATGATGAACCATTACTAATTGAATTCCCTGATGAAACAATCATGCATCTCACTGAACATCCATGGAAGATGTACTTTGATGGTTCATTCACTCAACAAGGATCTGGAGTAGGGGTTCTCTTCATAACTCCACAAGGATACAAGATTCCCATATCTTACAAATTGATGTTTCCATGCACCAACAATATCTCAGAGTATGAAGCACTGGTCAATGGCCTCAAGCTAGCTATGGAATGGAAGATCATAGAGTTACATGTGTATGGTGACTCTCAACTAATTATCAATCAATTCAATGGAGAGTATCAAACAAAAGATGAAAAGTTGATGCCCTACAAGAAACTAGTTGATGATCTGAAGAAGTATTTTTTCTTCGTCACCTTCCAGTAGATACCACGATCAGAGAACAAGGAATCAGATGCTATGGATACCTTGGCATCCATGTTACAACTGGAGGAACATAAATTATTCTATGACTTCTTGGTGGAAGAAATATCCTATCCTACCTTTGCTAATCCTGAATACCAGGTAATATGTGCCTTAAATACCCCAGATCAATCTCAGTATGCCAATATCATTGCTTACCTTTCTGACCAAACCACTCTCGCCAATCTATCTAGAAATGAAAAGAGATCCCTGATTAGGATAGCATCACATTACGTCCTCATAACTAACAACCTATATCAATGCAGTCTTGACGATACACTTCTTTGATGTTTATAACTCGAAGAGTCTGATCTAGCATTAAAAGATGTCCACGAAGGTGTATGTGGATCACACTCGAACAACTTTTCATTAGCTAAGAAACTGCTCAAAGTAGGCTATTATTGGCCTACCATGGAGAAAGATGCTATTCAATTTTCAAAAGCATGTCTTAAATGCCAGACACATGGAAAGCTTATTCATGCTCCTGCTAGAGAACTGATACCTTTCATAACACATTGGCCATTTCAGCAATGGGCCTTTGACTTGGTTGGACAAATATATCCCAACTCTTCAAATGGACACAAGTTCATCATTATGGCCACTGAGTATTTCACGAAGTGGGTCGAAGTCGTGCCGCCAATCAAAGCCACTGGAAAATAGGTGGCTATGTTCATTTTGAATTACATTATTTGTAGATATGGGATACCCTCTTCAATTGTGATAGACAATGTGGGCCAATTTAAAAATCAAGACATCGATGACCTTTTTGAATAGTTCCATATCACTCAACATTGCTCCTCAATCTATTACCCTCAAGGTAACGGATAGGCTGAGGCATCAAACAAGAATATTATCAAGATCTTACACTGAATTGTGAGCAAGTTTGGCAGAGACTGGCATCTACAACTAAATTTGGCACTATGGGCCTACAGAATAAGCATCAAAACACCAACTGGAGCCACACCATTTTCTCTAGTCTATGGCGCTGAGGCAGTACTACCTATTGAGGTTGAAATCCCATCTTTGCGGATATCTTTACAAGGACTGGTTACTGATGAACAGTACCACATTGATCGGGTAAATTCTCTGGACCTACTGGAGGAGTGCAGATAGCAAGCATTCGATCACCTCAAATTGTACCAAGCAAGAATGTCCAAAGGTTACAACAAGAAGGTCAAACCATGCAAGTTTGAGGTGGGAGACCTTGTCCTGAAAGAGAATCCTAAGAACCAGCCTAACAAAGAGCAGAAAGGAAAGTTTGAACCTAACTGGCTGGGACCTTATGTTATCACTGCTACTTTCAGGACTGGAGCTTATCAATTAGCTACACCTGAGGGAGACGTCCTTCTAGATCCTATCAACACTCTACATTTGAAGCAATTCTATGCTTAATGTTTGGCTAGCAGAGCCTGTACAGCAAAAAGTTCTTGCAAAATACCCAAAACATTCAGAAAATTGATCCTGAAGAAATCCAAAAATAGTAGAAAAAGTCCTACAAAATAGGTATCCTTGGTGAAAACCTGGTAAACAGGCACCTTGATACTACAAAAACATTCAAAAAAGAAAAAATAGCAAAAAATTTGAAAAAGAGAAAAGTACCTTGATGAGCATCTGGTAAAACAGGCATCTTGGTAGCAAAAAGAAAGAAAAAGATCTTGCCAAGTGGTGAAAACCTGGCAATCAGGCATCACTTGTGTTCTGCACTCCATCTATCAATGCACTACTGATACTAGACCTTCATAATTTTGTGTGTGCTCATACGTTGACTTCATTTTCCTACAAGACTATCTTATCCTCGCTTGGGATTTGTCTATCTTTATGTCCTAGGAATAAGTCATTCTGCACTAGGGGCATCTTGGTTGGTATAGTCAATTATGATTGCTAGGTTGCTCGAGGATGGTTTTCCCCTCAAACACAATGTTTCTTGACGCATGCCAAATAATGTCACTTTTCAAAACAAAGGTGTCTTTTAATGACATGGTACCTAACATTAACATTCACAACATTCCTACAAGGCTTTACTAAATCACAAACATGAATGGATTATCCTATCAAGGCACAGACATGGAACACCATATTGCTATTGGTTTGATTATGATTCTTTTATGTCCTGATGATGTTTTCAAGTAGGGGCATCTAAGTAATTATAAATTTTATTTTATTGATTCTCAATTGATGATTTATTATGTCTTCTTAGTTACTCAATGACGTCTGTGCAAAGACAAAGAGTCACAAAGATTGGGGGCATAATATTTTCTTGATTTTCTACGTATGGTGATTGTTCTACATGATCCTATAAATTTCACCTAACTTGGATGTTTATGGTAAGAGTTGCCACTATGGGTGGATAGCCGCATATATCTCGATCTTGGTTATGTGTAAACTATGGTGAGTTTGACACAATTTCCTTGTCTATTTTATGATCTAGATTCTCACTAAGGTATACAAATCATAATTTACCCAAGGATATGAATTTTCAAGGTCATTGCGGGTCCAATATCTTGCCTTAATCAGAATCTGGTATATTAAAAGGAAGGTGACTATTTTCATCCTGGCTTCTATGCCTTGGTACCTAAGTCTATTTCTGACATTTCAATAAAACATAGTATTCATACTTTCATAATACCAGTGGGTATTAGTGATGGTTGTAATATCAGATGGTATCCATTCCAAAACTGCCCAATGATGATAAAAATGTTGCAATATTTGCTAATCAGTGACAAGGTCCTAAGAGTCTGCATATAGCTTCATTTAGGGATTGCATGGTACATTTATAAACGAAATAACAGCATAAGGAATTTTGAGCTCAAAAATGCTTTCTATCTTCTTCCAAAAATCCAAGTTTATTACTAATACCCATGCTTCCCGAAATCTTTGATCTATCGGGAACAAAATTGAACTCATATTTTCAATGTGATTAACTTGGTACTTGTGTGTTTACTGTTAAACACACCCCCACTCCTTCACTTCTTCTACTTTGTTCTTTCTTGCCCTAACTACTTCCTGCAAGTAATACATTTTTTCAACTAAGGGATTTTATTCTTTTCCTTCGATTTCATTCCCGAGGGGGCATGATCACACTATCATCAATTAAATTTTTTCTCGAAACTACATTAAAAATGACTTCGTTATCAAACAAACTAGGGGCATAACAGTTTCCTTGACTAAGTCAGAACTGTTGGATAGAAATCTTTGGTTCTAATGAGCTGATATCTTATGTTTCCTCATTTTTAAAAGATTTTTATTAAGCTCTTGGAAGCTTCTTACTAATTTTTGAATGACAACCAAGTTCAGAATTAGTATTATCAATTTTTGGACAACAACCAAGTTCAGAATTGGTATTTTTAAAATTTTTTATTGATCTTTGGACGACAACCAAGTTCAAAATCAATTCTATCAGTTTGGTTCAATCAAGTGTGAGACTGATCTCATCAAAATTTTGTTCGACAACCAAGAACGGGATTCTCAATCTTTCTGAAGTCAATATTGAAAACTTTCTTTGAATCAATGCGCTGCTCGCACATCAATTCAAAGAGGGGAAAATGTAACCCCTGAATTTGATTTGTTCCAACTATGGACCCTATTTTCCCTAAGTGTGATCATACCCTCGATTATGTCCAAACGACCCTATTACTGCTTGGCATAATTCTTCAAATCTATTTAATGTCCTAGGTGATTTTTATCACTAAATTATATTAACTATTATAGCCATACATATTAAATCAATTCCAACCAATTAAATCAAACCAAAATCAAATATGGCTATAGTATTTAATTATAAAGGAATTAAGTAAATCCCAAAATCAAATACCCACTTGCAAAATAACCCATTCCCCTAGCCTATTTAATTTAATTAAAATGGCTATAGTCCCCTAATTATTAAAAAACAATTAAATTGTTTAAATAATTAATTCCTATATTTTTAAATGAATTGAATAAGTTTAATTCATTTATTAATATTCCCCTAAACCCCAACCTAACCTATCTCAACCACTTCTACCCTGGGTTCTAACCCTTCTCAACCCATTCACCCTTGCTAATCTAATCCATTCCTAATTATAGCCCTAACCCACCTCCTAATGTTGTCACATTCCATTAAGGAATGCTTAGCAACTCCACCCACTTGAGAAAGTCCACTTTCTCAAGCTTGACTCTCTCCAAGTCCACTTTCTCAAGCCACCCTCTTACACCCTTCCCATGCTTCTTTAAGGCTCTCATTAATGTTGTTGTTCCTTTTTCTTGCTGTCATAAAACATACTCCTCAAAGGATTGACTCTATTTATCCCTGACACTGACCCAGCAAAGAGTAGGACAACAGTAACAAGGTCTTGAGACCTCCTGCACTTTGAG
>MU226058.1:616030-630509 GCA_018584345.1 Thuja plicata | reverse complement strand
ATTATCTTCTCTGCCTTCTCAATCTTATCAATCTGCCCCTGATATACACATATTGATATCGGTGGAGGGATCTTCCATAGATTTCCTTATCTTCTCTATCATAGCCTCTACCTCTTGGATCTTCTTTGTAATGATGGGCACTTAACTTGCCTAATTCATACAGTCAGAAATAATCTTTCTGCCTTTTGTTGCAAAGTCTTTCAAGGATGCTTGACCAACTTTGAGTGAACTAAGATCAAGTGTAAAGTTGCTAACCAATTCACTGAGCCTTTTCTTCATATACTTCTCTTCTGCAATATCTGATCTATTTTTCATGACTTCTTCATATTATATACTCCTACTTACTTAGTTACTTCCCATGAGTCTAAGTCTATTATGGGTGTCAACCTTTACAACAATGATGATGAATTGTCCATCACTTCAGTCTTCTCTTTTCTGCTTCCTTTCCTGTGAAATCTAAAATCAATATATCTTCTTGCTGATATAAAGACTCTCAGCCTCTTGAGTACTCAAAAATGTTTCTTCAAACTTGTCTAGATCAATATCCATTGTTTCCATTGATACTTCAACATTATCAACCATGAATGTATCCTCCATGTCCTTGGCTATGGGTGGATAATCCTGTGGACCTGTCATAATAGTTTTATCTACTTTTTCGCATGACATTTCAAATTTGTATCTTCAATCAATTCTGCTCTTATGTGAATGCTCTTTTGTTGTATTGATACTTAGATGATCAAAAATAAGTATGCACTTCCAAGGATAACATTAGGTCAGCTCCAAAACAAAATCTCCAATGGCTATACTGATACTCTCACATAGAACACTGCTCAACAAGATTTTGACCCATTCCACTTCATGAAATTCACGCGCTGAAGCATACTGATAAATTGCTTCTGAGATGTTTCAAATATTTTCTTGATATCAATCTCTGCTAAAGAATGTAATTGTGACACTTTGCTACTTTTTCTCCTTTGATTATCCAACCGCTTACTTGATTACTAAGTAATTTTTCAACTAATTTCTAAAACGACGTGTCCGTTCTTGGGCTTCGTTTCAAACTCGAATGAATTTGCTTACCAAACAATGATTATCAATCTCCTTTCTTCACTGTTGATAAAAACTATAGTCCATTGACAATACAACTGCTAGGGATTCTATGATCTCCAATCATTTATTCTAACCGCAAGTGAGGACTTGGTGATTGCAAAGTAGATTTCTACCATTAATACTTGTCGTGTAGACACAGAAAGCAACTGTAACTTCCGTTCTTGTTCCTGATAAATATTTAGATCATGTGCTCTTCCATATAGCACCATAATGTCACCAAACAATTGTAATCCAAGGCGTATACTTAGATGGTGAGTATACCAGCCACGTAGGGGTTCATAGCTAGAATAGCTCCCCCTAAGACCATGAGGGTCAACTATTCAGAAGTAGAAGGTGCGTCCACTGAGGATGCATCTTCTACCTTGTTCTCTTCATTTACTTTGACCCATATTTTATCTGATTTAGCTTTAGCTTCCACATACTTAACTTCTCCTAATTCTTCAAACAAATACTTCTTATGATTCTCTTGTCCTTTTGTTCTTGATCTACAAGATCTTGAGATGTGTCCAGCCTTTCCACATGAATGACAAATGATAGGAGGTCTGATATTGTTATTCATCATGTTGCATTGCTTGGTTGTGTGTCCATTGTAATTACATATCTAACATGTAATGTTCTGAGGGCTTCTAACATTTTACTGAGGATAACTTCTTTGTTTTTGTTGATTATGATTTCTTTGATTATTCTGATTCTTGTTCTTCTAACTTGTTTTACAATTCATAGCTCTATGACCAAATGTATTGCATGAATAACAGTAACCATTGAAGGGTCTTACCTCTTTACAATTCCTTGCAATATGTCCATGCTTGTTATAGGCATAAAAAGTTCTGTCAACTATCTTGCATTCATCCTTAGGTGGTTCAATATTGTCTTCAGTCTGATTTCCAATCTCCTTAGTATCTGTGATGTCCTTTGATTCTTTCATTCTTTCTTGTATGTCATCAATCTGGTTTTGTGCTTCATTATATCCTATACTGTTGGTATCTCCTTTAACCTTTTGAGCATACAACTGAGATTCTATTAGATCCTTTCTTGTGTGTAACTTGTCAATATGATTCTTTGCTGCAATCAATTCAGATTCCATCTTCTCTTTGTTGTTTCTTAGCTCCAAGATTTCCATGTTTTCTTGTCTCAGTTCTTCATCTAACTGCTTGTTTGCTTTGACTTGATCATCGTAGGCATCTTGATTGTTACATAGCTTTTCATCCAATTCTTCAATCTGATCCTTTAGAGACAAATTTTCTTCATTAAACTTTTTGACTACTTCCCCTAAATCATTTGAAGAACAATTCCTTAATTCTTTTTTCAGTTTCTTGATAAGTATTTGCATGCTTTCAACTTTTAGTTTTAGATCTTCATTTTCTTTTTCATATGTGTCAATTTCTTCAAGGGTTGCTTCAAGATTCTTTTTTAGTTGTTTCATTTCTTCCTTCTCCATGATCTCCTCAACTGGTTAAACTTCTTTGCTAAGGACCAGAGCTTTGATACCAATTATTAGGATTAGGATCAGTGAGAGGGGGGTGAATCAATGATCTATCAATCAATACTTTTTCTTATTATCTGAATCTTTACTTAAATGCTTATGTACTAAACTTGAATATCAATGCAAGTAAGATAAATATACACAACACATAACACCATATATGATTATGGGGAAACCCAATGTAGGTGAAAACCCTGGTGGGAATTAGTACCCACAAATATTTTGTACTAGTGTCTTATGATCCTTGTTAGAAGATCCTTAACCCTGTTAGGAGTTGTCTTTACAATTCATGAAGTACAGTGACCTTGTTAAGGGTCAAACCTTGTTAGTAGTCTTTTACAATAACCTTGTTAGGGGTGGTGGACTCACTGTCCAAGATCACACTGCTCAAGTGGTGAAGGCTACAACCTTCTGGATCTTTGATACACACTGTATCTGCAAGGTGAACTACTACTGTGACACTGCTTGTCTGATCAGTTCCTTTTGTGCACTGATACTTTAACCTCTTTTAAAGCACTACAACAATATTATCTTCACTCTGAAAGATTCTACTTCAATATCTATATCGTCACCATATGATAGATATATCTTTGCTGCTTTTACACTCTGCTCTGCTTTTCTTATCTCTGGCTTCCGCAACTTTTCCCATCACAAATGACCTTCTATAAGTACTTCCTCAAAGGACATGAACATGACAGCTTTAGGAAACCTTTTAACATCTATCTTGATCACTTAAATAACCACACAACCCTTCATTAATTTGGCTTAACATTAATTATAACTGCTTTACTCAAACCGAACAGACACGTCTTTTCACACAGTCTGCTCCACCAAATTAGCTCTAACTAATTATCCCAGATGAATCAAGTCATGCACTTTTAACCATAGATTTTTATTTCACTAAAAATGACTAATCCAAAGGCAAAAGTCCTAAGGATAATTTAAACTTCTATGCCAAAACAATCTCTGTCGGCTCTTTCCATGATCTTTGTCCTATTCTGGCATCCACTGGTTGTACCTCTTCAACTGGATGTATCTTCTTCATACTTGCAGATCTGATCATGCTCTCTTAGAATTATCATGTAAACATATGCATAAGCTTATCTTCAAAGGCACATATCATTTGGATAACAAATGAACACATGCTAATCAAAACTATAACAGTCTGTTCCTTGCTCTATCCTATTTTTTGTACTTAGCCAATTTATGATCTTCTGATAGTGTGTGCTGACTCCAAAACTTCATATGACTTTTTTTCCATAATGAAAACACTAAATAGAGTCATATACTTTAGTATAGTCAACTTTCCAACAGAGTAGCCTGGTCATGTGTGCTTTCTAGGTGTAGTAATTATGCGGTGTCAGCTGGGCCACAAAGGGGTCCGACATTGAGAGAAGAAGATAGAAGTAGAAGGGTCGTTTCTGAATTTAAATGATAGAAAAAAAAATCACCCCCCCACAATGTATGATTCTATCCCCCATACAACAAAGAAACAATTACTAAAAGCACAAAAAATGAGAAGAAAACCTAGACGCCATATGTAGAGATGGAGGAAATGGAAGCCTCTACTTCAACACCAAAAAAGAGAGCTCAAATGGTTGAATCAATGAACAAGACTAGCATCATCACGTCCAGCTCAAAAACACCTTTCTAAAGATATTTCATTTTTTGAAAATGGACACCGTATGCCCAAGATATGGCCAAAAAACCAAGTGCCCCTCCGAAAATGAGCTCACTGGAAAAAAAAACCAGTCACAGGAAAAAAATTGACGTTCAAACAACCGTCACATTCCCCATGAAAAATTTGACGCCCATCGTACCTGCTGCTGGAAAAAAAAATTCTAGCCAATGATGTTAGCGTGACATCACTCATTGAGCTGTCCACTGCACCCGGTGGCTGGTGGTGGTGACAGCTGGCTGGCAGCTGGTGGAGGAGGAGGTCGAGTGGCTCCCGGGTGGCTCCCGGGTTCAGCACCGTTGGGGGCTGCTGTAGTGGCCAGTGAGTGGCGCACCAGTAGGGGGGCTGGGCATGGGCCGAGCCAGGGTGGTGCCAGGGTGGTGCGCTCTGGTTGCGCTCCGGCAGCGCCAAAAACCTTAAGAAAAAGCAGGTTTTTTTTTTTTTTTGCCTCATTTTTCGAGTCGTACGGCCTAGGAGGTCAAAAATAATTCTCTAGGGTCACTGTGACCAAAACCAATGAATTTTATATGTATTTAGACTCTCCTAGGCCTTCTAAACGCAATGGTGGAGTTTGTTTTTGCTTAAATGGCTCCATAGAATAGCACCTCCTCCAAAGTGAAGAAGAAACCCTAGAGAAGCAATGGCTTTTGTCTGTGACTCACAGTTTCAAAAAACCTTCAAACCAGGCAGCAGCAGGGAAGCTCTGATACCATGTATAAGTTGAGAAATCCAACTTCATAGATTGCCAAGAACACCTGGATGCAAATAACTTATTGCTAAAAGGAAACCAAAGAGACAGAAGCAAGGGTTTGGAAAATCTCAGCGGAGTGAGAGAAAATTGTATTTCTAAAGTAATAAAATAATAATAACAAAAGTTCAACCTTAAAGGTGAACGGAACCCTAAATAGGTAAAAGCTAGGTTGCACAATATAATTAATATGAAATATTAATTATATGCACCTAAGAGACAGCTTAAGTGAACAAAGAGTACATAGAAAACTTAATAATTAAATCAACATGATCTAATTAATAAGTGAAGATAAATAGATACTCTAACAAGAATAAATTAAATGGTTAGTGTTATTAGAAGTTTTGATGGAACTATTGAGGAAGATACTATGGTAAGTGAAATGTTAAGAAATTAATTTCTTGCTTATGCCATTAGAGTGTCTTCTATAAATGATCTGAGAACATTTGATAATGTTACTATAGATGGACTGATCGGTAAGATTGCAACATTTGAGCTAAATAACTTTGATAACAGAATTCCAAGAGTTGAGGCTGCTTTCATGGCATTGGTGTCTAATGTACCGAAAATGAAAGGTAAGGAAACAAGTCATGAATATGATTATATGTCAATTTATGCCAGAGAACTTGAAGCTATCTTGGATAAAGAAAGGAAACAAGGAGAGCTTGAGGCTCTACTAGCTAAGAGACTGCCTAGAGGGACTACTAAGTACAAAGGTAAAATTCCACTCAAATGGTTCTCTTGTAATAATATTGGACATATTTCTGATAATACTAACACTCTTCTATAAAGGGATCTGACCAACATATTGAACCATTTCCATGAAACAGATCCAATCACCCACCATGAGCCTATCCCTTCATTTAGGTTCACATATATTACTTATGATATATCTTCTTCTTTCATCAGAATTTTTAAACCTTGAGCTAAATGCTTAAAGATACATTTACTATAAATCACTATGGTTGACCTAACCTCAATGTCATACTCTAGGATCTTAGTGATCTAATTTTCTCTTTTCTTAGTAATTTCACCTTCTATGGTTTACTATCTTAAGCTAAATGGACCACATATACTATAATTTTTTTCATGTCTACTAATTTTTTTAAATTCTTGGGTCCCTTAACAATTTTAAAATCTTATTTATTTTTAACTAATTTATACTTAGCCATGTAACCTCTCAAGGGCGTTTAATATAAAGTAATAAGAAGTTCACTTTTTCTAGCATCATGTTTTCGTGTCAACACAATTGTCAATATGTGTTCATTATCATTAGAGTACAATATAAAATCCTTTGAAAAGTATTAATTAACAAGTACCAAAACCAAGGAAATTGTGTTCTTTATATTTTTAAAAGCTTCATTACCCCCAGGAATGTCCACTTGAAAGTTGATCTTTTATAACTGTCAAAGTCATTGGTCTAACCAATCCTAGAAAATTTGATATAAAGTAGCCAAAAAAGTTAATCTTTCCCAAGAACAATTGGACTCCCTTCCTATTTAACAACATGGATAGTTATTTGATTGGTTTAACTCTATTAAGGTTAGTAAAAATATCCTCTTTTGAAACCACATGTCCTAGCAATTTTCCTTGCAAAACTATGAATAAACATTTATTGGGGTCAAAGCCACTTTAAACTCCTAAAACCTCTAAAAAATTATTTCCAAATGATTAAAGAGATATTCTTTTGACTTTGAAAATATAGTAATATGATCTAAGTAAATGAAGGCAATCTCATTCACCAAATGTTGGAAACCTATGTTCATTGCTTGTTGAAAAGTAGTACCAATGTTTGAAAGGTCGAAGAGCGTCTTAGCATAAGAAAATGTTCCCCAAGTGTTTTATGAAAGTGGTTTAATAATTTTCTCCATAGAGGGGAGGGGATAGTGTTCCTTCAAATATTCTTGATTCTAGTCTCTAAAATCCATATAGAAACTGATTTCTTCATTTTTCCTCCTCACCAGAACCTGATAATCCTTAAAGGATCAGAAGTTGTCATTAGTATACAAGCAAACAGTTTTGGTCAGTCATGATCATTGAGCAACATCACTCACCGAGTGATAGCATTCACTGAGCATAGTGGTCACCGAAATGCTTTGAACACTGAGAATTATATCAACTGAGCACCAGTCTACAGAGACACAATCGAGAGTTGCGATTAATGGGAAGTATGTACTGAGAAGGGAGGGGTGAATCAATACCTCTAAAAAATGTTGTATCCTTTAATCAATTAACCTTTGTAATCAATTTCATGTCCATTTAATCTGATCTAAACCATCTTGGTGTGAGTTATATCAATTCATAACATTAATAAACATGTGAATCATTCATAGAAACATTCATGAACATAATTGACACACAACACAAGATATGATATCGCAAAAAACTCCTGTTAGGAAGTAAAGCTATGGTGGGGATGGCACCCACAAAAATTCACTATCTGCATATTGGAAGGGAGATGGTAAAGGCTTACAATTGATCACTTCTAATGATCTACCCTGTTAGGAGTATTAAATTGGAGACCTTTTAAAGTCTACTCTATTACAAGCTTTTGCAACACTAATGAAGTGCGCACTCGATTAAGAGATTTACAATAGGACTGTTAAGTCCACCTTCCTTGAAAGGATTTTTACACTTTTATCCACTTTTTATAATGATAGAAAATTACAAATCGACCTGGTAAATTCAATCTCCTACTGCTAATATAGATCCTATGTAGCTCGCATAAAAATATTATCACCTTAACTGTGATTGAATAATACCTCTGATTATCGGTTTCCTCTGTTCTTGGTTCTGCTAACCAAAATCTTCTTTTTCTATTTTGGTTCTTGAAATGCTCAATTCAATCCATATATGTGCTTGTTATGTTCTCCTCTCTCTTTTTTCTTCTTACACACACATTCTAATGAATGATTACATCATATATTTATAGATGGATTGACTTCATCGAGTTGTCATAAAAACAATGTTAACTCTATGATTAGGTTTATAACTTACACCTAGATCTCCTAGTCTATGTATTTTAAATCAGTTAGACTGATTAAAACACTTACATTAATGTTTCTTGTCCCTAACGAAATAGATTTAAAAACAATTAAATATCCTATAAATAAATACACTTTCTTTATCTGACGTGGAAGTTAGATCCACTTTTTGTGGGCTGCAACTGACTTTTGGTTCTGTCTATTGGTCATGGTTGACTATCCTTCGGTTTCTACTATCGGTTGCACTGTATCTATCTTTACGGTCTGCACTATAACTTGCATTTTGGGTTCCTCTGTTGGGTTCCACTTTATCTTTCTACTTTGTGATTTTAGGTTTACACACTAACTTATGTCATCGGTTCTCTCTGTACTTAGTCATTTTTGGTGATCTCCTAATCTGATCTTCAATTTTCTCTTTCCTATCTTTCAGTGTAGGCTTACCAAAAGTATTGTTTGTATACTAATGACAAATTAATGTCATCAATCTCCCCCTATGACATTAGTATCAAAAAATGATATGTGCAAAATACTAACAAAATGTTAAGTATATACAATATATATAATCCTTAGTCATTTAATGACTCCCCCTATGTATATGCCAGTATATCTATACATATGATATCTTTTCTTTCTAAATATCATTTTCCCTTTATGAATATACATATACATATCTACCTTTTTCCCATCAAATGAATGTACATAACATTTTCCTTTTTTTTTGGTACATATATCATTTCCCCCTTTATTTGATATTAAGGGCAAAGGTCATTTACCTTAGAGCTTATCAAAAATGTGGGAATGAGAAGACTTCATGTCTTCCATCATTTTCTCCCATTGCTCTTTTAGGTTCTCTAGAGCCATATGCTCAAGTATTATCTTTGAATGCATGTCATAGATGTTGTCTACTATAGACATCTCGAGAGTTCCTATCAGTTGCCTTACAGTATTGATATGTTGTTGTAGCAGTTTAAGATTTGGCAGAAGTTGAGCTTGTAGCTTGGTTACTTCTTCTCTAAAATGTGTTTCAGCCTCCCATAGTTCCTACCTTAACATTTTTACCTCAATGATCTTCTCATAATGTAGTTTGACTGCATTGCCTCCATCTGTGGTTAAGCAACTAGCACTGTTTGCTAGATCTGCATCTAGCTTTTCTATATTGTCACTATTCTCCTTAGTGAACTTTTCTATTGTGCTCAGCTTTTGTATTAAGGTTATAGCTTCAAATATGATGAGGTCTAATTTAGATATGAATTCTGATAGCTTTACTTTATTCTCTGCCACTTCTTGGTTGATGTTCTCTATGAGCTTCTGATGGTACTTCATTTTGGATCTCTCCTCAATTGCCTTCTCAACATCAATGTTCTGAGTTGTGATTGTGTCAGTGAGGGTAGCTAGTTGATCAAGTATAGGCTTTCTTTGATCAATATCAACATCAGGTAGAATTTGATGTAGAATGTCCCATGTTGTCTCTAGTACCATGGAGTCCCTATGTTGTTTCTTCAGCTTCTCTTGCAATTCCTTCCTCTGGCATATCTCTCCATATTCTTGTAATGCATCCATGTCAAGTGTAGAGGGGTCACACTTCGATATTTTGATGATTTCATCTAGTGTAACCTCTAACTTGTTTTTATTTTGTCTTCTTCTTCTTCTTCTTCTTCTTTTGTGACTCAATATAATGTATTACCATTGCCAATTTATCAACCTTTTCTATTGTGCTTGATGATGTGACTTGTTGTGCTTCTTTTTGTTGTTTGGTGTCAGTTTTAGCTCGTCGGGTGTCTACAGACGTCTCCACATTCACCTTGACATTGTCAGTAGCAACCTTGTCTATTTTCTCAGGAGTATCACCTCTTGGTTTGTCTCCTTCATTGGTGTCCTTTGCATCATATGCCTTGGTGTTTTCATTCTTGTCTTGAGTCTCTGCATATTTGTCCTTATCTCTTTCAGTAATCTTGGTAGTGTCAGTTACATCTTGAGTATCTTTTATGTTTTGCTGACCATCGATTTTATCCTTGTTTGCTTCTTCTCTTGCATCCTTTGGAGTGTCCTTCTCCGGTTTTTTTCTTGTTTCTTGCAAGATATTGATAGTTTGTATCAATATAGGTATGTTTCCTGGAATATTCACTTGTACATTATCAATTGTTGTGTCTTGTTCATCGATTGTGTCTTTTGTAACAATGACATCTTCATCCTTATTGATTTCATCTGATGGGTCATCAGTAATGTCGATGACATTGGTATCCACAATGTTTTCATTTGTGGTATCATCCCATGTCTCATCTATGACATATGCAATCTTATTCCCTATTGTATCATCCTCTTCTTTATCAAACTCAATGGATGAATCATATTGAGTTCCCTTATCAACATCTTGTTGTTGAAGGTCTTTGTCGGGGCTATCTTCCTCAATTGGTATGTTCATGATCATGCACCATTTCTTGTGGATGTCCTATTCAAGTTCAATCAACTTTCCTTCAATAAATTTATATGCCCTTAGCTTTGGTGAGAATTCCTTCTTGTGTTTTTCCATCATATCATCTATCTCTACCTTTTTAGATTCAGGTGGCATTAGAGAAACAAGTACTCTCACTGATTTCTTTCTCATTTGTCAAAGAAAATGTCCAACAGGGAGATAATCTATCCAAGAGTTCTCGTGGTACATAAATTCCTTCAAATTGCATTGGTACATATTTGAAGTTATGCATTTTAGCTATCATGGCTTCCTCAATTTTATTCTGATCTTCTTGACTTTATTTCTGTCATTTTCTAATGTGTAGATCTGCAATGGATCCAGATTTTGCAATATAAACACAAATGTCATCAATAGTGTCAAGTCCTTTTACCTTGACATTTTCTACCTCTAAGGATTCATCTTTCTCGGTGTCCTCTATGTCCTCTTGGGTTATGTTGAATTTTCTACCCTTCTTGTTTTGTCCTCTTTTTGGTGTGGGAGCTTTCCTCTTGTAAGTCCTTACCTTTCCTTTCTTCAGAGGTGAAGGAGTATATTCTTTGGATGTTTGGCTTCTAGTCCTTGAAGCAACTATATTCCTTGGCTTCTTAGATGGAGGAGGTGGTGAATCTGACTTTGTTTCCTTGGATTCATTCTTCTCTTCATCTTTACCGACAAATAGTTGTTCTTCGATTTCCTCCTCGTGTTCAATTTCTTCATCTTGCTCAGCTTCTTCCTCAGTTACTGACAGAATCTTCTTGATATTCTTCACCATTTTGTCCTTTTTACTATTTTCTTGACAACTAGGCTTGATTTAATTCTTGACTTGGCCTCTTCATATGTGCCAAACCTTGGTTTCTTCTTGTCTAGTGGTTCATTTATTAAGTCATTAATTGCCTTTGTTGCAACATCAATGTTGATCTCATATTCCAATGGTTGCAACCATGTTGTCCTCTCTATAGCAGGTTTGATGTAAGTATTATCTATGTCAACCATGAAGCATATCTCATCCTTATATTTCTCAATGAGTTTCTTGGGGATTCTTACCCTCTTTTGCATTTGGTCTTTGAATACATTGAAGTATTCATCCATGACTGTTTCAAAGTTATCTCCTAGTGTAGCTATGTGCTCACTAATTTTCATGGTGACCGGTTTGGTGCTATCCCATTTCACATCTCCTACCGATGGGAACTTTTCTTGAAAATAACATAAAATACACATGATTAGTGAGCCAAACTTACAAGTGTTTGACTTTGCATTCCTGATTGTCTTTAGGTTATCCTTCAACTAGTTCAGGAGTAGCTCGGATAAGTCCACTTGTGTACCCTTTTTCAAATTGTTTTAGGTTGTGTCCACTGTACCTGATGCTATACTGTTTAATCTACTTGCCTAAAAGAATTTGTAACCCAAAACACATGCACCAAACTTATTCTCATCATCAGTTATGGTTGTTACTTTAAATCCATGGCCATCCCATTTGGCTCTTGTCATCTTTTCAATCTCTGCCTTTGGTGGATACTTCAGTGCCTTTAATTTATTGGTTATGGGCTAACCAGTGACCACATGCAAGACATCTTGGGTTATTGCCTTCAGTTCATCCAACCATAACTTTTTGTTATGCATTCTGCTCAGTACTAATTTAATCCAATTGGTTTTTAAGACCTTCAGAAACATTAGGGAATTGGTGAGCCCTTTCACCTCAATGTGTTTGTGATCTTCCTTAAGTGTTTCATCATCATTACAAATCTTCTTGTAAGCTTCTTCTACCTCTAACATTCCAATCTCTGCAATCTTATAGTGTATGAAGGATTAGACGTCTTCAACCAGCAAAACCCTAGATGGAATACGTGAAAATGCACCAGTGTCGTTAGGTTGTGAGGAAACCTTTGGATGGATATTATAATTAGGTTCCTCACATGTTGTGTTCTTGATGAGTTTGAACTCATCTTTCTTTGCATTCTTAGATTTCATGGATCGTGAAGTCGATTCCATTTTTAGAAAATTTGGGCTTCTCCGTTATGCATAAAAATGGAGTTGTCGGTCTCAAAGAACTTGCCTTAGAGTGCTAGATATTGAGTTGTAGTCTCTCTATAGCTTGGTTTCTTTCTGCTCAAAAATCACCTTTGCTCACTCTGCTCTAGGTGTCATGAAAAATTAATCATTCTGATGCCCTATTTATAGTCATTTCCCTAAAACGTGTGTCATAAATTCTCACCAACTCATCGGTATATAAAGACTGAGTTTGTCAGTGAAGACTTTACTTCCATCGGTGACACTTACAATGTTTCAGAGCAGTCAATATTCACTTTGCTTTTACTGACAGATTTTGGTAACACTGACAGCTTGTTCATGTGCTTGTTTATTGACGAGGCTTGGTCTTATACTAGAAACTTTTTCTTTTAACCAACAGTTCTCGGTAAATGTGGGCAGTCTTAACTTTGAGTGTATACCGACAGGTTTTGGTGTATATGGCCGAAAGCATAATTATCACATATTTTAACAAGTACAACCATGATGCATCTTTATTATGCTAATTTGGAATTATTTCAACATATTATGGAACTGATGTAAAGTAATAACTTGGAGTTAATGCAGTTCCATACTTACTTGTTTTTCTTAGGTGGGGTTGGTGATGTCACCAGATCCTGGATGGGGTGTCACCATTTGCATTGCTCGTTCTAGCTTCATCATTGCTTGAGGATTTTATCCATATTTTGTCTCTAGCCCTCTGGATATCTTTAATGGTATTTCCATTGGGATATGTGCTTGTCTCTGTCATTCAGTCTCTGCAGTCTTTCTTGAGATGACCAACTTTATGACAGTGTAAGCATGTCATTCAAGGGTTAGTGCAGCCTCTAGAATTTCTATTCCATAGTCTCATATAGTTTGCAGCAATGTGACCATATCTTCCACATGTTGTACAATTTTTCCAAGTATTTTAGTCCCATACATACTGATTACCAACATTCTTCATTTGATAGGGAGTTTCTTGACCTTTAGGTTTCCATGCTTGCCTTTTCTTTTTCCAGCATTCAATACTTGTGTGCCCATTTATTTTGCATGTAGGACACTATTTGTCCATGTAGGTTTCCTTCTTTGGTTGATCCATCTTAGACTTACATTCATATGCTTTATGTCCTTTCTTGTTACATTTATAACAAAATCCTATAAAAAAGATGTAGGTTTAGGAATACCTTTCATTTTACCTCTACATACATTTGATGTGTGGCCTTGCTTTCCACAGTGTTTGCATGTAAGATTTCTTGGTCTTGTATTTTCATAGACATTCTTTGGATTGGATTGATTTGATGATTCTCCATTTTCGGTAAAGCCTAGACCGTTGTTGTTATTGAATCTTCATTGTCCCTCAAGAAAATCATCCATTCTTTTATTGCTTTCTTTAGCCTTTTTGATAATTTCATTATGTTGTTGTTGTATTCTTAATTCATGCTTTAATTTTTCATTCTCATCCCTCAGTTCAGCGATAGCTTCTATTATTTCAATGAGTTCAACATTTATTCTATTTTTATCTTGACTCATAAGAATAATTTAATTTTTTAGCTCATGGTGATGCTCTGTAAGTCTCTGTATTTCAGTATCCTTTTCTTGTAGCTTTTATGTGATCTTTCTTCTATCATCAATAGGTAGTGTTCTTTCTTGTTCAACCTGTCTAGCGTTGTTCATGAAAACAATCATCCTTACCATCTATGTCTCTTGCCTGATTTGCAGATATTTAACTTGTCCAGCCAGATGTAGATTGATTTCAGTTAGGCTGCTTTCTTCTGATGTATCTGATGCTTTGCTTGTAGTTGATGCTGAAGACTCAAAGAAATATGGAATCTCTTCCTCTTGATAATATTTTTCATTTCTCTAAGTTGCCATACCTTTTCTCTCATCCAACAGTGTTAGAATTTGTAATCTTTCCTTGGTGTATTTATAAACCAAGGTTAGACTATTAATCTTTGTTGTAATATATTAGGATATAAGCCAAGGTATCCTAATATACTTCTTTTTTGTCTTCTTTCCA
>MU226058.1:599141-610979 GCA_018584345.1 Thuja plicata | reverse complement strand
GCTTTTCATGCCTCATTCATAATGTCACAAGGGGTTTTCTTTGCTTTCCCCTTTCAAATATCTTGTCTTCTTGTGTTGGATCTTGGAGCTTTCTCTCTCCTTGTTTATGGTAATATTTTTTCATGCACACTCGCTTAGATTCTTTCCTGGTATTGTTTATTTTTACATATTTATTTTCATTTCTAACAAACAGCTCTCTCATCTTGATTCTTGCTTCTTTATACTGTTCATAGAACATCTGTATTTCAAGCTTTTTATTCTCAATATTTTTATCAAGTTTGTACTTCTCCATTATATGATCTTTTCTCTTAAGCATTTAAGCTTTCCAAGAAGAGACTTAGCTCTGATACCAATTGTTGGGATTAATGGGAAGTATGTAGTGAGAGGGGAGGGGTAAATCAGTACCTCTAAAACTTTTTGTATCCTTTAATCAATTAACCTTTGTAATCAATTGCATGTCCATTCAATCTGAACTAAACCATCTTGGTGTGAGTTATATCAATTCATAACATTAATAAACATGTGAATCATTCATAGAAACATTCATGAACATAATTGACACATAACACAAGATATGATATCATAGAAAACTCTTGTTAGGAAGTAAAAACTGTGGTGGGGATGGCACCCACAAAACTTCACTATCTGCAGATTGGAAGGGAGCCGGTAAAGGCTTAAAATTGATAACTTCTGATGATCTACCCTATTAGGAGTATTAAAGTAGAGACTTGTTAAAGTCTACTCTGTTAAGATATTTTGCAACACTAATGAAGTGTGCACTCGGTTAAGAGATTTACAATAGGATTGTTAATTCCACCTTCCTTGAAAGGATTTTTACACTTTGCTCCACTTATTAGAATGATAGAAAATTACAAATTGAACTGGTAAATGCAATCTCCTATTTTTGATACAGATCCTATGTAGTTCACATAAAAATATTATCACGTTAACTATGATTGAATAATACCTCTGATTATCATTTTCCTCTGTTCTTGGTTCTGCTAACCAAATTCTTTTTTTTATGTTCTGGTTCTTGAAACTCTCAATTCAATCCATAGATGTGCTCATTATGTTCTCGTCTCTCTTTTTTCTTCTTACACACACATTCTAATGAATGATTACATCATCTATTTATAGATGGATTGACTTCATCGAGTTGTAATAAAAACAATGTTAACTCTAAGATCGGGTTTACAACTTACACCTAGATCTCCTAGTCTATGTGTTTTAAATCAATTAGACTGATTAAAACACTTACATTAATATTTCTTGTCCCTAAATAAATGGATTTAAAAACAATTAAATATCCTATAAATAGAATAAACTTTCTTTATTTGACATGGAAGTCAGATCCACTTTTTGCAGGCTGCAACTGACTTTCGATTCTGTCTGTCGGTCATGATTGACTGTCCTTCAGTTTCTACTGTCAGTTGCACTGTATCTATCTTGTTAGTCTGCACTATAACTTGCATTTTGGGTTCCTCTATCAGGTTCCACTTTATCTTTCTGCTTTGTTATTTTTGGTTTACACACTAACTTGTGTCATCGATTCTCTTTGTACTTAGTCATTTTTGGTGATCTCCTAATCTGATCTTCAGTTTTCTCTTTCCTATCTTTTAGTGTAGGCTTACCAAAAGTGTTGTTTGTATACTAATGACAAATTAATGTCATCACTGAGCACCAATACACAGAGACATCAACGAGCACCAGTCTACACCGAGAGACAACATTTCACTGGGAAAAGCGGATCTCAACTACATGCCAACTAAGGCACTTTAATCTTTAAAATAGATTTTTGCTTAGCTGGATAACCATTTCTTGTGGATCAAGAAAAGCGTAAATGATGGATTTGATTAGTTAACTGGTTGTATTCATGCAAACTAGGAGATCAAGGTCAAGTTTAAACCTTTGATCTTAGAGTTTTCAAGAAAAGCGTGAAACCTAATTAGGTCAAAATCTTGTATATATAAATGTAATAATCAATCAAGAACATGATGATTGTAGCTGCCAAGGACATCTATGGATCAGACAAAGGTTTTCATGCCCAAGGATAGATAAAGAATAATTCAGTTATGAACAACTAAATTCAAGGCTACCAAGTAGTTTAGAGGTATTATCCTGCACAATAAGGTGATGTATATTTTGTGAACTTAATGGATCTGTAATCAGAAATGTAAGATTGCAACAATCAAGTCATATATTTTGTTACTCTCTAACAATTGTAGCAAGCAGTAAAATCCTTTCACAAGGTGGACTTAACAAGTCTTAATGTAAATCTATCAACCGAGTACACACATCATTGTGTTTCTGAAATCTTTTAACTAAGTAGACTTAACAAGTCTGACATGTTACTCCTAATAGGGTAAGATCATCAGAAGTGATCACAACTTGTAGCCCTAACATGCACCTTCCATTCTACAGATAGTGAAGCTTTGTGGGTTTCATCCCCACCACATTTTTTACCTTCTAACAAGGGTTTCTGCATTACCAAATACTTGTGTCATGTGTAAATGAGTTTCATGAATGTTTCAATGTTTGTTTACATGCATTTACATTTAAGCTATGATATTGCATGCATGAAGTAGAAAAGCTACAATGGTTGGTTATGCAAGTAATGAGTACTAAATATTAATTGACAAAAGTTTCAAGGGTACTAATTCACCCCTCCCCTCTCAGTACACACCCTTCCATTATTCCAACAATTGGTATCAGAGCTAGTTCTCTTATTTTTGAAAAGTTTAACCACTTGAGAGAAAAGATCATACAATGGAAATGTATAAGCTTGATAAAAATATTGAGAATCAAACGTTGCAAATATAGATTTTCTTTGAGAAATACAAAGAGGCAAGAAACAAAATAAAAGAGTTATTGGTTGAAAGAAAAGTCATGACATCTTGCTACAATGAAATTGACTATCATGAAGAAGAGATACTTGACCTATTTGATTCATCTAGATCTAGATCTAGTAATACATCTGACACATCTGAAGGAACCATTGCAGATCTAGATGAAATCAATCAACATCTAACTGAACAAGTGAAAGTATTGCAGATCAGTCAAGAGACACAAATGGTAAGAATGACTAATGTTATGAATAATGCAAGACAAGCTGAACAAGAAAGAACTTTAGCTATTGATGATAGGAGAAATATTACTGAAAAATTGCAAGAGAAAGAATTTGAGATATAGACACTTACTGAACATCAAATTGAGATCACCAATCAAATAGTTCTTATGAGTCATGAGGCCAACCGAGTGAACATGGAACTTGCTTGAAAATTAGAAGGTATTGGTGAACTAAAAGAAGAAAATGAGAAACTGAAGCATGAAATGAATATTCAACAACAACATAATGATATGATCAATAAATCTAAAGACAGTACAAAAAGAATGGATGAATTTATGAATGGATAGAGAAGACTCAAAAACAATACCGGTTTAGGGTATACCGAGCATGGAGAATCATCAAACAAGATGATCAAAGAAATTTCTACACAAATCCAAGACCAAAAAAGTGTTCAATAAAATCACTGTGGAAAACCAGGCAACACATCAAATGTTTGCAAGAGCAAAGAAAAAGCTAGTCCTAAAACTACTTCTACATTCATAGGTAATTGTTATAACTATAACAAGCATGGACACAAAGCACATGAATGAAGATCTAAGCTTAACAAACCACAGAAGAAATCTTACATGGAAAAACATTTTTCTTCTTGCAACATGCATGGCCACACATTTCATGAATGCAAGAAAAGGATAAATCAAGTCTAGAAACCTAAAGAACAAGAAAATGCATATCAAATGAGAAGAGTCAGTAATACATATGTTTGGGATTACAACACTTGGGTAAATTGCACAGCATGTGGTAGGTATGGACATATAGGTGCTAACTATATGAGGAAATGGATAAGAAGATCTAGAAATTGGACTAACCCTATAATGGCATGCTTACACTATCAAAAGGTTGGTCACTTAAGTAAGGACTACATAGACTGAGTGATAGACTCAAGCACTTTTGCAAATGGAAATACTATTGAAGACATCATGGGAATGATAAATCAAATGTGGAGGATAGCTTCAAACAATGATAATGCTAGACCAAGAACTATTGTTGGTGACACCTCATCCAATGGATCAGGTGATTCCACCACCCCCACCTAAGCAATACAAGTAAGTATGGAACTACACTCTATAAATCTATATTTTACATCAGTTCCTATATTCATTAATAATATCCAAATTAGCATGAATGAAGATGCACTATGGTATTACATGTTATGTTTTGTGAATCTAGTCTGGTCGTTCAATATGAATCAAGCATAAATTGCACGTCGGTGTACATGTGAAAAAAAATCGAGTTGATGCTGTATATCGAGCATCATTGGTAAACATGTGGAATACAACCAAGTTGACACTTTGTACTGAGTATTGTATACTCACTGAGATGAAGACTTTGGTGTGTTAACTGAGCATCTATGTTTGGTCAACTAAGTGGTAGGTGAAGCATTTAATGCATCACTTAGGGTATATGTTTCTATAAAAAGGGCAATGTGAACTCATTTGTTCACCCAATGTTAAAGAGAAAATTGTAAAGAAAATAAAAGAGATTCAGAGCAACCACATTGCAGAGCAATTCATAGCACTTTCAAAGCTACTCCAATAGATTTCAAGCATTCACAGTAAACATCCCGTGAGTATCTAGACTTACCGAGCTAATAGGTTATTTGTGAAGAATCCCTAATTTAATGAACAATGGAAACCACTTCAAGAACCTCGAAGATCAAGATGGAAAAGGATAAAAATATCTTTCTAATCAGGAACTCAACCTGTGAGGAACCAAACTACAAGTTTTTCCCTGAGGTTGCTACTCAACCTGACGACAAGGAAGCATTCTCGGGTATCCCACCTAGGGTTTTACTGGTTGAAGGCATTCATGCATATATTCACTACAAAGTTGTAGATATTCGATACATTGAGCTTGAAGAAGCTTATCAAAAGCTATGCAAGGATGGAAACCTAAAGGATGAGTACAAGCACATTGAAGTGAAAGGGTTAACCAATGCCCTACTGTTCCCTAGAGAATTCAAGATAGAATGGATTCTTATTATGCTTAACCAAGTGCATGATGGAAATATATGGCTAGATGAACCAAATAAAATCACAAACAATGTGATTCACATAGTGACTGGTTACCTAATAACCAAGAAGGAAAAATCCCTAAGGCACCCTGGACACCCAGAGATTGAAAATCTAACTAGAATCAAATGGGACGACAGAGGTCTAAAATTTAACTCAATAACTAACCCTGAAATGAAATTAGGTCCATATGTGATTGGATACAAGATCTTTCAAGCAAGAAAATTGAACAGTGTTGCTTGTGGAGCAGTAGACACTACATACAAGATAGTGAAGAAAGGTGTGCAAATTGACTTAGCAGAGCTGCTACTGAAACAATTGGAAGAAAATATGAGAACAATTAGATCATCCTGATCTAATACATGTAAGTTCAGTTCTCTTCTGATTTGCACATTCTTTTACTTCCAGATTTTCTTTCCTTTCATCAGTAATGTCACTTGGGACACAAACTGACCTGTTACATCATAGATTAGTGATAACATTAAATCCCTAGGAGATAATTTCATACCACTATTGGATGCATATTTTACTACATTCAAGAATAGGATGCAGAAGAGGATGAGAATCCCTACATAGTTAGTTGAACAATAAAAGGATGATATATTTTTGTAGTTGACACCGACACAACACTCATCAAACCTGCCAACCCAAGAACAACATGCTTACCACCATTGGACTATGAAATTGGCATAGATCTGGCTACAAGAGCTATTGAAGCCTTACTGAATGAACTAGTTGAAAAATCTATAAGCAAATTTGGCACATATGAGGAAGCCAAGTCAAGAATAAATATTGTCTTAGTAGTCAAGAAAATAGGGAAGAAGAAAACACAAATGGTGAAAACACTAAAGAAGAAACTCTAGGTAACTAATGAAGAGTTGGAACAATCAACAAGTATCACCAAGGAACAAACACCCTGGTGCAGAGCACCTCCCCTTTTTATTTGTTCACATTTTTTAGGGTTGAATTAGGTGTTTTTGTGTGGATTTGAATAAGATCCAATAGGTTAGATACAATATTGTTCAACTTCATGTTTGTAAGAGCCAATAGTGCTCATTAGGTGATTTAGGGTCATTTTGGCCTAAAATAGGGAAAAGTTGCTATTTTGATGTAATGTGGGTTTAATGTGTGTTTTAGGACCCTAAGTATCCTAACTAGGGTCAAGTAAGTCAAACTCATCCATCGAGTTGACAAAAAGAATCAAACAGCTCAAAATGCAAAAAGTTGCTCAAGCAACTTTTACAAGAAATTGGAAAAATGAAGTTAGAGCAGTTGTAACTACCCATGCTCAGTATATGAGCATAGATTTGATGATTTGGACAGGTTGATGAAATTTTGGATTGCAACATTTATTTTGTGAACTTCTGTACAGATGGTTTTGACTGTATCCTTGTAAAATACAGAGCGTTCTGCATTCTGTATGATCTTGTACAGATTGGGAAAGGAGATCGGACCCCATGGGGGTGTATTGTTTCATGTTATATTTCTTTTACATATTTTATTTTTCTTTGAAGTTCTAGGAGTAGAGAGTTACGTTAATTGCAAGGTCACTAGTCTATGATTCCATTTGCAGAGCCTTAGTGCCCAAAATGGCTCTAACCTAAGCATCCACCAGTGGAAATGGATGAAACCCTAGGGGATGAAAGGTTAGATTCTGTACATATGTTTTTTTCTTTCATTTTTGTCATTTTAATGAGGTTTCAAGACCAAGGTTGAAGCCCTATGGTTGATTGTTAGGAATAGGTGAGCCAGAACAAGGATAAGAAGGATTTGGCACGAGCACCCATGATCTTGGGGAAAGGACTTAGAGGATTTTGTAGAGGCCCTAAACAATCTTACTAAAGATTCAAAAGGTGGTGGATGGTGAAACAAAGGTTGAAGGTCAATTTGATAATTGTTTGTGTTGACTGGTGTAGAGGCCTAAATAATAGGCTAAAAACTAGGGCTTGAAGGATACTAGGGTTGTGGGTGCATCCAAAAGCCAAGGTTTTGGATTCTAATAGTGTTGATAGATACCTTACATATTTTCAAGGTCTTCTATGGGGTTTTTTGGGATTTTTGGGAGTACTATCCCAAAAATAGTGAATTTTGACCTACTAGGAAATAGGGTAATTTGGCCTCCTAGTGAATTTGATACCAATTAGATTGGTAAAGTATCTAGGAGTGTGGGAAAGGGTTCATAATGAATTTTAATGGGCCAAAGACATAGACTAGAGTCTATGAGATTCATGGGAAGATCCTAAGCTAGGGTTTTTGGATTCTAGGAGGAAATCTAGTGAGGAAGTCTAGGTAATTAAGGAACTAGTTGGACTAGTTAAGCCTAGAAACTTTGGAATCTTCAATAGATAAATTATACCTTGGAGGATAAGTTGGTGGTGAGGGTCTTGGAGATCCTAATTGGAGAATAATCCAAAAGGAAGTAACCATTGGATGGTTAGGAGAGAGAAAGAAGCATATTGAGTAAAGAAATCACTAGAGTACCAAACCCTCTGCATTAGAGTGGTATCAGAGCCAGAATTTCTTGAAGTTTGTGTATGTCTGAAGTGGAGGGGAGTCAAGAGGTTGATAGAATTCCTCCTAAGGAAATGAATAGGGATGCCATTGTGGAATTGGTTCAGGGCCTCTTTTAGAAGTCTAGTGTGTCTGAGACAAAGAGTAAAAAAAAGATCACTGAATGGGGAGATGAGAGTGATGAGGATGTTGAAAGTCGGACAGAAGAATCATCAAAAAAAGTTAAAGAACCTGAGATGGATAAATATAAAAAGGTATTCTTGGATGCCTTTAATTCCATTAACAAGGAAAATATGGAACACATACCCTATTATTGTGGTAGCTTGAATGGAGAAGAGTTGTTGGATTGGCTAGAGGCCATAGACAATTAGTTTGACTATAAAGAAGTATCAGAGGAGAAGAGGGTCAGCTATGCCAAGGCTAGGCTCAAAGTATTTGCATTGGTGTGGTGGAACATGATGCAGGATCATAGGGTAACCAGTGGAAAGAAGAAGATATTTTCTTGGGAGAGGATGAAGATTAGATTGAGGGCACAATTCTTGCCTACTGACTATGAGATTCAGATGTATAAAAAATTGCAAAACTTGAGACAAAAGGAGATGACAGTGAGTGCCTATACTAAGGAGTTTCACAAAGTGAGCCTAAGGGCTAGGAGACAAGCAGAAGAAATGGAGAAGGTGGCAAGGTATCTCAATGGGTTGAGACAAGGGATACAAGATGAAATTAGCATGATGGCTCTTGACAGTATGCACAAGTTTTTTCAATTAGCCTTGAGGGCAGAGGATAAGGCTAGAAGGAGGAATGGCTTCCATCAAAGAGGAAGAGGTGGTAAAAATAACATAGGTTTTAGAGGTAGGATTAATTTTGGTAGAGGAGAAAGCCCAAATAGACCAGAGGAGAATCATTCTATGGATAATAGTGGAGGTAATCAGTTCAGAGGATCTTTTCAAAGAGGGAGATATATAGGAAGAGGACCACCAACAGGTAGGTTTCAGTCTCAAGGAAGATCTAATTCAATCTTCACTGGAAGATGTTATAACTGCAATCAAGTGGGTCACACAATGGGTAGATGTCCTAAAAAGGCTACCTCGTCTTCTATGGGAGATAGGAGGAATTAGTTGGTTCAAGAAGATGATACTCAAAGTTTCACTTCTCCCATTTCCAAGGTAGGGCCAGTAATGGATGGAGAGAATCTAATGCTAAGAAGAACTTTGTTGAAGGTACCTAGCACTATAGAGCCACCTCAAAGAAACAATTTATTTAAGACAACTTTTAGGTCTCATTGGAAGATTTGCAAAGTGATAGTGGACTCTGGATCCACTGATAATATAGTATCCACAAAGATGGTGGACAAATTGAAGCTTAGAAGGATACCTCATACCACACCCTATAAAGTTTCATGGTTGAGAAAGGGTTAGAAAATAGTGGTAGATGAAAAAACCTTGGTGGAGTTTGAAATAGGTGAATATAAGGAAAAGGTCCTATGTGACATATTTCCCATGGATGCATGGCATCTTATTTTAGGGTGTCCTTACCAATATGATGTGAAGGCTATCCATGATGGAGAAAAGAAAAACTATGTTCTCACCAAGCTAGGGAAGAAGTTTCAAATGGATCCACTACAGGAACCTAATGAGGGGAAGCATGTTGGAACCAGTGTGATGCTCTTGAGTGGAAAGGAGTTTTTAAAAGCTACAAACAAGGAGAAGGAGTATGTTGTGTAGTGATAGTGAAGCCAAAGGAGGAGACCAAAGAGAAAGTCAACATGCCACCAGAGATACAAGCATTGTTGGAAAAGTATCATGACATAGTGGATAATGGTTTTCCAAGTGTAATGCCACCCATGAGGGATGTGAGTCATCAGATAGACCTCATTCCTGGAGAAAATTTTCCAAACAAAGCAGCATATAAGATGACACCAAGTCAAAATGCAGAGATAGAAAAATAGATTCAAGATTTGTTGGAAAAGGGATTGATAAGGAAGATTTTGAGCCCCTGTGTTGTGCCTACTATTCTTACACCTAAGAAGGATGGCAAATGGAGGATGTGTACAGACTCCAAAGCTATAAACAAGATTACAATCAAATGTAGATTCCCAATGCCCAGGATTGAGGATTTGATGGAAAATTTGGGAGGTTCATGTTATTTTTCAAAGGTGGATTTGAAGTCGGGATATCACCAAATCAGGGTTAGGCCTAGTGATGAGTGGAAAATAGCCTTCAAGACCAATGAAGGGTTGTATGAGCGGCTAGTTATGCCCTTTGGCCTAACTAATGCACCTAGCACATTCATGAGGCTCATGAATGAAGTGCTAGCAGATTTTATTGGTAAGTTTGTAATAGTATATCTTGATGACATTTTGATATTTAGTAGGTCCAAGGAGGAGCACATGAAGCATTTGGAGATGGTCTTGAGGAGGCTACATCAAGAAAAGTTGATGATCAATCAAGACAAGTGTGAGTTTCTGAAAACTGAATTAGTTTACCTTGGTTTTGTGGTTGCTAATGGATGTATGAAGATGGACCCTGATAAGGTTAAGTCAATATTAGAATGGCCTACAACTAGGTCCATAGGGGATGTTAGGATTTTTCATGGATTGGCCTCCTACTATAGGAATTTTTTAAGAAATTTCATTCATGTATGTGCCTCTATTCTCAACACTATAAAAGGTGGAATCAAATGTTAGTTTAAATGGACTATAGCAGTAGACCAACGGTTTGAATGCTAAAAAAGAGGATAGCAGAGTTACCTACACTTAGGTTTCCCAATTTTAATCATCTATTTTTGGTAGAGTGTGATGCTAGCAAGCTAGCCATTGGAGCAGTGTTAAGCCAAGAGGGACACCCTCTGGCATTCTTTTTCAGATAAGTTCAATGAGGAAAAACAAAAGTACTCCACCTACGATTTGGATTTGTATGCTATGGTACAAGCCCTTAAAAAATGGAGACACTATCTCTTACCTAGGCAATTTGTGGTCTACACTGATAACCATGCTCTAAGTTTCTTGAATGGGCAAGAAAAACTGAATCAAAGGCACTTGAAGTGGGTAGAATCATTGCAAGCTTATACATTTGTCATAAAGCATAAGAAAGGGGTTAGCAACAAGGTTGCAGATGCTCTTAGCAGAAGAGTCTTAACCATACAGGAGATACAACTACAAAGTGTAGGGCTGGATGATTTGAAAGACCTCTACAAGGAGGACAAAGATTTTAGAGATGCCTATGAGGCATGTGTGAAGTTCCAATAGGGATTTAAAGTGGATTTCAATGATTTTATGTTGCAGTAAGGCCTATTGTTTAAAGGACACCGTATGTGTATACCTTAGTGCTCAATGAGGGAGAACATTATGAAGGAGAAACACCAAGGAAGCTTGGCAGGCCACTTTGGATTGGATAAAACATTGGAGCTCATGAATAGGCATTACTATTGGCCTAAGTTATAGTCAGATGTTAGGATATTTGTAGAGAAATGTTAGATTTGTCAGAGGGAAAAAGGACAAAGTAGTAATAGTGGGTTTTACGTGTAGATGTCCAAAATCATCCCTATATTAATTTAATTAATATTCCCATAACATTATAGTTAATTTTAATTAATTATATTTGTTATATTCTTCTATCTATTTAATTAAATTTATTTAATTAATTATGATTCACTTTCCTTAGTATTTGAATTTAATGTAAATACTACCCCTTTTAATGTATTAAATCTCATTTAATACATTATCCCTCATTGATTCCTTTTAAATAAATTTTTAATTTATTTATTCCTTCACATGACCTAAAATCTACTAAACCACAATTAATCTAAATCTAATTTGGATTAAGCTAATTTGAACCTAGATCCTACCCTACCTCACATCACCCTCACCAAATAGACCTATCCATTAATTAACTAAGGTTAATTAAGCTAATTTCTTGATTCCTACAACAATTAGTCCTAATTATTTGCTCACACATGTGTGAGAAAATTTTCAAAAATTGACTTTTTCAAATAATCCTTATTTGGTGCCAACAAGATTTCTTACACCTATGATGACACCTTCTTACACTTTCCAAAAGTGTCTCATTGGTCTAAAACTCTTACACCTTCTTACATCTTACAAGATCCTTCACATGTGTACTTTAAGTACACTTTGACCTATCACATCCAAAGTTGCTCACACATGTGTGAGAAAAGTGGGCCTCTTGCATG
>MU226058.1:582322-594386 GCA_018584345.1 Thuja plicata | reverse complement strand
TGACACCTTTGAATCCCTTGTCAAAAAGGGAAAAGACATTGAAGATGGCCTTTTGCAAAGAGGTAGCATCAAACATTATACTCCTTCCAATAATGATAAACCAAAATTTTGGAGTAAGAACAAAGGACTGGTCAATGATGGAGTGACTGATGCCAAGCATGTTTAAAATGTTCAAGCATCTAGTAATACCAATCAAAACAATCACAATAACAATCAGAATCAAAATTAGTATCACAACAACAACCAAAACTAGAATCAAAATCAGCCCAATCAGAATCAGAATAATCAGAACAATAATCAACAACCGCGTAATCAATCATTCTTGTTCCCTCGCAACAACTACAACAACAATAACAATAACAATAACAACAAAAACAACAACAACAATGATAATTGACAACGATGACAATTCACAGCTTTAGCAGAGCCTTTAGATGTGATCTTCAAACAACTCACGGATCAAGGAATGATAGTTTACCTAGATACTCGACCTTTTGATGAGAATCAACCTAAACCTGTTTGGTATAGGGATAATGATTATTGTGATTATCATTGCATCAAGGGACATGATACCAAGAAATGCATGAAGCTCAGACACTTTGTGAAAGATCTCATTGAGGATGGGAAAATTGAAGTTGAAGGTTAGAATGCATCCTCATCTAATGCGAAACTCAAAGTCTACAATCAACCTTTCCCACCTCATAATCAAAACAATGTATCAAATGCAATCCCATATGACTATTCTACCAATACTATTACAGGCCATGATCGAACATGTGGGAGTTTAAACGAAAATGATATCTTTGGGTTTGATTCTCTTTGTGGCCGCATTGAAGAAGTTGACACGCATGTTAATACTATAAAACTCAAAGCTGCTAATTGTAATGCCACTACACGAAGACCCAGAGTCACTGTTCAAGCTGCTGATAAACCTTCTACATCTACAAATCCACCAGCTGCACCATCTACTGCCACTCAACCTGCTTTGCACTTTGACTTGTTGGCCCAATTATGAAAGACACCTGCACAAATATCTATTTTAGACCTCTTGACCACATCACCAATTCATAGAGAAGTCCTTGATAAAGCTCTAAATGAATCTCGTGTCCTTGAGAACATCAATGCTGCACAATTCAAATCCATGATAGGGAACTTAGCCGTGCAAGAACATTTAGTTTTCACTGATAAGGACTTTAGTGGTCCTGATCCTCATCATAATAAGTCCCTCCATATAGAAGGTAAAATCCACTCCACAAGAGTAAAATGAGTCTTCATAGATGGTGGATCTAGCCTAAATTTGTGCACATTGAAAATGATTTGTAACATTGGTCTTTCTGAGGACCTCATTGATGCAGACAAGAGAATTACAATAAAAGCATATGATGATCGAGAATGAGAAAGCAAGGGTTTGATCACATTGCCCTTACGAGTGGGCCTGGCCCTGATTGAAACTGTTTGCCATTTGCTGGATCTAGATCTACCTTATAACATCTTGCTAGGATATCCATGGATACATGCTATCAAAGGTGTACCCTCTACCTATCATCAATGTCTAAAGTTCCCACATCACGGTAGAGAAATCACAATTTCTAGAGATCTTGAGCCCTTTCAATATTGCAAAAGATTGGAAGGCAAACAAGCTAATTATTGTCCATTGAATGAATTTGGCCTACATTTCAATCAAGAAACCCCTGGTTCATAAAAGACATCTGAAATGTCAACTAAGCAATCAAAAGGAAAGGAAAAAGTTACTAAGGACAAAGCTACTGAAGACAAACCCTCCTCATCTGAAGCAAAGGCCACATTTACAGATCAAGGCATGGGAGAGTATAAATTTGAAAGTGCCTTATGTATTGGGAAACTCCCCTTGTCTCCAAAGTCTTATGGAAGACCATCACCATTACCCCTCTCCAAGGATAAAGCACTTATGCACTACAAGTCAACTATTTTTTAACATTGGGGGTCCTTATTTGATGAACACATGGAATATAGTGTCCTTGATTGGCTCTATAATGATGAAGAAGAATGACCTGTAACTTTCCCCAAAGGAAAGTATCCTAAAGTTACTCCCATGGTTGAAAACATGGGATATCATGGTACTAGTCTTGGAGCTAATGAAACAGGAATGAAGAAGATCATAACAGCTAATGGTTATCCTAAAGGACACGGATTGGGTTCTGTAGAAACTAAGACTAACTTCGCTAAGGATTATTATTTAGCTACCTCAGGTTCAGACACTGAGGAAGAGTTCTTCAAAATTCCTTTCCAGTATATTGAAGATGACCTAAATGAAAATCACCATGTCTTCACCATTACCCAAGCTGACCTTTTGTCCCCTCGTTTACCCCTCACAAACCCTGAATTAATTGACTGGGATCAGCAAGACTCACCACCAGCTTTGGACATATGCGATTTGGATGAGGCAGTTTTAGCCCTCTTTGGACTTAAGAATCTCTAAGAACACAAACATCATATCCACTACAGTGAAAAAGCCTACTTTGGTAGCCAAGTCAACTCTCTCAGTCACAAAAATGGAAAAGAAAATAAAAATCAAAAAAATGAAAATACATCCTCTGGTGAAAACCTCTCACAAGCACCTAAGGATGAAGAAAAAGACAAAATAAAGGATGATTCCTCTAGTGAAAACCTTTTTGAGGCACTAGAGGAGGGAGAGGTTGACTTTCTGTTTATGTCATCAAAACTAGAAGTATCCTCTATGATCATTGAAGATACTATTCCTATCAACTTAGGCACAGAAGAAGATCTGCATATCACTTACATTACAGCTTCTCTCAGTGATCAAGAAAAGAAAGACATGACAGCATTCTTACATAAGCACAAAATCAACTTTGCCTGGACCTACAAAGACATGCCCGGGCTTGATACAGATCTTGTCATGCATCATCTTGCGGTAGATCCAAATGTAAAACCTGTCAAGTAGAAGCTTTGCAAGATGCATCCTCAAGTTGCATTGGTAGTCAAAGTAGAGCTTCAAAAGATGCTGGATGCTAAAGTAATCAGACCAATTGACTATCCTAAATGGGTTTCTAATATTGTACCAGTAGGTAAGCCTGTTGGGGGCATTCGTATCTCCACTGATTTCAGATACCTCAACCTTGCATGTCCCAAGGATGATTTTCCACTCCCTAATATTGACATTATAGTGGATTTGACGACAGGACATGAAATGTTGTCACTTATGGACAGATTCTTAGGTTATAATCAAATCAGGATGGCATCAGAAGACCAGCAAAAAACCACATTCACAACAACTTGGGACACCTTTTGTTATCAAGTGATTCCTTTTGGTCTTAAAAATATCGGAGCCACTTATCAAAGAGCAATGACTACCATCTTTCATGACCTTTTGTATGTCATCATGGAAGATTATGTGGATGATCTTTTAGGAAAATCCAAAACAAGGGAATCACATATTCCTATTCTTACTACCATCTTTGAGCGATTGGAGAAATATAAGTTTAGGCTGAATCCCAAAAAGTGTGTCTTTGGCATACAATCCGGTAAGCTGTTGGGATACATTGTGTCACGGCGTGGAATAGAAGTTGATCCAAAGAAAGTGAAAGCAATCCTAGAGATGCCACCACCCAAAACATTGAATAAATTATGTAGTTTACAAGGCAAACTATAATCAATCAAAAGATTCATGTCACAGCTGGCTAACAAGGTGCATCCATTCTCCCATCTTCTGCGCAAGAATATTAAGTTTCAGTGGGATTGCTTGTGTCAAAATGCATTTGAGAAACTAAAAGGCTATCAGGCTAATCCACCCATATTAGTACCACCTGTTGCTAGTCACCCTCTGATTTTGTACATATCAGTCTACAGAGGTTGTGTTAAGAGCCCTCCTGGCACAATTAGATGACACTGGCAAAGAGCAAGAAATTTATTATCTCAGCAGAACTCTTATTGGCTATGAGTTGAATTATTCTCTAATTGAGAAAGCATGTTTGGTCGTTGTTTTCTATACACAGAAGCTATGACATTATATTCTTAATCATAAGATTCATCTTGTTGCTAAAATTGATCCACTTAAGTATCTCGTAGCATGCGCTGCTCTTACTGGTCGTACATCAAAATGGGTCATGATTCTTAGTGAGTTTGACATTGTTTATGTGGATCGAAAGGCCATCAAAGGACAAGTGATTGCAAACCAGCTAGCTGAAGCACCTGTTGATGGTAAACACCCTCTGATTACAGATTTTCCATATGAATCAGTCTTAAATCTTGTCCCAAGTCCACCATGGAAGCTGTATTTTGATGGATCCTTCACTCAGAAAGGATTAGGGGCAGGAATCTTGTTTGTTACACCAAAAGGGGATCTCATCCCTAAATCTTTCAAATTACAGTTTCCTTGTACCAACAATATTGAAAAATATGAAGCCCTTGTACTTGGCCTTCGACAAGCCATACAATGACATATTCTCACTCTATCGGTGCTCGATGATTCACAATCAGTTATCAAACAAGTTATGGATGAATATCAAACAAAGGATAACAAGTTACTTCCCTATCATCAGATATTCAAAGATCTCAAGACGCATTTCACTAAACTAACCTTCCAGCAGATCCCTCGCATGAACAATAAAGCAGCAAATGCCATGGCAACAATTGGGTCCTTGATCACTATGCCAGAACACAGTGCACAGTGTGAGTTTCTTGTTGAGAATCTTACGGTCCCTGCCTATGACAAGCCGAATTCTGAAATGGTTTGTGAGATTGTTGATCCCAATTCCCCATGGTACCAAGAAGTGTATTCCTACCTACGCGATGGACTTACCCTACTTACTTTAACCCCCAATCAACGCAAAACTTTTATTCGCCGAACCTCCCGATACACAATCCTTGCTGATACCCTCTACCAAAAGCATTTCGATGGAACTCTTTTAAGGTTTCTGAATTCTGATGAAGCACAAACATCCCTGGAGGAGGTACATCAAGGAATCTATGGGGCCCACTCTAGTGGACTTACTTTGGCCAAAAAGTTGTTACGCACTGGATATTACTGGCCTACTATGGAGCAAGATGCCTACAACTATGTGAAGAAGTGTGTACCTTGTTAGCAGCAAGGCAATTTGATACATGCTCCCTCCCAATCACTCCAACCCACCATCACCCCTTGGCCCTTTTCACGCTGGGGTCTTGACCTTGTTGGCCAAATTTTCCCTAATTCATCCAATGGCCATAAATACATCTTGGCTGCTACAGAGTACTTTACTAAGTGGGTCAAAGCTATTCCTCTCACCTACACTACTGGAAAACAAATTTCAAAGTTTATTTTGAACTATCTTATCTATCACTATGACATTCCTTAGGACATTGTTACTGATAATGGAGGACCTTTCAAGAACAAGGATGTCATAGAGCTATGTAGGAAGTTCAGCATTACCCACCATACCTCTTCCAAGTACTTTCCACAAAGCAATGGTCAAGCTGAGGCTACAAATAAAACCATCCTCAGAATCCTCAAGAAAATAGTCGATGAAGCTGGCCGTGATTGGCACCTTCACCTCAATCCTGCCCTTTGGGCTTACCCCACCTCCATTTGAACCCCCACAGGAGCACTCCCTTTGCCCTTGTTTATGGTACTGAGGCTATTCTACCCATTGAAATTGAGCTCCCTTCCCTCAGAATCTCTCTCAAGAAGTTGTTGTCCGAAGAAGAATATAGAGTTGCCTGCTTGCAAGAGTTGGAACTCCTTGATGAGAGACGCCTCAATGCCCTAGACCACCTTCACGTGTATCAAAATTGCCTTCGCCTTCAGTTCAAAAAAAGGATAAAACCTCATCAGTTTGAGGTTGGTGATCTTGTCTTGCAGCATAATATGAAGAACCTCCAGAATCATGAGAAGAAAGGGAAGTTTGAACCTAATTGGTTGGGTCCCTTCATTGTTACAGCAAAATATGGTTCAGGCGCCTATCAGATTGCATCTCCAGAGGGAGATCCACTCCCTGATCCTGTAAATATTGTACATCTCAAGCGCTTCTATGCTTGATTAGTTCATAGTCTGTTGTACAGTAGAAATTTTTCAAAAAATCTAAAAAATCAGAAAAGCAGAAAATCCAAAAACATTCAAAAAAGCAAAAAAGCAAAAAAAATCAAAAAGATCAAAAATCATAAAAAAATACAAAAGCTTGACAAAAGAAAATCAAAAAAGAAAGAGAAAAATAAAATCTGTCCATTTGTGAAAACCACTTCTGTGGCGCAATGGATAAGTACCATGGTGAAAACCTATTTTAGGTGCCATGTGTAGTCAGATCCACCATCAGTTTCCACTATTTGTCTATACAGCTTGCATCACCTTCCATAATAAGTGTCGCTACCTATATTTGTGCAGGTAGTTCTTTGACCATCTTCTCACTTTCGCAATAATGATTCCTGCACGACAGAGCTTACCAAATCAAAAATTGAGCTTTGTTCTAGACACAGTGATCGCAAACGTTTTACATCAAATCAGCAGACAGATTGACTTTCCTAATGATCATTCTATTCACAAGAAATTGGCAGTGAATTTCCATTTTCTATCAATCAATCTTTGGCCCATCACGATGAATCCTTCCGGTGTCGGTTGTTCTATCAATCCTCACATCAAAATTGTTCATGGAAAGAACTTTTGGACTGAATGACCACTTGGTCAGGATGCCTTTTTGTTGATTTTATCTTGTGTTTTACTGTGTCCTTATCGCGATAGCCTCGATCCTTTATATCTTGGTTTTTTATGATGAGTATCTAGTGAAATACGTGTCCTTTGTGGTATGATCTGCTTGTCATAGTTTGTTAGTGCATTTACGTTTTGATATTCGGTTATGACTATGTATGCCTCACCAGGGATAGGATTCATGCATCTCAAATCCCTCAAAAGATCTGGATGTACTGCATCTCCTCATGAGTGACATTTCATAGCTCTCATCATACCTGATATCTCACATTCTTGTTCCTAACAACCTATTTGTCTAAGAGTCTAGTCCACGCAAAGGAACCATGTCACTTATGTTTTCTAGCACATGGTGCATAACTCCTTTTTCAATATCAAACTAGGGTGTGCTCTCCAACATTAACATGGTATTAATTCCACTATTATCATGTAGTTAGTCTTTGCATAGTAGTTAGGTCATATTGTATTATGATTTTGCTCTTGGCAAAGGTTTCTATTTATTCCCTTATCCAGTTACCTATGTGATTTTATCAGACTTATTGTGATACACACAAAAATAGTGTCCTCATTAGTCATTATCTATTGCATTCATTAATCATTATTCATTATCCATTTCATTGTTCATTAGTCATTATCCATTACATTATTCATTTCATTCATTATCCATTTCATTGTTCATCTCATTAAACATTAGTCATTATCTATTGCATTGTTCATTTCATATTGCATTTCATCCATTAATCATTAGTCATTATACCTTACTCTCACATTACATTCATTTCATTCATCATTAGTCGTTATACATTACATTATTCATTCATTTAGTTTCAATATTCATTATTAGTACATTAAATTAAATCATTTACATTGTTCATTTAGTTCATTCTGTACATTGTTCACACATTTATAGTTTCATTCACATCCCATTTAGCATTATACATTTATAACTATATATTACCATTTGCATATTGCATTCCATTAGTTCCATTCATAAAATCCATAACATCTTTTTAGGGATTCATTCATTTCATAAAGCATCATAAATACATATATGCATCATTACATTACATCCATACATGATAAAATATAAGCATTAACACATCACATCACATTTATACATATATATCTTTGCATCTCATCCCTGCATCACAAATCCGTCAGTATCATCATACATATATTCATCTCATCCTGCATGTCAGTCATAAGCATCATATACTATAAATATAACATCATAAGTGCATCCATACATTTGCATAAACATCACATCATATAAGCATATAAAATCATAAAGATCCATACATCAGAGTCCCATAGTCCAAAAATAGTCCATGTATATATATCAAAAGTGTCATATCATACATCATGTGTCAAAAATGTGTCAAAACTGTGTATCCAAAAAATCTGAGTAATGTCATGGCGGTGGCCGTGATGGTCCTGCTCCCCTGCTGGGACATGGCGGTAACCCCACTGATCCCTGTGATGCTCAGCCGGTGCTCTCTGACTATTCCCTCTCAGAATATGTAGGCTCTTGTGCCTCCTCTGGCACTACTCCATGGTACAGCCCCATATAATACATGGCCTCTCGGCCTCTGCATCCTGCCTCTCTCTGAGCTGCCATGGCATCGGTCATCATCTGACCCAATCCTGTCGCACTGCTTGCCAACCATGCTATATCATGGTCTACCCTGTACTCCTTGGCACATATCTGTGCTAAATCTCACTCTATCATCAAAGCTACTATATGTGATAACATAGCATCCAGCTCCTCCTCTCGGTCCCCAAACTCCTCAATGACAGCGAACTCTCTGCTATCCACCCGAGCCTGTAAAATGTCTAGCGCCCGCTGCGCACTGTCCCCCCGATCTGTCTCTAATGATAGCTCCCTCTGAACCCGGGTCACCTCTATCTACAGGCTGCTGGTTGTAGCCTGTGCTATGGCTAATAACCCCTGTAACCACAAAATCTCAGCCTATGCGCTCACCTTAGTCGCCTGAGATGTCACCAATAATCCCTGAACCCTCCCCAGCTCAGTCCACAGGCTGTCTCACTCTGCTACGACTATGTCATGTGTCTCCTAGGCTATGTAGCCTATTGGTGGTCCCTGTCCCTATGAAGGTGCATGTGGCAGTGGCCCCTATGGTGCCTGTAGTGGCCCCTGCGGATCCTGCCCTTGTCCCTGTACATCAGATATAATCGACGGTTGCCCACCTGCTGGTATCTGCACCTGCCCCCTCCACCGCGGTACTGCCACCCTAGGCTAGACTCTCCTCCCTCTAGCCCCTCCATCTCCTCCATCATCATCATCATCCCCCTATCCCCCTCCATCTCCCCAAACTCCTAGCTGCTCATCCTCCTGCACCACCCCCGACACTGTCAGTCTAACGAGTCTGTGCGCCACCCACCACTGTAAATATGCAGGAACCACACTGGCATCCTGTAGTGACTCTCACACCCTGATCCAGGGCACCTCAATCATACCCATAAATGATGCTTGGGCTATCCAAGGATCTGCGCCAATCCCCCATACACTCTCTACCTCGCGGGTAACCAATGGATGAGGGAACCCGTTTAGTACTGCCTCCTGTATCTGACACATCTGCCTCCATACCCTGGATGGCATGTATCGTGATATCATGTATGATGTCCTCCCAAATAGCCAGCAGTCAGTCTGCACGAACCTCATATAGTATGAATCATAAAACCCATCCTCTGCATAACCATCCTGTTGTGTGGTCTCATGGCCCCAGGCCTTGCATACTACATAGGGTGCCCATACTATAGCCCCTATCTTATCCAATCTCCGGTGCCAGTATCCCACTAAATCTGTGGCCTCGTAACTAAAGGTGACTTGTACCTACACACGAAGGGCTCATATGTCGCTTGGGTCTCCTGATGTCTGATCGGTCGTGTGACCGCTATATGCTCCCATGCCCATACCAATAAGAGCGTACATCTAGGACCTAATTCCCTACCCTTGCGGTAGGCACACATATGTAGATCATAGTATAACTGGCCAAGGATGACGTATCCCCAGCAGTATTGGTCACCATCCTCGACCATGTTGCTCAGCACTCGTGCCCAGCCTATAGGGAACCCCTTGCCTGCATGATCAGGCATGAGATGTCCCCCTATCAATCTGGCCAGATAGAGCATAGTCACCATGGTCGTGGCTCCATGGTCATCGCTCCTATCCACGACATCCACTGTCATGTAATAGGAAGATCTGTAAACCTCTGCCTCAGATCCATCTCCATGTAGGCCTCTGATCCCTCCACGTAGTACTCTGGTATGAGCCCCCGAATGGGCACTTTGTAGATCCTCCATACATCATGAAGAGTGATAGTCGCTTCCCCTGTAGGGAAGTGGAAGCTCGAGGTGGTACTGTGCCACCTCTCTATCAACGCAGACATGAGCTCATTATGCGCTCAAAGATGTGGCCAATGCCACACATGCTCTAGTCACCACTCCCCACTCTATCGTCGTCAGGTGCTGTTCCAACTCCATGGTCACTGGGTAGCACTCCCTGGCTCAGAATGTGATCGTCTCCTCCTATAGTCAGCAAACACATGTCAGCAATCAGATAGTATGTTGGGGCATCAAAAAATGTCCCAGGCCTATCTGGGGCATCAAAAAATGCTCCCAGACCCTTGTCTTGTCTCTTCCTCCTCCCGTTTCTTCTATTTTTGGGTCAATCCATGCAGACGGCGCTTGACCCTTGCAGACGATGGACTTTCGCAGTCGCCATTCTGTGGAGCTGGCAGATCTTCACAAACGTCACTCTGCGGAGATGACAGTTTAGGTTGCCACCTCCCTTGCCAGGCAAATGGTGGTGTTATACATCGCAGTCTCTGCTGCGCATTTTTTCCTCTCCTGACCTTGTAGACAGAGACTGTTTGAATCTCCGTCCACACAGACAACTATCGCTTGTCGATCATTTGTGCAGATGACAGACAAGTGATCGTTGCACGTCTGTTTAGTGGCATTTATTGCACCTAACTACCCTCCCTAAACATTAAATGCATAAATGACAAGGTTGGCACTCGACTACTCACTGGTGGTCCCGCATCCCCATGCCACTGGTGTACCCAGATGTGCTCCCCAAGCTGTGCTCACTCTTGTTGCGTTGCCATTACTCTCTTCTTCTTCTCTCTTTTTGCTCTTTGTGAGTGAAAGTGACTTGTCCATGGGCCCCGGTGGACTATTTATAGCCCCTTGAGACCCATTTCTTCCGTCGGTCTCCCCTTTTCCCGTTCTGGTCCCCGTTTCTCCTCCATTTTTCTTGGACACACCATGCAATTGGTATGCTTTCCCCATTTTCTTGCCTTTTCGAGAAAAATTTATTAAAAAATTGTATTTTTTCCTATTATTTTCTCGAGGGGGCACCCTCCTCCGCTCTCACTACCGTAGGTTTTTTTACCTCTCTGGGGAATCTTATTTTCTTTTCTTTGACGCAACGTCACTTTCGACAATGCATCAAAGAGGGGCAAAATGTAAACGTCCAAAATCGTCCCTATATTAATTTAATTAATATTCCCATAACATTATAGTTAATTTTAATTAATTATATTTGTTATATTCTTCTATCTATTTAATTAAATATGATTCACTTTCCTTAGTATTTGAATTTAATTTAAATACTACCCCTTTTAATGTATTAAATCTCATTTAATACATTATCCCTCATTGATTCCCTTTAAATAAATTTTTAATTTACTTATTCCTTCACATGACTTAAATTCTACTAAACCACAATTAATCTAAATCTAATTTGAACCTAGATCCTACCCTACCTCACATCACCCTCACCAAATAGACCTATCTATTAATTAACTAAGGTTATTTAAGCTAATTTCTTGATTCCTACAACAATTAGTCCTAATTATTTGCTCACACATGTGTGAGCAAATTTCTAAAAATTGACTTTTCTAAATAATCCTTATTTGGTGCCAACAAGATTTTTTACACCTATGATGACACCTTCTTACACTTTCCAAAAGTGTCTCATTGGTCTACAACTCTTACACCTTTTTACATCTTCTTACAAGATCCTTCACATGTGTACTGTAATGCCCCGCCAGGGAACCCAGGAGAACTTAACCTAAACACGACACTAAGTTCACGGAATTATTTTTTTTTTTTTTTTTTTAAGTTTAAAATATGACTTTTTCTTTTACAACTGCGTTTTTTTTAATAAACTCAAATTTACATATATATATATATTTTTTTATAATTTCCGAAAACGGAAATTAAAAGAAACTCTTTTCTTTTTTGTCTTTTCCTCTTTTTGTCTTACTGGTGTAAATTATATTTTTAACTCTGTATTTTTTTTACAGAGAGTATATTTTTTTTTAAAACAATTAATTCATCAAAGAAGTATTTGCAAAGGGGCAT
>MU226058.1:562212-577322 GCA_018584345.1 Thuja plicata | reverse complement strand
AAAATAACCATAAATCACATACACACCAATGATATAACATACTAACAATGGATCAATAACATACTGAAATGTAACACATAAAATCATCTAAACCATCTGATAAAATCCACACACATACATCCAAAATTCCTAAAAGAGTTTGGCATCCACAACTGAAAAGCAACCTAGGAGGTGGGTATTACATGTACTTTAAGTACACTTTGACTCATCACATCCAAAGTTGCTCATACATGTGTGAGCAAAGTGGTCCTCTTGCATGGCTTATGTGTCCCTCATGTGGCACCTATGTGGATGCCACATGAGCTCCACCTCACCCAAGCCCTCTCTCTCCTCCAAAAACTCTATAAATAGAGGCCTTTCTCAAGAGCAAATCATCTCTTATTTTTGCATTGTTACCATGCTAGTTTAGCTCTAGAATTTCTTAAGCAATTTAGCATTTCATACTCATTTTAGTTCATTTTCATGTTATTTCATTGTTGAATCTAGATATCACATCTTAGGTTTAATATGGAATAAATCTAGTTCTATTATCTTAATTAGATCTTGCATTATCATTCTAGTTTAAAGCTTGCATTTTCATCCATGGTGAAAGCTTAAGACAATTTCGTTATACTTGTTCTTGAGTTATTGGCTTATCATTTTAATGCATTTATAGTGAGATTACAATATTGTGTTGGGAGAGCACACCCACAAACCTCTCTAAGAGCAAATCAACAAGGCTTTGGTGCACTTGTTTGCCTCATCAGAGGTTGTGATGAATCTCTTCTTGTTATTTAATAGTATGCTTTTAGACATGTTTAATGTTGTTATTTGATGTTTATCTCTAACATTTGCATGTTTGAATGTGCTCCCAACAGGTTAGGTTTCATTGCATATAGTACCAACCCCTATCCATACCCCAAAGGCCTTGGGAGTGCCTAAGTATGGACTTTGTGTTTGGGTTACCAAAGACAACAAGGGGTCATGACAGTGTATTTGTGGTGGTGGACCATTTTAGAAAAATGTCTCACTTCATTCCATGTAAGAAAACCAATGATGTTTCTTAAATTTTAGGTCTATTCTTTAGAGAAATTGTAAGGATCCATGGATTGCCACTGAATATAGTAAGTGACAGAGATAGTAAGTTTGTGGGTCACTTTTGGAGGACCCTTTGGACAATGTTGGGTACAAACTTGTCTTTCTCTTCATCCTACCACCCACAGTCAAATGGACAAATGGAGGTAGTCAATAGGTCACTAGGGAACTTGTTAAGATGCTTGACTAAGAAACATGGTTAGTCATGGGATCACATCGTAGGGCAGGCAAAATTTGCCTATAATGACTCCATTAATAGGAGTACTAGTAAAATACCCTTTGAAATAGTATATAGGGTCAATCCAAGAGGGATCTTAGAGTTGAGGGATCTTATTTTAAAGGACAAAATGAGTGCACAAGGGGAGTCCTTTGCAGAACAGATGAAGGAGCTTCATGATCAAGTCAACAAGACTTTACAAAAGCAAGTGGAGAAGTATAAGTCCAAAGTTGATCAGACAAGAAGGGATTTGCAGTTCAAAGTGGGGGGTCTAGTACTTTCCTACCTTAGGAAGGAAAGGCTACCCAAGGGTCAGCCAACTAAGCTACTCGTGAAGAAGATAGGACCATTGAAGATTTTGCATAAGTATTTTAAGAATGCCTATTAGGTAGAGTTGCCTCCTAATTTGGGGATTTCACCCATTCTCAATGTTTGTGACATGTATCCCTACAAGGGACCATCTTTAGACACAGGTCAGCCCACTCTTGTAGATTTAGGGGATGATGATTGGGTGAAAGACTTGCCTACCCCAATGCCACTAAAATTGGAAAGTATACGGGATTCTAAAGTGATCAAGAAGACAAGGAGGCGTAACTACAAGGAGTGCTTAATCAAGTGGTAGGGACTACCCAAAGCTAAGGCCACTTGGATGATAGAGGCAGACATTATGAAGCATGTGGTCACCATTTAAGACCTCCTAACTCAAGGGACTTGAGTTCTTTGTCCCAGGGGATTATGGTGCAGAGCACCTCCCATTTTGATGTTTTGGTGTGTTTTAGGGTTGAATTAGGTGTTGTTTTGTGGATTGGAATAAGATCCAATAGGTTAGATTCAATGTTTTTCAACTTCATATTTGTAAGAGCCAATAGTGCTCATTAGGTGATTTATGGTCATTTTGGCCTAAAATAGAGAAAAGTTGCTATTTTGATGTAATGTGGGTTTAATGTGTGTTTTAGGACCCTAAGTATCCTAACTAGGGTCAAGGAAGTCAAACTCATCCATCGAGTTGACAAAAAGAGTCAAACAGCTCAAAATACAAAAATTTGCTCGAGCAACTTTTGCAAGGAATTGGAAAAATGAAGTTAGAGCAGTTGTAACTACCCATGCTTGGTATATGAGCATGGATTTGATGATTGGGACAGGTTAATGAAATTTTGGATTGCAACATTTATTTTGTGAACTTTTGTACGAATGGTTTTGACTGTATCCTTGTAAAATTTAGAGATTTCTGCATTCTATACGGTCCTGTACAGATTTGGAAAGGAGATCAGAACCCATGGGGGTGTAGTTTTTCATGTTAATTATCTTTCTTTTACATATTTTATTTTTCTTTGAAGTTCTAGGAGTAGAGTGTTACATTAATTGCTAGGTCACTAGTCTGTGATTCTATTTGCAGAGCCTCAATGCCCAAAATGGATCTAACCTAAGCATCCACTGGTGGAAATGGCTGAAGCCCTAGGGGATGAAAGGTTAGAGTCTTTACATATGTTTTTTTCTTTCATTTTTATGGTTGAAATGAGGTTTCAAGACCAACTTTGAAGCCCTATGGCTAACTGTTAGGAACCAGTGAGCCAGGACAGGGATAAGAAGGATTTAGCATGAGCACCCATGATCTTGGGGAAAGGACTTAGATGCTTTTAAAGAAGACCTAAATATTATTCCTAAAGATTCAAAAGGTGGTGGATGGTGAAACAAAGGTTGAAGGTCAATTTGACAATTGTTTGTGTTGACTGGTCTAGAGGCCTAAATAATAGGCTAAAAACTAGGGCCTGAAGAATACTAGGGTTGTGGGTGCATCCAGAAGCCAAGGTTTTGGATTTTGATAGGGTTGATAGATACCTTGAATATTTTCAAGGTCTTATATGGGGTTTTTTGGGAGTTTTGGGATTACTAGCCCAAAAACAGTGAATTTTGACCTACTAGGAAATAGGGCATTTAGGCCTCCTAGTGAATTTGATACCAATTGGATTGGTAAAGTATCTAAGAGTGTGGTAAAGGGTTTAGAATGACTTTTAATGGGCCAAGGACATATAAAATATTCTATGGGATGTATGGGAAGATCCTAAGCTAGGGGTTTTGGATTCTAGGAGGAAATCTAGTGAGGAAGTCTAGGTAATTGAGGAACTACTTGGACTAGTTAAGCCTAGAAACTTTGGAATCTTCAATATATCAACTATACCTTGGAGGAGAAGTTGGTGGTGAGGGTCTTGGAGATCTAAATTGGAGAAGAATCCAAAAGGAAGTAACCATTGGATGGTTAGGAGAGAGAAAGAAGTATATTGAGTAAAGAAATCACTAGAGTACCAAACTCTCTGCATCACACCCATTGGCGAAGGAAAAGAATTAAGTGATTCAGAGTCTACCAAATCACATGCAGAGAAACCACATGCCAATAAAACAAAATTCAATAATGTAACAACTTCATCTAGGAAAATAAGAAAACAACTAAGGTAGACTCACCACCATTGAAGAAGGGCACTATAAAAACATATAAGAAAAGAAAAGCCTCTACTGAGAAACTGACACTGAGACAATGGAAGAGATATGTGAGAGGAAGAGAAGACAAGGATGATACTAAAGAAGTAGAAAGAGAACAAAGGATCCAAGCAGAAAAGGCCAAAATACCAAAGACAATTGATGAAATTGCAGAGTCAATCATCAACACAGGTAGTATACAACATCATAAGATTAGACAATGGGGAATCTATCTACCAAGGATCAGAACAAAATTGAAGAAGCAATCATTAAAATGATGGTATCTTACAAATATGCACCTCTACAATTTGGCAATCATATTCCACAGGAGCTAAAAACCAACATATCAGCTAGGTGGACATATGCATTGCACATGGAGAAGCAGATGAGGGACAAATCCCTAGTTGCATTCATGCCCAATTCCATAATTAAATAAATTGACTCAACCATGAAGGAGTACACCAAGAAGTTTTCTTCAAAAACCAGAGCATACAAGGTATTGCAGAATAAGGTTGGAGATATTGACATTGAGAGAAACAAGACTTGGGCTCAAATCTTTAATCCGCCCGAGAAAGTAATAGCTATAACCGAGACTGCTCACACTGAGGAGAAGGAGGATACACCAACCCCCGAGAAAATTTTCATCAATGAAACTGAGGATATCAATCCTATTGACTTAACAATAGAGGCAAGTAAGGCTATAGATAATATTCCTCAAATATTGCAATCATTAGGAGAAAAACCAGACATAAAAATACAATATATCACTCATGGTGATTCTGATAATGATACCAAGGCTGATGAAGATGTCAATATTGACATGGATCCAACAAATGAAAAGTACACTACTAATGTTGCACAAGCACAAATACCAGGTAATGCCTTTATTGATGCAAGAAATCAATATCATGACTGAATCACAACAGACACCACCTAACACTAAAGAAAACATACGGATGGACAAAGGTGAGGAACAAGGGGAGAAGACAAATAAAATTGATGCACCCACCAAGGATAGTGGAAAGGCAAACAAGGTTCCAAGTCAAGAAAAGGTTGAAGTAGAGACGTCTACAACTGACCAACGGGTAATGACCAAGAAACCTAGCCAAGGCACCACACCTCCAAAGCAATAAATGATAGAAATTGAGAAACAAAAGGATCTTTCTATCATACCTCATTCCCCTACATAAAGAAACATTTAGAAGAAGAACAAGAACAAGAACAAGAAAAGTAAAGCCCCCATCACACTAGATGAAATCATAGAATACCTGAAAATGATCCAAGAACACTTGATCCGAAGTCACTGACAAGGTATGGGGAGCTATGCAAAATAAAACCACAATAGGAAAAGCTCCGACAAGAAAATATAAATTTACAAGTCCTAGAAACAACAAAGGAGATTCTATTGCAGGTAGTTCCTGACGCCAAGATTGATCAAAATGCACCCATCATTGATCAACTTGCAGTTCTTATCAAGGTAATCACACAACATAATGTAGATGTCGAGAAGGTCATTTAGGAAAGAGCAGAAGAGAAGTATCACTACAAACTCACAGAGACAATCAGCCAAGAAGTGGCAGAGAATAAGGTGAAACTTTATGAACTAGTAGCTACATTAGAACCTGTTATTTCAAAATTAGTTACCTTAGTTCAAAAGCTGTCCACTCTTGAAAACTTCACTACCGAGCATAATGAACAAATAGCTAAGTTAAATGAGGATCTAAAAGCTAGTGTACAAAGTCTTTCAATCGATCCAAATGTATTCCAACTGCATTATGAAAAGCTAGTTGAATCAAAACGGTTAAGACTTGAAATACAAAAGGCGAAAAGAAAAATCAGAGATGAAGTAACCAAGCTACAAGCCATATTACTATCGAATCTCACATTGTTGATAACACACATGACTACGAAAAAGACTTTAATTGCTACCCTAGAGATGTCAGTAGAAGAGAGCATCTATGACATGCATGCTCAAATCACATTAGAGAAAATGACCCTAGAGCACTTGAAGGAGAAATGGGAAAAGCTGATGGCATCCATTCAGCAATCTCATTCACATATACTTGACAAGCTATAAGTTTTACGTCTTTGTCATTACTTTCAGAAAGGGGGAAACATGTACATACATTGTATCTACATATTGAGGCATGCATAAAGGGGGGGTCATTGTAAAAATACAACACTTGGTATATATATACTGTGTTAGAGTATTTTTTTTTATTAATTAATTAGTTAAGTTGTTTTATTACTCTTTAGTGCTTAAGCTTTCTCTTAGGTGCATTAATAATTAATTATTTATGTGCAACCTAGCTTTTTAGTCTTTAAGGTTTTGTTCACCTTTATAGGTTGAACCTTGTAATTCTTCTTTCATTAATTCAGAATACATTATTGCTCTGCTCTTTCAAGTTTCTCTGGGCTTATGAGTTCTTCTAATTTTTCCTCCTTTCTGCTTCTTTCTTGTAATAGGTACTTGCATGCAGTATTCTTCAAGTTCTGTGGATTTGCATTTCTCAAATCCTACATGGTATCAGAGTCATACTACTGTTACCTGTTCTTGTGTTTTCTGAAGTAGTGATTCGAAGGAGAAAATCACAATTGTTTAAGGGTTTTTTTATCTTCAATCTATTGGTGAAGTTTGTTTTGGAGCATTTTGGGCTCAAATGGACCTCACCATTACGCTCAGAAGGCCCAAAAACTTATATTTTAATAAAAAGTTTTTCATTTTTGGCCTCTATGACCTCTGGAAAGAAATTTTCCCTCTAGGCATATTTTTTGAGGCAAAAACGCAAAAACAAATCAAAAAATATAAAAAAAAAACAAAAAACAAAATAATTTTTTAGAGAGGCAGTGCACGCCATCGTGCCACCCGCGCCCGACCCATAGCTAGCACACCACTCCAGCACCACCGCAGCCCCCATGCTATTTGGAAGCCATTGACATGCCACCTCCACCATTTTGGAGCACCACCTCCACCACTGAGCACCACCCGCCAGCAGTGACTGCTGTTGACGTCAGCTTTTCCCAGCGGATTTCAAATTTTTTGGTGACAAATTTTTTTTCTGACGACCAAACTTTTTTCTTGTGATGATGTCATGCTGACATCAGTAATGGGCTTGTGATGGTCAGATGACCATCAAATGTTTTTTCATGCCTGGAAACGGCCATTTGTATGTCAAATATTTTGCAGTGACTGGTTTTTTCCTATGAGCTCTCCTTTCTGACCTCATGTCAGTCTTTTGCTCATAACTTGAGCATACAATATCATTTTTTAGAAAACAAGATATCGTCAGAAATCTCTTTCTGAGATGGAAACCACCATGCAGGTTTTTTCTTCAAATTCATCCATTTGAGTACCTTTTTCAGTGTCAAAGTAGCGGCTTTTATTTCTCTCCTCACTACATCAGGTCACCAGGTTTTCTTCTTCTTTTTTGTGCTCTATAAGTAATTTTTTAATGTACGGGGGATAGTTTACTACATTATGGGGGTGCATTTTAATTTATGTCATTTACTTCAAAAAGAACCTTCTACTTCGTTCTTCTTTCTCTCAATGTTGGACCCTTAAGTTTCCTAGCTAACACCACATAACTACCACACCTAGAAAGCACACATGACCAAGCTGCTCATGTCATGTGGCTTATGGTCTTGTCTGGATGAGAACCAACTTGTTTTGCAGTGTCCTTTTGAGATTCTTTAGTATAGGAATAAAATGGATGAAGCCATGGGCTTAATTGCACTGAATATCTCTGACAGTCTCCTATTTCATTTGGAGAATTTGTACACTCCGGGCCATCTAGGGAAGTTTGCAGATCTGTTTGACACAATAAATGAGTTCTGGGCACTACAACTTGATACAGATTTGACATCATTGTCTCCTAACATTTTTCCCACCATTGAGGACTTCTTGATGAAGTTTAATGCTCTCCGTTCACTTTTACAGGGATGTGGGAGTACCAAATCAGATAATGAGTGTATCTTTCTGATACTCTCAAAGCTTCGAGGATAGTTCTAGATCTTCTCCTCCACTTTCTATTCCACTATGGATGCTTTGGGTCCTAGGCACAATATGCCTTCCTTTGAGGCCTTTTGTGATCGGTTGAATCGAGAGCAGTCAAAGATTTAATAGTTGAATAATACTTCTGGCTCTATGAGCCATTCTTTGGTCGCTCATCCATCTTCATGGAAGTCGGAGTAGAAACAAGTATCACCAACCACAAAGTTTTAGAAGGATTCTCCTTCTCAACATTCCTTTGGCCCACCTCCTCAAAATAAGGGGAAATTGAAGACCGAAAAACCTAAGTGTGCTTATTGTAATAATTCTAATCATGATGAGTCTCAGTGCTTTCAGAAGAAGGTAGATGGATATTCCCAACAGATTTCTAATTTCACAGCTCTTCTTCACAAGAGAAAGATTGATATTCCTTCTTCCTCTTCTCACTGGTCTTCTTCATCATCTTCTCAAGAAGATGTGTCAGACAACAGAAAGGGTCATCCATTATGTGCATCTTCTATTGCTCCCTCTTTTAGATGGATACTGGATTCGGGTGCTTCACACCATATGACATCTTCTCAGGATTTATTCTCATCTTTTGAGGCTTCACCTACCCCACACACTTTGATGGGGAATAACACTATTATGACTGTATGTGGGAAGGGTTCTATTGACATTTATGATGGTGCATTCCATGATGTACTATGTGTTCCATCTTTGTCATCTAACCTTCTCTCAATTTATCAGATTACTCATAGTGTGATAGGGAAGACAGTTGAATTCACTCCAGATTTAGTGCACATCAGAGATAGTGTGACAAGAAATATTTTTTCTACAAGGATAGTTGATCATGCTACCCATCTGTGCTCCTTCTCTCATTTTGGTCCACCATCTCCATTGTCAGAGAATATCTCTCCTACTTCACGAGTGCCTATTGAGGAAAAGTCGGGTCACCTGAACTTATGTGTTGTTCCTAAGATCAGTGTTGTGGCTTATACAACTCCTCCTCCTGTTGATTTTGCATATGTTCAGCATGATTCATCTTCAACATTACCTATTATGGTCGCTCCTTGCATCGAGCCACCTACTCCAATTGTTGAGGGCATATCCGAGGAAATTCATCTCCTCCCAGATGATATATTCAACCCATCTATAGGCCCACCTTCATTGGAGAATCCATTACAAGAGTCTCATGCATTCTCCTTTGAGCATCAGTTATGCCTTTCAGTTTCACCTCTCATTTAGGGGTTTCCATTTTGTTTCATGCCTTTGTTTCTTCCGCAGTGGAGCTCTATTGGTTCAATCATTTCCACATGGGTTCTATCTTTCTGGCTGGGCTTTGGTGTCTCATCCCTCTCTCATGGGGGGGCTGGTTGTACTTATGGTTTTGAGAGAGTCTCTTGAGCCATTTATTTTCTTCATTTTTCTATCTCTTTTTGGAGAGGGGTTTTTCCCACTGGGTTTTCTCATTTTTCTCCAGTTTACAAATATTTTCTTGTATTGGGTACCTGATCAGGCCCTTTTGTTGGGACCCGTTTCCTGCTTTCATAGCTGTGCTAGGTTAGCTTATCCCCTGAGCTTAACTTAAGGGGGGGTTCTAGAGTAATTATTATTTTTCTTCTTAATTAAATCATGTTGATTTAATTATTTAAATTTTTTATTACTCTTTAGTGCTTAAGCTTTCTCTTAGGTACATTAATAATGAATTCTTTTATTAATTATTAATGTGCAGCCTAGATTTTTAGTCTTTAGGGTTTTTTTCACCTTTATAGGTTGAACCTTGTAATTATTCTTTCATTAATTCATAATACATTTTTGCTCTGCTCTTTCAATTTTCTCTGAGCTTCTGAGTTCTTCTTCTTTTCCCTCCTTTCTGCTTCTTTCTTGTAACAGGTACTTGCATGCAGTGTTCTTCGAGTTCTGTGGATTTGCATTTCTTAAATCCTACATACTGTATATATCATTTTTTTGATACTAATGCCAAAGGGGGAGATTGATAATCCTTAAAGGATCATAAGTTATCATTAGTATACAAGCAAATAGTTTTGGTCAGTCATGATCACCGAGCGACAACACTCACCGAGAAAAAGCATTCACCGAGCGCAGTGGTCACCGAAATGTTTTGAACACCGAGTAGTATATCAACCAAGCACCAGCCTATAGAGACACAACTTGACACCACTACACAGAGACATCACCGAGCACCAGTCCACACTGAAAGACAACATTTCACCAAGAAAAGCGGATCTCAACTACACGTCAGTAAAAGCACTTTAATCTTTAAAATAGCTTTTTTCTTAGCTGGATAACTATTTCTTGTGGATTAAGAAAAGTGTAAATTATGGATTTAATTATTTAACTAATTTTAATCATGCAAACTAGGATATCAAGGTCAAGTTGTAAACCTTTGATCTTAGAGTTTTCAAGAAAAGTGTGAAACCTAATTAGGTCAAAATCTTGTATATATAGATGTAATAATAAATCAAGAACATGATCATTGTAGCTGCCAAGGACATTTATGGATCAGATAGAGGTTTTCATGCACAAGGATAGATAAAGAAGAATTTAGTTATGAAGAAATACATTCAAGGCTACCGAGCAGAGCATAGGTATTATCCATCACAATAAGGTGATATATATTTTGTGAACTTAATAGATTTATAATCAATAATGTAAGATTGTAACAATTAGGTCATATATTTTGTTACTCTCTAACAATTGTAGCAAGCATTAAAATACTTTCACAAGGTGGACTTAACAAGTCTTAATGTAAATCTCTTAACTTAGTGCACACATACATTGTGTTGCTAAAATCTCTTAACCGGGTAGACTTAACAAATCTGACATGTTACTCCTAACAAGGTAAGATCATCAGAAGTGATCACAACTTGTATCCCTAACAGGCACCTTCCATTCCTCAGATAGTGAATCTTTGTGGGTTTCATCCCCACTGTTGTTTTTACCTTCTAACAAGGGTTTCTGCATTACCAAATACTTGTGTCATGTGTAAATGAGTTTCATGAATGTTTCAATGTTTGTTTACATGCATTTATATTTAAGCTATGATATTGCATGCATCAAGTAGAAAAGATACAATGGTCAATTATGAAAGTAATGAGTACTAAATATTAATTGATAAAATTTTCAAGGGTACTGATTCACCCCTCCCCTCTCAGTACACACCCTTCCATTATTCCAACAGAACCAAGTCAAACAACCATCTAGAATTATTGATCGATTAAATGATCTTTTATTCTTGATAAGATTCTTCAATTATTGTTCCATGAGAGACTCTATTTTCATATTCAACCTCTTGTTTCGATAGATTGGTATTGATCATTCGACTATATCAATTGTATATTGCATAATGCATTGATCATACCCTTTCAAATTGTCATAGTCGTAGCCCATTAATTCTTCATACTTACTGATAGTCGAAAAATGGAAGCACTTCCATTGTAGACTAGTTTAGCCTTCCAAGTAAGTGGTTTTAGGTCATGTAAAGCGCCTTGAATGGGTCTCTAACTTGGATCTAGATTTTTCCCCTATTTTTCCCCATTTCCCACTTTTTCAGCCTGTTCCTGACATCCAAAACTAAAAACTGAGATTTTTTACCACAGGGTCAAAATTGACCTTTCTGGGTCAAGATCGACCTCACCCTTGACCTAGGTCAAGGTCAACCTCACCCTTGAACTAGGTCAAGGTCAAACTCAACCTTGACCTAGGTCACAATCAACCTTTTTCTGACTTTTGGTCCAAATCCCAGATTTCCAAGATTTCCAGATCTCGGGCTTCGAAAAAGTTAATTCCCACTTCTAGGTCGGCTATTTTGGGTTCCGAAATGATGAATCTTAAATTATATTTAATATAGGTCCAGTTCTAAGGGTATAGGTCTAATGGGAATTTAATTCTCCTATGTTGGCCTCTCTAGATGATTGTGCCCTAGTTTCATATAAAAGGAAGTCTTTCTCTCTCATTTTCTCTAAGCATTAATTCTAACCATCATCAAGCAAGAACCATGAAATCATAAGGCACTTGAAGAAAGAAATAATCCATTGAAGCAAGCATATACTCTCAAGCATTCATGAATTTCTCAAACACTCACTTCATCAAGGAGATCGATTGATAGCCATTGAAGGATTCAAGCTCTATGGAGCCCTCTTGTTGAAGATTTCTCCATCCAAATTCCTCCAAGCCTCTTCCTCTTCCAAGATCCATTCAAGATAGGTGTTGAAGATCTACATGCAATTGATTGAAGACATCCTACATTATAAATCCTACATTCTACATCCATTTGGTGCATCCATACTTATGGATTCAAGGATTTGAATCCTCCACAAGGAATTTTACATGAGCAAGGTGAATTGTTTAATTTACTTTGTTTACTTCTGCAATTTCAATTATATATTTGAGTTTAATTCCAAAACTGGGGTTTGACCAAGGCAAACCCATCCCCCCCAACAAAAAAATCTATTTTTCTTGCAGATACAGGTATGGGACAGTGAATTAAAGTGCAGATTCAGATACCCTTTTCAGAAAACTTTTGAGATTCACGAATAGATTTTCTATCGGAGCTGTGTAGGTCAAGGTCGATATTTTGGGGTCAACGGTAACATTTTGGGGTCAAGGTTGAGATTTTTATCAAGATAGTGTTGGATCGGAAAAAGATTTCTGGGTTTTGTTCGTCTATGCATTTCTATTCTAGATCATGCTTTGGATTTTCTAGAAATAGAGTATAGACCCCCAAAAACAACATTCTTCAAAACTGCCATATCTTAAGGTTAGTACTTTTCTTCTATTCATTTCAATCTTTCTAAATCTATCACACATTCCTTTCCATAAAATGGGAATTTAAGACTTTTCTCTTTGCTCTCATTTCCAAATGATTGATTCATTTGTGCATTGATCCTTCTCTTGGGGTTAATCAATTTGGATCATTCATTTGTGCATCTTGGGATGGAAGAGGAATATCTTATCTTTCCCCCCACTTATTTCAAATGTTACATTTCTTATGTTACATTTTGGTGAACCCACGATAGACAACGCTTTCTTTTTGGTGTTAGATTTGCATCTTATGTTAGATCTTACATGCATTTAAAAGTATATTTATTTTATGCTCTTGCATTTATATATCAAAAATTAAAAATCAAAAATTCCTTCAAAAATACAAAAAGATTTACATTTTTCATGCTTATAGATTTCATTGGAATGCATTGGGATATATTTAGATCTATTTTCAATGCATTTCTTTATTCGTTATCATGTTGCACAAGTTGTTTCAACTGTTTTCCAAACATCCTTCTATAACTTTGGGGATTAAACAACATCCTCCTCTTACCTTACCATTGAATGATGTTACACCTAGAAATATTTTATTTAGTGCATGCGATGTTTCTTTGTCCTCTCTTGTATTACCTTGTAAGGATATATTAGAGCAAGAAGATGACTTTAATCTTTCTCTCCATCATATTTCTCTTTATGGAGATGAGTTGAGGATTGACGTTAATTCTTCTCCTAATATGTCTTTCCTATGAGCCTACTTTAGAATATAATCCTCCTATTCAGGATGAACCTTTTGATTTGGATGTTGATTACTCTCTTCCTCATGAAGCCATTGTAGATTATCCTCCTTTTTGGGATGAACCCTTGGATAAAGACATTGATTTATCCCCTCCTTGTGAACATGCTTTGATACAAGAGGGTGATTTATTAATAGATGAAATATTCATACATGATGGTGACTCTTTTTCTAAAACACACTCCTCTTGTGAAGAAATTTTAGAGAAAGAAGGAGACATTATATATGCTTTACCTCCATTTTGGATTCCTTCTTGTGATGAGGCATTAGCGGAGAATGATATGAATTCCCTTAATTCTCTCCCTCTTAGTGATGATCTTATGGAGAATCAAGATCCTACCTCATCTCCTCCTAGGATATCTTTTGTGCTTCCTTCTTGTGAATATATTTGTAGTGTTGAGATAACTAACATGGTTTATCCAAAACCCTTGTTGACTGTCAAAGGTTGTCCTTGCATTACTATCAAAGGTAAACCTATGGAATCTTTAGAATCTTTCAATGATCAAGATTTGATAGCTCACACCTATCATACAAGGAATAACCCTCAACCTAATCTGGTGGTTCCTGCTTCTTTATCACCTTCTCAACCCATTCTTCCTCCTCCACCATGTCTTCCTAGCATGGAGTATGATATGATAAATCAATTGCGCAATACCCCTGCCAAGATTTCTTTATGGGATCTTCTTCAAACTTCACCTACCTGCCACGAAGCCTTAAAAAAATCTCTAACAACTCTTTCCACTCCACCTCCTAACCAAGAGAACATCAATTCCTTCTTACAATGCATGCATGTTACCCCAGTTCCTCCTGACATTGTATTTAATCAAAAGGATTTACCTTCTAAAGAATTTCAAAAGCAATATGATGCCCTTGTGGTTGATGTTACTATCAATAAGAGTATCATTTGTAGGACCTTGATTGATAATGGATATGGGCTTAATATTTTTAGCATGGACATGCTCAAAGCAATTAAATCTGATCTTTCAACTATTCAACCTGATAATAATCCTATATGTGGCTTTGCTAACATTGATAAGAACACTTTGGGCACCATTACCTTACCTATCAAAGTAGGTTTGGTCATCTTGAATACTCCTTTTCATGTTATGCCTAGACCTCTTAATTATAACCTCCTTTTGGGTAGACCTTGGTTGCACGAGATGCATGTTATTCCTTCCACCCTTCACCGTATAGTCAAGTTTAATCACAACAACATGGTGTATACACTTCATGTGGATGATGCGCCAAATCCTTGTTTGCATATTCAAACCCACAATACTCCTATTCCTAATAGTAATCCTTCTTCCTCTAATGCTCTTCTTGGAGATGATTGGGGAACCTTGAATTTTAATCCTACCTTTATTGGAGAATATAAGGTTTCTGATCTTGATTTTATGAAGCCACAAAGAGAGTTTGAACAATGAGTCTTTGCTTCTACTTCTCATTACCTTCGTAATAACTTTGTCTCTACTTCTACCCACTAAGAATCTGTCAAAACTACTAGTAATGACATAGTGACTACTAAAGTTCCATTGACTCCTTCTGATATGGCTTCTCATTATGGTCCTGGTTATCATTTACTAGTTAAAGCAGGATTCCATGGTCAAGGATGTGGTAAGCATAAACAGGGAATTCAAATGCCCTTACAGAATGGGGGCATGAGCATTCTTATGGATTGGGATTTAATCCTCAACAACACATCAATAACAACATCTCAAATAACACTTCAAAACATGATGAACCTATGAAGGAATTTGACCAAGAAGTTCTTTTGCCTA
>MU226058.1:530300-545270 GCA_018584345.1 Thuja plicata | reverse complement strand
GGATGCTAAATGGAGGAAGTATTTTTCCTTGTCATCTCCAATTATTCATTCCAATAGCTTGTGGACTCTTTTACTTTGTTTAAGCTTCTCGTATTCATCTTCAGGGATCTCTTCTTCACTATCTGACGCAAATGGATTACGTTCCAACTTGAGTCTTTCTTCCTCCTTTGTTCCTGCGGATTGTGATTTTTTTCCATCATCATAACCCTCAAAGGCCTTACTCCAATCGTTAGTGTTGCTATCCATTTGAGGTGAATCAAGATCAAAAAGGGAACTACGAGAAGTTTCTCCTTGGAATTGCGGTGTTTTAGGAGGCACTTTAGATCCTTTAGTTGTGTACTGGTTGCATCTTATGTTAACCATGAAGTTTGTTTCTCAACTTTGTCAACGTTTCCCAATAGTGCAAGTATGGTTTTTAGATTGTTCAAGTGAGTGTGTCTAGGTAGAAGTAACTGTTTGTTTGTTGGTGGATGTAAATGATTCCAGTGTCAAAGGGTTAGAATGCCCTGATAGTGAGTTGGGAACCAAGTTGTTGATAGAGAATGGGTAGACCACATGTATTGAATCGACCGTGAAAGGCTGACTGAGCATGCAAGGTAGATGTTTTGAAAGTTTTTGAAAATAACAGCAGGGAGACCAGAAGAGACAACAGGGACCAACTAAAGAGTAAAAAGGGTACCTAAATCAACTGAGACCTCCTAAGAAAAACTGCTAGAAATGTCCACTACCCTGAATGTGAGCTCCCAGGTACGAGCCTCTAATGGCACTAGATGCGATCCTAAAACCTGGATGCGATCCTAAAAACCTGGATGAAAATATGTGCTTGACTAGATGTGATCCAATGCACCAGATACAATCCTAAATACAGTATGCGACTCAGGAAAAATGGGATGCGATCTTATGATGGTCTTGTCAGTTTTGGGCAATTTTGAAAAATTTGTTTTTGAGGAGCATGAAGTTGTTTGTTTCCAGATTGCATCAAGAGGTATTTCTAGAGCATGAAAAACACTTGTACTCCAGGGTATGAAATTTATTGATTGTTTGGAGGAGCTTATATTTTTAGTGATATTTTTGACACGTCAAACAATTTTGCTTTGTTAATAGGATGAATCAAACACACATCTTTTCCTATTCACTAGGTGGAGAATGAAATCCTTGCTCGTTAACTTAGGTACACACTCAAATGCTAATCAGAATACAACCATCACCAAGCATGCAATAGCTCCAGTCATGATGTTGTATTAGCCGACTCCAAACACAAGTGAGGGCACAATATGACGAGTGTCTTGGGGAAATCACTTTTTTCCTTGCACAAAGATTATCACCCTTTTAGGGATGAATCAGGAATTCTTTCAGTTGAATATGTTGTAGATTATTGGGCAATCTGTTCGAAACTGTCCCCCATAAAATTGCAAAAGGCAAAATTGAGGCATATAGCCCTATGAGTACTTGAATATATATAGTCTCGCAAGCAAGATTCAAGTGGCTCCACTCTATATATACCCCGATATGTTCAAGGAATGATGTCAAAATTCCAAGAACAAAACCAGTTTTGTCTTCCGAGGCTTTGGCCTACAAGGAAGCAACTATTTATAGTGAGTTGGAAGGGTCGGCGTAAGACCTGTCCTCACTTGGGTCATTCTCGGGAGATTTTTTCCTCAACCGGCAGGCCCTCTACTGTGAAAAGATTGGTAACCAAGATTGGCAAGCTTAGGAGTTCTAGATTTCTGATTCTTCAAAAGAAGAAGAGCGTACTCTCCTAGTCCATGTCGTTTTCTCCTCAAACACTTAAAACAATATTCTTTCCCTCAAGCTATGTTGAGCTTGATTTAATGATTCCTATTTTAAAGAAAACAGAAAGCTTTGAAAAAGGAAAATTTGTCTTGTTCAATTACCACAATGATTTAATGAGTTGTTCAATTTCTGATTTCCAAAAGCAATTATATGATTGAGCTTGTTCAATTAACCTACATGATTTAGTGCTTTGTTTTGTTCAATTTCTATCCAAAAATGAATTAAACAGTTTGTTTTTTGTTCATGTACTCCCTATTTCATCCTAAATGATAAGACAACGTTTAACTTTCTAATTCTCCTCAAGAGGAAAAGAGCATAATATCTAGTTGTCTTAGCAAGTAGAGAAATAGTTTTATATTTTGGAAAGCAAGGAAATAGAAGTCAAGATGGGGTTGGAAACTTGTGAAAACCACGTTAGTATTTATCTTGTCTAATTCCATGAAAACCCTCCAAATATGCCCTGCAAACACTTATCAAGCTGCAAAATACCACAAACACCACTTTGTCAAAATGTTAGGATTAGATAAATCAAATGCACAAGCTTCTAAACCAGATACGATCTTAAAATTTCACTACATGCGATATAGTATCCAGGATATGATCCTTTTTACCGAATACGAGCCAAAACCAGATACGATCCAGGAAATCTTGGATGAGATCCAGAATTTACGTGATGCGAGGGCGTATCCGGGATGCGAGCCTACAAGATTAAATGCGATTTTGTGACTGATTCCTGAGACTACAAATTGTCAAAAATGTGTTAGAAATGAGGCTAAATTGAAATTTGAGCCCCACGGTGGGTGCTAGAAATGCGTGTGTGTATTTGGGTACCTAATGAAAACAACACAAATACTCAATAAATCATTGCATTAGTCCAAAAGGGTTAGGAAAGCATGTAAAACCCACTAAAACTGACTTATTGCCTTCTAACTAGAAAGAGTGTAATTAATAACATATTAGCCCTCAGAATATGCTACAAATCAGTGACCAATACTATTCTAGCATGAAGGATTTAATTCAAAATTAAACTAAAAAGATGATAAAGCATGTATTCTAGCTCTAAAAGATGAAACTAAAACAATGCAAAAGCATGGAATAAAGAGTGGAATGTGAATCTAAGATGAATCCAACAGCATAACAATATAATTTTGATCTAATGTGAAGGCTCCTTTGCTCTCAAAATAGGCTTCTATTTATAGAAAAATGGGAGAGAGAGAGAGGGGGGACAAGGTTCATTTATAAATTAGAAGACTCATAAATGAAGATGTAAGAGCCATTAATGCCCAAGGCATTAATGAGGCATGTGAGAGACATAGGCTTAAGGCATCTTCATTAATAAGGCATTAATGAAATCCCTAAAGAGGCAAGGGAGGATGTAAGAGGATGGCTTGAGAAAGTGGACCTTAAGGAGGTCAAGCTTGAGAAAGTGGGCTTTCTCAAGTGGGTTGAGTTGTTAAGTATTCCTTAATGGAATGTGACAACATTAGGAGATGGGTTAGAGAAGAATTCAGGATTAGGATTAGATTAGTAAGGGTGAATGGGTTGAGAAAGGTTAGAACCCAGGGTAGAAGTGGTTGAGATAGGTTAGGTTGGGGTTTAGGGGAATATTAATAAATGAAATAAACTTATTTAATTCATTTAATAATATAGGAATTAATTATTTAAACAATGAAATTGCTTTTTAATAATTATGGGACTATAGCCATATTAATTAAATTAAATAGGCTAGGGGAATGGGTTAATTGTAAGTGGGTATTTGATTTAAGGATTTATTTAATTCCTTTATAATTAAATACTATAGCCATATTTGATTTTTGATAATATTTGATTGGTTGAAATTGATTTGAATTGTATGGCTATAATAGTTAATATAAATCAGTGATAAAAATCACCTAGGACATTAATTTGATTTAAAGAATTATGCCAAGCAGTAACAGGGTCGTTTGGACATAATCAAGGGTATGATCACACTTAGGGAAAATAGGGTCCATAGTTGGAACAGACCAAATTCAGGTGGTTACACCTCTATTTTGCGCTACAACCAGTCTACAAATTCCCCTAAAAGTTGCAAAATAATATTATATGATTCATTCTCATAAAATTTCCAGTTTTGATCTTTTTCTGGGATGGCTGACCTGGTGGTCAATATATATGTTTTTTTTTCAAACAATTGATGGGTTGAGCTCCATCAAACTAAGAGGTGGTCACCACTATACTATTTTCTTCAATATTCTAGGACCTTGGGACTACTTGGATGTTGAGTCATTGAATGTTTCAATCAAGTCCCATACGTGGTAACAATAAGATCTCATCCAAATATTCTTTACCACTATGGTCCTTCTAATATGGACCATCAATTCAGGGTCTCTAGAGACTCTTACATGTTTCACACAATTTTTATCAACCAAACTCAAACCATGAACTAAAGCTTCATATTTGGCTTCATTATTAATGAAATTAAATTGAAAGAAAAATTCCTTAAGAATATTTTCCCTTACGTGAGAGGTGAGACAAATATAAACTCCATAACCCCTCCTACATTTAGTGCTATCAAAATGCAAGGTCCAAAAATGAAATCACCTTTTGGCGTCTTTGTCTTCTTTAATTGCTCGCTTAATGATCACATAGATCTCTTGATCTTCATCATATATCAAAAATGTTCCAAAGAGAGTTGACTCATAATTTACAAAGGGTGTATTCCTTATATGCTCATTAATGAGAGGTTCTTCTTCCAAGCCCCTATCCCCAATAGTTGCCTCTTCCTCCAATATTTCAACACAGAACATTTTAGCTTTCAAAAATGAAGTATAAGTAGCTTCAAAGTTTATCATTGCATCATGAGAAATGTATTCCATGTACATAGGCTCATAGTAGTATTTCTATATTTGATTTTTATTTGGTTCTTTAGATTAGGTGAGACCAATTCACATACGAGTGTCCCCCAATTTCAACAATAAAATCTTATGATAAGTACATGCCAAAGATATGTGGAATATCAAAAACCAAAACTTATTGAAGAATGGTGATGTTGGAGAAAGAATATAATGTTAAAGAAATCCCCTTAATAACCCCTATTGTTAAAACCTTTTCTCATCTAACTACATCAACCCTTTCTCTAATAGTTCATATTATAACTACACAAAATCTACAATTTGACTGGACATCAAAGTGGTGATTGCACCAAATTCCACCATAGTGCAACAACTTATCACCCACAACAAGAGTAAAAAAAGGGGGGGTAGCCTTGGACTTTCTTAAAACTCCCTTAGAAATCATCAACATAGTTTCCACCCTTTGTTTTGAACCTTTTCTCTTTTTTTTCCTTGATGAGATGCAAATCTTCAACTGAAACAATAGAACAAGTTTCAATTGGATTTATAATGCATCTCAAAAAAGAGTTTTTTTGGGGGGGATAGGCATGCCATCCTACAATGACACATTGTCTAGATCCTTCTATAATTATTCAATTACATATAGTGACTATTGTGGCTAAAACCTAAAACCTTTAAACTTGTCTGGTATTATATCATTCTACTTTTGAAATGGTGGGGTTATTTCTTGTGCTTGTGATGTAACCTGATTATATGGAGAAGGATGTAAATTATTCACCCAATCATGACTTGATTTACAAGTGTATGGGAATTTATATTTCACTACCTTTATTAGAATAATGGGCTCATTGAATATGAAATCCATATGGTGATATGGAGGTGATGTTGGTTGCCAATTACTTATTTTTTGGTGGTTGTTTTTGTATATATCACATAGAGATAATGCTTTCGAAGAGGGGCCTTATTTTTATAATCAAGCTGGGGTTCTCAATAAGCTGTGATATGTTGGGTTCAACCCTAAAGAAGAACTTCTATCAAGGGTTCCAGATTGGGTGCAGCTTCCATGGTTACCACTGGAATTTCAGAGAAATAATAATCTTCACATGGTTGCATTGATTCATGGAAAGCTAGTGGGCCCATTGCAACAAACAATACTAAAAAGGTAATCACTTATTCTCATGTTTGTATTGAAATTGATTTAAGTCTTTTCTAGATTCTATTGAAATTTGACTAGGATCCACCTCTTGGATCTAATAGATTGATTATGAAACTCTTGCATCTCACTATCAAAATTTTCAAGAATATGAGAATTTGTAGTGGATGTTCCCTACTTCAAATAATGAGTCTCCTTATCCAATGTCAAATTAGGATAAATGGAAATCACCTATGATGGAAGATAAGGAAGGGTTTTTTCTAGTTAAGGCTTATAATAAGAAAAGAGGGCATGATAGAACTCTAAAGAATAGGCATATAGATGAGTTTTTTAACATATTTCATGCATTATAAGATTTAGATCAACTTGAGGAGGTTCTCACAGGGATGCCTATTGATCAAGAACCTTCAAGGATAGAAAAAGTAGTTTTTCAGAAGGATTTTCATCTTCTTTCTAGGTAGTTTGAGACTCTTGATTCTTAGATGGATACATGTCTGAATCTCATAGAATCTAGTGCCCTAACTCCTATAGGGGAAAATGAAACTATAGTAGATTCAGTTGGGGAAGCTCTTACTCACATGCTAGGAGAAGATAAGTATGTTTCTAATCAAGGGGAGAAACACCTCTCCTCCTTTAGGATTGAAGAAAATAATCTTCAAAAGGGTACCTCTTGAGAAGTGTAAGGAGGTAGGTAGAAAGAAAGATAAATTCAAAATTAAGATCATGGGAAAATCTTTGGTAGAATTAGGGATAGTCAAGATCATTGACTTTCATTTATCCAAATCTCAAAATTTATTTTTCTATTATGGAATGCAAGGATCTTGAACAACATACCTAGAGAAAAGGAAGTTCAAAATTTAATTAAAGCTCATTGGTTTGATTTTGTCTTTATTCAGGAATCAAAATTATTTATAGAAAATATTAATAAAATTGCTACCAATTTGTGGTGGATACCAGTATCAATGTATGGGATCTCAGGGTAGAGCTAGGTATGTCTATTTTTAGGACCCACACAAGATCACTCCTATCTTGACCGCTAGTAGGCAATCTTTGTTTATCATTTCTTCGAATTTTGATTTAGATAAAAAACATCTTGTTCGCCAATGTGTATGATTTGAATGTTTATCATGATAAATCTTGATTGTGGTCTCATATTCAGTTTGTAGGGGATTTGGTAACCCCATTTCCATGGATTTTAGTTAGGCATTCTAATGACATAATCAATTTAGAGGAAAAAAGGTGGGGAATGGATATTTTGGATTTTTCATCCTTATTATTCCAAGATAATATTATTTTATCTTAAACTAGAGGATATTAAGCCTTGCAATGTCTTATCTTCCTAGAGAAACCAAAGGTTTGTGAAAGAGTTTATTTTGAAGAAGATGAACATTATTTTAGTGTCTATAAATTGGATGGGTAAGAACTGCTTAAATAATTCAGAGCTTTTGAAGTGTAAAGGCTTAAATAATTAGCCTATCAAATTTTGAGCTTCTAATATTTGGGTTTACAAGACCCCCTATCCCACCCTTTAAATTTCAACTTATGTTTTTGAGATAGCCTTTATTGCATGATCTTATGGCTAAATTGTGAAATACAGGTAGACCCCCACATGACACGACAATTGATTCTTTTGGGCCTTCAATTTGAGAGGTACCAAATCAAGAGATGGAATAGATAACATTCTGGAAACATTTTTGTTGCTAACTTAGAGGCTTAGCACTCTTTGGATGTTGTCTCTCAAAGAATACATATTTTTATTTTTATAAGGAATCTATAAGAGAAGAGAAAGAAGCTTGGAAAGAGCTAATGGAATGGGAAATGCACAAAGAGATCTTCTAGAAATAAAAGTATAGAGTAGAGTGCATGTACAATGGTGATAGAAACACAACCTTCTTTTCTAATTATATCAAAATTAAAAGGCATGGAAATGTGATATATTCTATTTTTTCTTCTCAAGGGTCCCATCTAACCTCTTCTAAATATATTTGAAGAGAAGCTGCTCAATATTTATCTACTCCAATCTTAGGGGATTCTATGTCTACATTAGAGGAAGATAACATGATCTTGGACTACATTCTTGCTATGTCGACGAATGAAATGAATGAGATACTGATAAAGTGTATCAATCATGATGAAGTAGATAAGATTGTATTTCATATGAGAAGAGGGAAATCGCTTGGACTAGATGGTTTCCTAGTGGAATTATTATAGAAATTTTAGGAGATTCCCAAAATGGACTTACTAGAGCTAGTGCAGGAATCGTAGACAAGTAATCAGACGTTGAAGGATATGAACACTACTTTCTAGTAGTTATTACCAAATGAGAAAGAATTAACTCTTGGGTCTATATAGGTTCATCACTCCTTGAAATTTGGTTTATAAGATCATATCTAATATGATTATAGAGAGACTTGAATGATTTCTTAACATGGTTATTTCAGAGGGACATGACAATTTTGTGACCAGTAGACAGATTCTAGATGTGATTCCATTACCATTGAGGCCATCAGTTCCATGGAGACCTCTAAGGAGAAGTCTATGTCTGTTAAATTGGATATCACCAAAGCCAATGATAGGGTCAAATGGCCTTTTCTTCTAAAAGTGCTTCTTGATTTTGGATTTGGAGAAGGTTGGGCTAAATGGGCGATGATTTATGTACACTTGTCAAATTCATAATCATGTTTGTAAACCTATCTGACCCAACCACTAGTCAAAATCTAAAAATTAATTCAAAAGCATACCAATGAAGTACTTATCCATGAATGAAAAACATTAAATAAATTAAACTATACCATAAAATTCATGAAATACTTGACTCCATTGTTCTCCTATCCTTCTAGGATCTTGTATGAAATGATATTTTCTCTTATCTAATTAGCACACGCACAAGATGACGTTGAAAGAACAGTGTGGTCAATTGATGCAAGATGATAATAATATGGATAACAAGATTTCAAGAGTTCTCCAAGATAGTGAAAGTGCATTCAATCAAGGGTGGAGATTAAGAGGTTAACAGATGAATGAAGGGATGAGATTAAGTAGTAGGTGGGAAATAATAAGATTAGAAAGCAATGGATAATGAATTAAATAAATAAATAAAATTATTCATTTAACTAATAGTAGAAAAAGAGGAAAGTGGAGATACGATAATTAAATAAATAAATAAATATTTAATTATCGGAAAGAAAAGGCTAATTAACTAAATAAATAAATAAATACAAATATTTATTTAAATAACAGAAGAGGATATAAATTAATTAAATAAATAAATAATATTTATTTTAGTAATAGAGAAAAATGTGGGATTAGATAGTTAAATAAATAATATTTATTTATTTAATTATAAGTGGGAAAAGGTTAATAAATTAAATTAATATATAAAATTATGTATTTAATTAATAAAAGAAAAGGTGGGATTAGATAATTAAATAAATAAAAAAATATTTATTTAATTATAGGAGAGAAAGGGTTAATGAGTTAAAATAAATATATAAAAGTATTTATTTAATTAATAAAGGAGAGGTTTAACAAATTAATTAACTAAATTTAAAATATTTATTTAACTGAGAGAAGAATTATAGTAAATAATTAAATAATTAAATATTTATTTAATTAAGTGAAGACAATCTTAGGTGTCTACAATTTCTATCACTTCTACCTCTTCTATATCCTATTTAATAATGAGTTGTCTTCTCTTTTTTGGTGCTTCCTAAGGTCTCTAATAAGGAGATCCTTTATCTTCTTATTTATTTATTATTGTAGCAAAGATTCAAGGAAGATTCTTAAAATCTTAGGCAAGACAAAGTAATATTCAAGGTTGGAGCTAGGGTACTAGCTTACTATTTTCCTCTCATTTGGTGTTTATGGATGTCACTACTTTGACAAGAAATAAAATCAAAGAAGTGATTAATATTAGGCGGAGATTGGATATTTACATTGCAACTTCAAGCAAGAGGATGGATAAAGTGAATTCCTCCATCTTTTTCTTTAATACCCACCCTCTTTTTCAGTATATAGAATCGTGCAAATTATCATATTGTAGATTGGTACCCTTCCTTTTGCGTAGGTGGGAATCCCTATTTTTTTAAGTGGCCTACCCAGAGGGGCTTGGAAAAGTGTGTTGGACAAGTTCCAGGAGGGAGTGAACCATTTAACTTTCAGATGACTAGATTTTTTGTTGCTAGGGTTTTGTTATTGAAGGCGGTTATTCAAGCCCTCCCTATTTACAAATGTCTGGGTAAAGTTTCCCCTTCAATATTTATCAAGGAATCAAATTCTCTCTCTAGAAAATTCCTTTGGCCTAGGAATCCAAATTCATCCAAGTGGAAGGGCAGGCTTAGGTTAAGGCAAGCTAGCCTTATTGGTTAGGCCTCGACTACTAAACTTTATTGGAGATAGTGTAATAATTAAGATTAGACATGGACCATAATCATTTACTCTAAATATTTAATGGGTGTGGCTAGTGATGAATTTATTAGATATTCCTTATTAGAAATGAGATCTATGATATGGGATACCATAAAAAAGGGAGCCAATTCAATTAAGCATGATTTATTAGGGATTTGAAATAGGGGGTATAACTCTCTCCTTTTGTTTAAATATTGGGATGGCTATCCCTCAATCTTGTCTATATATCAACATATTTAGTCTCTTTTTTTCTTTCTTGATGTCAAGTGGTCTCGTACTATGGACTTTACCCAATGGACAAGGCACTGCTAGCAATATTAGATCAGTGCCTTGTCCATTGGGTAATATCTTCAATTTGCAACTTCATGTATAATGACATAAACTACGACTGGTCCAAAACTTAGATTATTATTGCCTTACAAAAATATCTTTCATGTAATCCAAAACTAGACTTCTTATAACAATCTTTATGCCATCCCTATGAACTCATGAATTAATTTTTAGCATTTTTATTGATCCTTGATCATAGCTTAGAATTAAAACATACACATATAAACAATATGTAGTGCATCGAATAAGAACTTTGAATTTTTTAAATTCACATCTCATAAAATTAACATAGAGGAGAGCACCAATGAAGATAATATTTCATTGACTTTAGAACCATCATCTTCATACATTGATTTGTTTACTGAAATAGTACTCAACATAACTAAAACTCCAATACTAAAACATATAATTTTTGTATCTATTATTATATAAGACTCATTGCACTGGTTAAACCTTACTGAGTATGAAATAATTCTACTTGAATTTTAGACAAAAATTCTCAGCCCCTCCTTAGTGATCTTGGAAATCCTTTTATATAGTAAGGATTGCAACAAGCTACGGATCACTTAAGGAAAAATTACAATTGATTTCTTAAGAATAAAAGACCTGGGAAGACTTCAAATATTCAAATTCTGTAAAGTGTGATTTAGTATCAGCAAAATAACATTTGGCACTTTTGTATGGAAATAATCAGATAAAATTTATTGGATTGTGTAGGATACCCATAGCTTTTCATGGCAAATTCAAGGTACCTATTCAGATAATTTTTCTCCCTGTAAACAAGCTCAAATGCCATGTCATTAACCAACTGCAAAAAAGACAAAATTGGTGAGTTCCAATTGCTCAAACAGACTTCTTTCTATTCATCTCCATCTCCCACCTAGCGAATTCTGTATTTTTCAGTCACTCAAAGGATTTGACAGTCTCTATGTAGCCAATAACTTCACTCTAATGAGAATCGGTTATGGCCCTTGCATCAGCAATAAATTTAACAAGATCCACCTTAGCTCTGAAAATATTATATATCACCTCATTGAAGCCAGGTGTATCAACATCTCTTGTTAAATTCAACAATATTTCAATGCTATACACAATAAAATCAAAATCCCATGTCAACATATGGATGTCCTTCAACTTTCCCTCTTTATCATAGATTCTAGGTAAGTAAGCATTATATGTCTCCACAAATATATGAAAATTTCCCTTGATTATTTGGTCCTTACCTGTGAAGACTGCAACTAATGTACTGAATGTACCATCCATATCTTTAGTGTTTGCAATCTTATCAAGTAGATTAGGTATTTAAACCAAAATTGTTGCATGATTATCCATTAACATATTCCTACCTGACCATAGGCTAAGAACAAGGTTCAGGAAGGCCATTTCCTCTACACATTTACCTTTAGCATATTGCAGGGATACATGTGAGCTATGAACAATACTCAATTTTATCTTCAAAGTTTCAATCCTATGTTGTAAAATCTCCATCAATACTTTGATTCCCAAAGTATTCTTTTCTTATTATTCTAGTTTATCTATTCTATCACCATACTTATGTTAGGAATAATAGCCCACAAGACAACCGAGAGGGGGGTAAATCAATTGTAATATAGATTATTAAACTTTAAACTTTATAAACCAAATCTGCAAATGTAAATGATAACACAGTAAATGCCAACACCATAACACAATACTTGTTGTCGAGGAAGCCTTGTTAAAGGTAAAACCACGGTGGGAATTAGCACCCACAAATAATGTACTGAGAGTAGAGTATCCATTTTAAAAGATTTAGCCTTGTTAGGAGCTTATTACAAAATTACAATTTACAGTCCCTGTTAGCTGGAGACAGACCCTGTTAGGAGTCAAGAAAAATAGTAGGCTCACTACCAAAAGAAGGTTAAAGTCACCCTCAAGGATTCACAATCTAAACAGGTGTATATAGTAAATATACAATCCAGTGAATTTTCTGATAGAAACTGTCTTTTCTTGGTTAGTTCCAATGAAGTATTCTTCTCATAAACTCTTCTTTACATCTAGCAGTCAAACAAGCCTCGCAAATTTCACTTCTTTTTCTTTTCAATCTCTGTCACATCTTTTCAAAAGAAAAGATCACTCATATATACCCTCTTACAATAATTTATTAGGTCAGCCAATTAGATTTCCTAATATACAAATAATCAATCAGGTCATCCAATTAAGTCTTTCCAATATACAAATAATTATATAACCCCTTGCTAAGATACACACGGTACCTATAACAAGTTAACATAAAATATAATCCATCACTTATACTTTTAAATCTGCAATCCACGCTCAGAATTCATTTTACACTCTACATGTCTAAAGTTGGCCACCAAATAGGTCTTCTCCAGAATACACATCAAAGCTGACATCCCCAGTCATCAAAAAACAATATAACTCAACCCATTATTCCAACATATGTCAACTATCCACCAGTAAGCTCACTTCATCTGAAATATCTTAGCCAGAAAGATATACCCAAAACACAGAGACCTGCTCTGTTCAGTATCACAGTTACAGTCCAAAAACCAGTCTTCACCAAATCAACTATAACTTCTGCAATATGCAACATAAATCCAAGCGACCTTAGGAATAAGGTCAACACACATCCTTCTACATAAATCCAACTTTGATCTTTCAGAATCATCCATACAGTTTCCGTACACTTTTTCCAGTCAAGTAACCAGTCTGTCCTCTCCATAGAAATATATGTTGACATCAATGACAAAACATGAATATCAACAGCATGATCAGTACCCAAAAAATTATATCATCCATAAATCTCCCCCTTTGGAATTGATGACAACATATGGGAAAATCCATATGCATCAACCCAAAATTCCTCTCTCTCAATACAATCTTCTCAATATCCTCAACAGAAATCTCCCAAAATAGTAGGGATTTTTACATGGATTCCTTCCCCCTTTGGAAGCAATGGAAAAGGGTGCCATAACTCATCTATAGCCTTCTATAAGGTGTAGCTTTTTAAAATCTTCATGTCCATTAACTAGGTTCAAGATCACCAAAATGTACTCCATAGTATTCTCCTACGATCACTCCCCCTGAGGAGTATATCCATACATCAAGTCCAGAGAATGATATAGCTTTGAGATCCACTGGACTGATGCATATCTACATCAATTATTTACCATTGGGAGGGGCCATCACCCCAAGCATGCTTCTGAGATATTCAAAAGAATATTTTGGCAAAGGTTTAGTAAATATATCTGCTATTTGTTCCTTTGTGTTAATATAATCCAGTTTAATCTCTTTATCTGCTAACTTCTCCCTCAAGAAATGATACTTAATAGAAATATGTTTAGGCTTTGAATGCATTACAGGATTTTTTGACATATTTACTATGCTAGTGTTATAACAATGGATAACCACTGGTTCTTCAAAAATTATTTCAATGTCCTTTAGAATTTGTTTCATCCAAACAACTTGTGTATAGTTTATTGTAGCAGCAACATAATCTGACTTAGCAGTAGATTGAGCAATACAGTTCTGCTTCTTGCTCAACCAAGAAACTAATCTTTTCCCAAGGAAAATTGCACCACCACTTGTACTCTTTCTGTCATCCACATTACCTGCCCAATCAATATCAGTATAAGCCTGCAAAGTAAAACCTTCTAATTTTTCATACCACAATCCATATTCTATTGTCCCTTTCAAATATCTAAAAATTCTTTTTACAGCAGCAAAATGTGTCTCTTTAGGATCTGCCTGATATCTAGCCACAATTCCAACTGCATTGGTAATATCTGGTCTAGTGTGATTTAGATATTTTAGAACTCCAATCATCGATCTGTACTTTGTCTAAAAAACACTTTGAGTTTCATTATTGCTAGTTAGTTTGTGTCCAGTCACCATAGGTGTCCCAACAGGTTTACAATCTTCCATTCCAAACTTTTTCAACATTTCCTTAAGATACTTGGTCTGAGATATAAAAATGCCATTATTATTCTAATTAATTTGCAAACCAAGAAAAATTTCATCTCACCAATCATTGACTTCTCAAATTCATTTTCCATTTATTTAGCAAACTTCTTACTCCTCTTATCATTGCCTCCAAAAATGATATCATCAACAAAAACTTCTACAATTAATATTCCATCTTCATCAGTTCTCAAATATAAACTACTGTCTGCATTACCTTTTCTGAAACCAAGACGAAGTAGATATTTGTCCAGTCTTGCATACCATGCTCTTGGTGCTTGTTTCAGTCCATATAATGCCTTCTTCAGTCTGCAAACCATGTTTTTATTGTGTGTTATAATTGTGTCACACTTCTATGAATACTTACTTTCAAGAACACTCAAGAATGAGGTCTCAAAAATTGATCCATAGCTCCCTAGGCATGGAGTGCAAGGGTTTTTAGAATGCTCTCAGCTAGAGCTATTAAGCCTATAACCTTGCTAGTAAACCATGCAA
>MU226058.1:484003-504804 GCA_018584345.1 Thuja plicata | reverse complement strand
AATACCAAGTGACGCTAAGCAATAAATGCTTTCGAATCAAATTATATCTTCAGGATCTGCCACCTTTTCCAATCATGATTATTTACGCTCAAACCAAATATTTTCCACCCGTGCAAGTGATTTCCTTAGTTTCTGTGTACTGACCCAGCAAATGGAATCATGCCACGTCAATCGGCCCGTCTTGTCAGCTCGTTGCATTATTAAGAATCCTGTCGACGTCCTTTCTGAACTACTTTGAACTACTTCAAACTGGAGTTCGAAGGGGTTCAAAGAGGTTCAACATCTCATAAGAGGAAAAATGTCGTGCGCTTTCCTGCGAGAACACATCGTTAGCAATAAAAGACTTAGGCCGCTATTAAACTACTTTGAACTACTTCAAACCGGAGTTCAAAGAGGTTCAAAGTGGTTCAAATGACTTGAAAGGGTATGTTATCGGTTTAAGACAGACCGAAACTGATCCCAACGACGCCAAAAGCTTAGCTTTGACAGACTCAAATGTGTAAAGGCTTTGGAAGAACCAACAAGGTGGAAAAGTGAACAGAGTGAATCTTTGACCATTGTAGACACATGAACTTGGAAAGTTCAAATAAAGGTGACTCTTAACCATCCAACACATCTCTAGCTCTAGATCTAGTCATCATACCTTTACTTGCATCACCAATAATTTGATTTTCAGGATGGTTCTTCTTAACATACCTTGATGTCTTCAGTGTCTCAGTAGCTTCAGTTTGTTCATCTTCAATCTCATTTTTAACCATCAAAGGTTCTTCAGGTTCAATAGTAACCTCTTTCATTTTTGTAATTTGACCACAGTCATATATCCTTTCTTGAATCTGAAACTTTTCATCTATACTCACATTGGCGCTTTCAATAAACTTTCTCAATCTCAGATTGAAACATTTATATGCTTTACTCTTAGTGGAATAACCAATAAAAATTCCTTCATCACTTCTAGCATCACACTTGCCTATCTCATCATCTCTCTTGATATAACATTTACTTCCAAATATTCTGAAATATTTTACAGTAGGTGTATAATCAAACCATAGTTCATAACGAGTCTTACTTGTACTTTCTCTAATCTGAATTATGTTCAAGGTGTACACAGTAGTGCAAACTACTTCTTTGCAATGAACATGTGACACGTTTCCTTCCACCAAAATAGTCCTTACAATATCTAATATAGTTCTATTTCTTCACTTTGTTGTCCCATTTTGTTGTGGAGTTCTAGGTGCAGATGTCTATCTAAATATTCCATGCTCTTCACAGTATGAATTAAATAGCTCTTATGTAAACTCTCCGCCTCTGTCTGATCTCAAATACTTTATCTTCGAACAAGATTCATTCTCAACTTTTGCTTTGAATAACTTGAATTTGTCAAATGCTTCAGATTTATCTCTCAAGTATGTAACCCACATCATTCTAGAAAATTCATCAACAAATAGTATAAAGTACCTTTCGCCATAGTATGATCTTGTTCTTGTAGGACCACATAGATCTGTATGCACCAAATCCAGCTTCCCTTTTGTTGAATAATCTTTTCTTTTAAAATTTCTTCTAGTCTGCTTCCCCATAACACGCTCTCTACACATAGTGTTAGATGTCTTCACAATTTTAGGTAGATCTACTGCTTTTGTCATACTCGCCTTCACAATGTTATCAAAGTTAACATGAAAAAATCTTTTGTGCCATAACCAAATGTCATCAACCTTCACAATAAAACAAGAAGTTTCAGATGTGCTCAATTCAAATACATTACCTCTAGATTTAGTACCAGATATGATCAAGTCGCCTGATTTACTTTTGATAGAGCATTTACCATCAATGAATTTCAATTGATAACCCTTGTCCACTAATTGTCCAACACTCGGCAGATTATGCTTAAGTCCATAAAAAAGTAATACATTGTCAGTGTTAGTCTTTCCATCCAAAGAAATAGACCCAACTCCAATAATAAGCTTAGGAGTATTGTCACCAAGTTTGACAACACCACCATTATGTCTTTTCAAACTCACAAACTTGTTTTTATCTCCATTCATATGATGTAAACAACCAATGTCTATAACCCATTCAGGTTTCTTTTCAACACGAGATACTAAGGATTTTTCTTCATGCATAGGTTCATCATATTTAATAGCAATAAATTTGATTTCATCATAGTCACCATCATCATCATTAGATATACCCTCACTAGCATAATAACATTCCTTGTCTTTTGATTACTTTGACTTGAAAAAAATAGGTTTGTGCTTCGAAACTCTTGTAGGACATCTAGATGAAAAATGACCAATTTTGTTACATGAAAAGCATTTCAAAGGTAATTTTCCTTCAAATTTTCCCTTACCTCTCTTTTCTCTTCTAGCAGTCAGTGCCACAACTTCATCTACCTTTCTTTCTACTTCATGTTCTCATTCATCAACATAGGCTCCAAGTTCTTCCCTTAGGTCATTACTGCTAGTGCTTGCATTTCTAGATAAGGTATTTTTGTTCTTGTGCACGGTTGCCTTGAATGATGACTCAACTTTAGGTAAAGTGTCTCCCAATTCTATGGCCTCAAATGTAGTTAGATTTCTAATCAACATCTCTCTGGTGAATTTTGGTGTCAAAGGTATAATCTCCTCTATAGCTTGTACTTTGGTTCTATATGTAGGTGTCAAAGATCTGAGTATCTTCACAATCACTTCTTCCTCACTGTAAGTACCTCCAGAGTTTCTAATTCCAGTAACCACTTTAGTAATTCTTTGTCCATATGCCCTAATGTTCTCATCTTCAGCGATTCCATCTTTGTCTTCCAGTTTTGTAGCTTTACCTGCTTTGTAAATTTATCTCCTTCATACAGTGCTTCTAATCTTGTCCAAATCTCATGTGCAGAATCCAAGTCTTTTACTTTAGTGAATTCTCCTTCTGAAAGTGTGTTGATCAAAGATTCCCTTGCAACCATATTACATGAAAATAACTTCTTTTGATCTTCAGTAGCCTTCTCTAATTCATCCTTAGTCACTATCTTTTCATTCTTCTTTGTAATCATCCAATAATCAATTCCTAGACATAGTAAATGTGTTATCATCTTGTTCTTCCAACTGTCAAAGTTTTCAGGATCAAACTTCGGACTATCCTTCTTGTAGTAAGTCATCTTCAGGATCACCTTACTCTCTAAGGACCACAAGCTCTGATACCAATTGTTAGGAATAATAGTCCACAAGACAACAGAGAGGAGGGGGGGTGAATCAGTTGTAATATAGATTATTAAAATTTAAAATTTATAAACCAAATCTGCAAATGTAAATGATAACATAGTAAATGCCAACACCATGACACAATACTTGTTGTTGAGGAAACCTTGTTAAAGGTAAAACCTCAGTGGGAATTAGCACCCACAAATAATGCACTGAGAGTATAGTATCCATGTTAAAAGATTTAGCCCTGTTAGGAGCTTATTACAACATTACAGTACACAATCCCTATTAGGAGATAGACCCTATTAGGAGTCAAGAGAAATAGTAGGCTCACTGCCTAGGCACACTACCCAAAGAACGTTAAAGCCACCTTTAAGGATTCACAATCTGAACAAGTGTATACAAAAAATATACAATCTAGTGAACTGTCTGATAGCAATTGTCTTTTCTTGGTCAGTTCCAATGAAGTATTCTTCTCATAAACTCTGCTTTACATCCAATAGTCAAACAAGCCTTGCAGCTTTCACTTCTTTTTCTTTTCAATCTTTGTCACATATTTTCAAAAGAAAAGATCACTCATATATACCCTCTTACAATAATTCATTAGGTCGGCCAATTAAGCTTTCCCAATATACAAATAATCAATTAGGTCAACCAATTAAGGATTTCCAATATATAAATAATTATATAACCCCTTGCTAAGATACACATGGTACCTATAACAAGTAAACATCAAATATAATCCATCACTTATACTTCTAGATCTGCAATCCACACTCACAATTCATTTTACACGCTACATGTCTGAAGTCGGCCACCAAATAGGTCTTCTCTACAATACACATCACAGATGACGTCCCCAGTCATCAAACAACAATCAAAATCAACCCATTATTCCAACATATGTTGGCTATCCACCAGTAAGATTGCTTCATCTGAAATATCTTCTCTAGAAAGATATACCTGAAACACAGAGACCTGCTCTGTTCAGTATCACAGTTACAGTCCAGAAACCAGTCTTCACCAAATCAACTATAAAATCTGCAATATGAAACATAAAGCCAAGTGACCTTAGGAATAAGTTCAACACACATCCTTCTACATAAATCCAATCTCGATCATTCTAAATCATCCATACAGTGTTTGTACACTTTTGCCAGTCAAGTAACCAGTTTTTCCTCTCCACAGAAATATATATTGACATTAGTGACAAAACCTTAATATCAACAGCATGATCAATACCCAAAAACTGATATCATCCAACAACTTATTGATCCTCTCATCAACTTCAATAGGGATAACAAAATTTGAATTAGAAGGAATGAAATTACCAGTGGTCCCTACATAAGCATCCACCCTTTCATTAATAGTAGGCATATTGGCTAACTTCTCATTTATCTCAACAATGCTTTCTTCCAACTTAGCATTTAGCTTAAGCTTCCCTTCATACTCTTTGGATATTCTGATGAGGCTATTATATGTTTTTGCAGCTCTCTTCCCTAGATTCTCTGCCTTAGCTCTATTTAAGAAAGATACTTGGGTTAACAAAGATGCAGTCTCCACATTTCTCACATTCTAGATATTCCAGATGAGCTTGTCACCCTGCCTTTGATCTTGTATATCAACCAACATTGGCTTTTGTGTGGCAGGGACAAGTGACCAAATTTCTAATGTTTTTCTCCTTTGGTCAAAACTAGAGCCTCTAATAAAATTGCCAACCTCAACCTCAGACTTGAAGATCTGATTAGACTATTTACTTATTTGATCAATCAGGAAAGATGATTGGATGTTCCATCCAGGCAATAGAAGCATACCACTTCTTTTTACTAATTTTCTTGCATGTAACATAGAGAATGTATGACTATCTAGATCATACTCCTGCAATGATTTTACCAATCTCTCTTTGTTTTCTTTTGTGTCATCTTCCGGCCCCAAATTGATTTTCAACTCATTTTCCTTTAACTTAAAAATAAAACTCTTGAATTCCTCAGTTTGGATGAAGTCATCATCCTGCATGAACAAGTTAGAAAGTAACAACTTAGTCATCTATTTGGGTAACCAGTGCTAGAATTGATTCCACAGTCCCCTCACCTTCTGGTGGCTTCTATGCATCTCTCATTAATTGTCTTATCTCATGGAAATAGGGACCTTTCTCACTAATTACTACTTTAGCAGTATCCTTCATCATCTTGGGAGCATGCTAAATCTTTTGTCTTTTGAATGCTGGCCTTTGAGAAGACCCAACTTCATCTTGTTAGGAATAATAGTCCACCAACACAACTAAGAGAGGGGGTGGGCAAATCAGTTGTGAGAGATTATTAAACATTAAACATTATAAACCAAAACTTTAATCCAAATGATAAAACAATAAATGTAACACCATAACACAATCCTTTGTTGTTGAGGAAACCCTGTTAAAGGTAAAACCCCAGTGGGAATTAACATCTGCAAATAATGTACTGAGAGTATAGCATCCCTGTTAATAGATTTAGCCCTATTAGGAGCTTGTTAATGCAATACAGTACATATTCCTTGTTAAAGGACAGACCCTGTTAGGTTTCAAGAGTAACAGTAGGCTCATTTCCCAGGCACACTGCCTAAAGAAGGTTAAATCCACCTTCAAGACTTACTATCTGAAATACAACTGTATATATAAAATATACAATCCAATGAATTGCATGATAGAAACTGTCTTTTCTTGATTTGTTCTAATGATGTCTCTTAATTGCATCCTCTACCCTACATCCAATAGAATTCATAAAAACAAGCTCACAGCTTCTACACTTCATTGTTACCACACTTCCATAAAAGAAAATAACTTTCTTTTATACAGATTTACAATAAGCAATTAGGTCAGTCAATTAAGACTTCCCCAATGCACAAATAATTACTTAACCCCTTGCTAAGATACACATGACACCTATAACAAGTAAACATCAATAACAATTCATAAAATATAATCTAAGATCTGTAATGGACACGCTCACAATTATAATACATGCTCCATCTCTGAAGTTGGCCCCAAATACGTCTCCTCCAGAACACATGCCACAAGTAACGTCGCCAAGAGTCTTGCGACCCAAGAATCACAAAAAATATTCCTCAACATGTATTTTTCCATTCCCCGAGCTCACATATCATGAATCCATATCGCATGCAAGTTATCGTCAAAACCTAGAGACTAACTCTATCAAAGATCACTGTCATAGTCCAGTACCCAGTCTTCACTAAAATATCTGTAACTCACTCAATTTGAAACATTAAGCCATGCAACCCTAGACATAAGATCACAACACATCCTTGTACATATCACTATCTTCCCTCATTTTGAATCAACCGTATAGTACCCCTACACTTCTTTCAGTCATCTAAGCAATAGTAATTACCAGTTTATTCTGCCTCCATAGAAACGTATGTTGACATCAGTGAAAAAACATGAATTCCAACAACATGAGAAACCAATTCCAACAATCTCCCCCTTTGGCTTTGATGGAAGCATATGGGAAAATCCATCAACCCAAAAGTACTCACTCTCAATACAATCTTCTCGATATCCTCAACACACCTCTCCCTAAAATAGTAGGGATTTTCCAATAGAATCTCTCCCCCTTTGACAAAAATGGAAAAAGGGTGCCATTACTCTGCTTCTAACCATCTTCCTTCTGCAAGGTGTATCTTTTTAAAATCTTCATGCATCCAACAACAAGGTGCAAAATCACCCAAATGTGTTCTATATTGTTCCTACAATCACTCTCCCTGTGGAGTAGATCCATACATCAAGTCTAGAACATCATATAGCTATGAAAGCCACTGGGCTGATGCATTCATGCATCAATTTATATCTCACGGGAAGGGGCTCTCACCCCAAGCATACCTCTCAGATACTCAAAGGAATCCTTTAGCAAAGGTTTTGTAAATATATATGTTATTTGTTTCTTTGTGCTAATATACTCCAATCTAATCTCCTTCTCTGCGACCTTGTCTCTCAAAAATGATACTTAATCAAAATATGTTTAGTCTTTGAATCCATAAATGTATTCTATGACATCTTCACAGTGCTAGTGTTATCATAATGGATAACCACTGGCTCATCAAAATTTATCCCAATGTCCTTCAACATTTGCTTCATCCAAATAATCTGTGTGCAATTTATAACACCAACAACATACTCTGATTCAGCAATAGACTGAGCTATACAATCCTACTTTTAACTTAACCAAGAAACCAATATTTTCCCAAGAAAGAATGCACCACCACTTTTACTCTTTGTCATCAACATTTCCTACCCAATCAACATTAATATAAGCATGCAAGTCAAAATCATCAGATTTTTTTTACCATAAGCCATAATCCAGTGTTCCTTTTAGATATCTAAATATTCTTTTTACAGTAGCAAGGTGTGTCTCTTTAGGATCTTCTTGATATCTTTCCACAATTCCAAATGTTTGAGATTTGTCAGTAGTAGTAAGCTTGTGACCAGTAACCATAGGTGTTCCAATAGGCTTACAATCTTCCATTCCAAGATTTTTTAATATTTCTTTAAGATACTTGGTCTGAGAAATAAAAATACCATTCTTGTTCTGATTAATTTGCAGTCCAAGGAAAAATTTCATCTCACCAATCATTGACATCTCAAATTCATTTTTCATTTCCTTAGAGAACTTTTTACTCATTACACCATTTCCTCTGAAATGATATCATCAACGAAAAATTCAACTATTAGAATTCCATCTTCACTAGTTCCTAAGTACAAATTACTATCCACATTACCTTTTCTGAAACCAAGACGAAGTAGATACCTGTCCAATCTTGCATACCATACTCTAGGTGCTTGTTTCAGTCCATACAAATCCTTCTTCAACTTGCAAACCATATCCTCATCTTTTGTCATAGGAAATCCATTAGGTTTTTCAATATATACTTCCTCTTCTATATCTCCATTCAAAAATGCAGATTTCACATCTATCTGATATACTTTGAAGTCTTTGTGTGCAACATAAGCAAGAAATAATATTACAACCTCAAGCCTAGAAACAAGAGAAAATGTTTCTTCAAAATCTATACCTTCTTGTTGTGAGTAGCCTTTACAAACCAGTCTTGCCTTATTCTTTACAACCATTCCTTCTTCATTCATCTTGTTTCTAAAAACCCACTTAGTTCCTATAACATTCTTATCTTTAGGTCTAGGAACCAGTTCCCAAGTGTTATTTTTCTTTATCTATTCTAATTCTTCCTGCATAACCTTAGTCCAAGATTCATCTCTACATGCCTCATCAGTATTTTCTGGCTCAACTTGATAAATCAAACAAATTTCTTCTCTTAATCTCGATCTTGTCATCATGCCTTTATTTGCATTGCCAATAATTTGATTTTCAAGATAGTTTTTCTTAACATACCCCTCAGTCTTAGGAATTTCAGTAGGATCATTTGAGTCATCTTGACATACCTCGATCTCATGATCAATATCAAAAGGTTATTCTTGATATGTTGTAACCTCCTTGATCTTTGTAGTCTAGTTACAATCATATATTCTTTCCTGAATATGGAACTTTTTATCAATCCTCACATTAGCACTTTCAATCATCTTCCTTAATCTCCGATTGAAAAATTTATAAGCTTTTCTCTTAGTGGAATAACCAAGGAAGATTCCTTCATCGCTTCTAGCATCAAACTTTCCTATCTCATCATCTCTTTTGATATACCATTTACTACCAAATATTCTAAAATATTTCATAGTCAGAGTATGATTAAACCATAATTCATAAGGAGTCTTACTTGTACCTTCTTTGATCTAAATTATGTTCAAAGTATAAACAACATTACCAACAACTTCTCTCCAATGAACATGTGCTACATTTCCTTCCAGAAACATGGTTCTTGCAACATCTAATATTGTTATGTTTCTTTGCTCTGCTATCCCATTCTATTGTGGTGTCTTAGGAGCATATATATGTCTGTATATTTTATTCTCTTCGAAGTAGGTATTGAACAAGTCTGAAGTAAACTCTCCACCTCTATCTGATCTCAAACATTTTATCTTTAAACCTGATTAATTCTCAACTTTTTCTTTGAATATCTTGAATTTATTAAAAGCCTCAAATTTCTGTCTCGGATATGTAACCCACATCATCCTAGAAAATTCATCAACAAAAAGTATAAAATAGCTTTCACCATAGTAAGATTTCATTCTTGTAGGACCACACAGATATGTATGCACCAGATCTAATTTCCCTTTCACTGAGTAAGATTTACTTTTAAAATAGCTTCTAGTCTGTTTCCCCATTACACATGGTGTTAGATGGTTTCATAGTCTTTGGTAGGTCTCTAACAACATTAGTCATACTTGCCTTCACAATATTATCAAAATTCACATCACAAAATCTTCTATACCATAACCCACTTTCATCAACCTTCACAACAAAACAAGAAGCCTCAGATGTATTCAGTTCAAATACATTACCTCTTGACTTAGTACAAAATGTAATCAATTCTCCTGACTTACTTTTGATAGAACATTTTCCATCAATGAATTTCAATTGATAACCTTTGTCCACCAGCTATCCAAAACTCAACAAATTATGTTGAAGTCCATCAACAAGTAACACGTTGTTAGTATTAGTCTTTCCATCCAAAGAAATAGATCCAACTCCAATGATAATCTTAGGAGTGTTTTCACCAAAGATCACAACACCACCATCATACTTGGTTAGCTTAAAAAATTTATTTCTATCTCCAGTCATATGGTGTGAACAACCACTATCTATTACCCATTCATATTTCTTTTGAACATGTGACACTAGGGTTCTCTCTTCATGAATAGGTTCATCATCCTTGATATAAATAAATATAATCTCATCATAATCAATAACATCGTCACCAGAAACACCTTCACTAGCATAACAACATTCCTTATCCTTGGAACGCTTAGGTCTATAAAACTTATATTTATGCTTAGGAACCCTTGTAGGACATCTAGATGCAAAATGACCTATCTTATTGCATGAAAAATATTTTAGAGGTAACTTTCCTTCAAACTTACCCTTACCTCTCTTTTCTCTTCAAGTAATCAGGGCCACAATTTCATCTAACTTTCTTCTTCCAGTATATGTTCCCAGTCATCAACATATTCACCAAGCTCTTCTCTCAAGTCACTTTTGTTGGTGCTCGCAGTCCATGATAAAGTCTTTTTATTTTTATGCACGATCGCCTTAAATGTTTTCTAAACTTTAGGAAATGAATCTCCCATCTCTACAGCCTCAAAAGTAGTTAATTTTGCAATCAACATCTCTTTATTAAAGTTCATCGTCAAAGGTATGATCTCCTCTATAGCTTGCACTTTAGTTTTGTAAATAGGTGTCAAAGATCTAAAAATATTTTCAATCACTTCATCTTCATTGTATGTGCCTCTAGAGTTTTTAATGCCAATAAAAACCTTTGTACCTCTATGTACATATGCTCTAATGTTTTCATCATCTTTCATTTTTAGATTTTTCATCCTTGTCTTCAATTTTTGCAACTTTGTCTGCTTAGTAAACTTATCTCCTTCATATAGTGCTTCCAATTTTGACCAAATTTTATGTGTAGAATCCAAGGCTTTAACTCTGTCAATTCACCTTCAGATAACACGCTAAACAGTGCTTCTCTTGAAACTATGTTATAAGAAAATAACTCATTTTCATCATCAATATCTTTATCCAGTTCATCTTCAGTCTTGAGTGGCTCATCCTTCTTTGTAATCATCCAATAATCAATTCCCAAACATAACAAATGATTTCTCATTTTTTTCTTCCAACTGTCAAAGTTTTCAGGATCAAACTTTAGACTATCCTTCCTGTAGTATGCCATTTAAGGATCACCTCAAGCTATTAATATTTCTTTCTAAGGACCAGAAGCTCTAATACCAATTGTTAGGAATAACAGTCCACCAACAAAACTAAGAGGGGGGTGAATCAGTTAAGAGACAAATTATTAAACATTAAACATTATAAACCAAAACTTTAATCCAAATGATAACACAGTAAATGAAACACCATAACACAATCCTTTGTTTTCGAGTAAACCCTATTAAAGGTAAAACCCTGGTGGGAATTAGCACCCACAAATAATGTATTGAGAGTATAGTATCCCTGCTAAAATATTTAGCCCTATTATGAGCTTATTAATGCAATACAATACATAGTCCCTGTTAAAGGACAAACCCTGTTAGGAGTCAAGAGTAACAATAGGCTCACTATCCAGGCACACTACCTAAAAAAGGTTAAATCCACCTTCAGGACTTAATGTCCAAAATAAAAGTGTATATATGAAATATACAATCCAATGAACTGTATGATAGCAACTATCTTTGCTTGATCAGTTCCAATGAAGTCTCTTAATCACATCCTCTGCTCTACATCCAAAAAACTTCTCACAAACAAGCTCGCAACTTCTACACTTCGCTATTACCATACTTTCACAAATGAAAACAACTTCATTTTATACAGATTTACAATAAGAATCTAGGTCGGCCAATTAAGACTTCCCCAATGCACAAATAATTAGTTAACCCCTTTCTAAGATACACACAGTACCTATAAAAAATAAACATCAATTAAAATTCATAAAATATAATCCAAGATCCATAATCCACACTTGCACTCCATAATACATGCTCCATCTCTGAAGTCGGCCCCAAATAGGTCTCCTCTAGAACAAACGCCACAACCGACATCACTAAGATTCCTGCAACCTAAGAATAATTACAAAATTTATCAACATGTCTTTTTCCATTTCCCAAGCTCGCATTTCATGAATCCATATCGCACATAAGTTATCCTCAAAACCCAGAGACTAACTCTGTCAAAGATCACTGCCATAGTCCAATACCCAGTCTTCACTAAAACATCTTTAACTCACCCAATTTGAAATATTAATCCATGCAACCTTAGACATAAGATCCCAACACATCTCTATAAACATCACCATCTTCGCTTGCTCTGAATCAACCATACAGTACCCGTACACTTCTGTCAGTCATCTAAGCAACCATAATAACCAGTTTGTTCTGCCTCCATAGAAACATATGTTGAAATCAGTGAAAAAACATGAATGCCAACAACAACATCAGAAACCAATTCCAAAACATCTCCCTCCTCTACTTCCATAAAATATTCTTTCGTGAATGGAACATCTTCATGAGATGAATCCACATCTACATGGTTAACCCTAGCCTCTGCTCCTGCAGGTACTTTAGGCATTTTTTTCCATTATTTCATCATACTTCTCAAGTAATGTTTTCAATTTATCTCAATATCCAAGCTCATGATAGAAACCAGGGAAAAAGGATCAACTTCTTTGGATTCCCTTTCAACTCTTTGAATGTCGTTCCACTTTCTTCTCTTCTCAGTTAATTCATCAACAACAAATGTATTTCTAATAATTTCCTCCTTAGGCAATGCCTCATGAATTGGAAAATAAATATTTACCATCTCCTTCAATGTTTGTCTCATAAATCCCTTGAGATCACAAACTCTCATCTTTGCAGTATACAATCTATAGTGTCTCAAGAAATCATTCATGGGATCTAAAGCCCATTTTCCTATGGTGAAATCACTTAATACCTATAATATAGGTAATACAGTTCCCCTCTTCTTCTTAGGGCCTAAGTATTCTTTGTCAACCAATGTAAGCTGCCAGAAGAACTCATAATTCCCACCCTGAGAGGGACATGTTTTGGAAAAAATTTTGTTATCTCTATAGAATATTTTGTTGTCATTAGTTAAGACAAAGTCATATGAGTCAGAAGATTCAATCGGTGAAAAGGAGAAAATAAAATATATGTGCAGTCGGTAATGTACACTGGGCAAGATAGTGATGTCGGTAATGCATAGACACTACACCGAGTGCCTACAGTCACCGAACATTGAGCACACAAATAGTACACGGAGTTGACAGTTATCGAGAACTAAAAGAGCAAGTTAATCGAGTGAAGAGAAGTTACTCAACTGAGTTACTTACTTGATTGTAAAGCAATAAGGACACATTTAATGAATTGATACAACATTAATTATGGTTATACAATGCATGAAGATCAGTTTATTACATGATCAACGATCAAGATAATTCAAAGAGAAGATCTGAGAAGCATATTAAGCGGTTAATCAAAGATTGTTATTTCCAAGAAAAATACCAAGTACCGAGGTAAAAGTGACACAGTCACCAAGTGGAAAATTAGATCTAATGGTTGAAATAATTTATCAATGACCTAACGCCTAAGATTAAGAGGAAATAAATCTTATACTTAAAGGATGATTTATAGAATAGAGAAAAGACAACAGAGGAAAAAGAGATAGAGTATAGAGAAGGCTGATATTGATGAACAATTATCAGAGTAGAGCACATCGAGCTGATATCTTGCTACAGTAGAGAAAATTTGAGCAGTGTTACAGATTGTAATTAATGTAACATAGTATTTTAGAGCACATAGAGTCTGATCAACATTTGTTATTTATGCAATATAGCAGACACTGATAAGTTTTTAATACTGTTGTATTGAGAGCTAGAAATCCCAATACTAGGTAGATCTTAACTGATCTAATATTTGTAAAACCTTTAATAGGGTACATCTCTAAGTGTAGAGATTGTAAAATACTCTAACTAGGTAGACCTAACAAGTCTTTGTATACTCTTAACTGAGTAAGATATCAAAATGACTAATCTTTGTAAGCTCTAATTGAGTGCCCTTTATACTGCAATTAGTGAAGGTTCTGGGTATTATCCCCACCGCAGTTGTTTCCTCTAACCAAGGAGTTTTGCGTAAACAAAATCATGGAGTTATGAGTTCATTAACTTTAATGTTTACATGTTATGTTTTATAAGCTTTATATTAGTTTTGTTTCAAGTTATTGAATTTGGTAACAACAAGCAACAATATATGGTTATTGACAGTTTCAGTTATAAAAGTTTTTGTGGTACTGATTCACCCCTCCCCTCTCAGTCCCAAATTTCCATAGTCATTCCAACAATTGGTATCAAAGATACTACTCTTGAGTTATAAGGTTTGACCACCTAAGAGTTTAAGATCCTAGTCATGGAAATTTTTAGGCAATTCAAAAGAATTTATGGTCTTTAATCTGAGTTGGAAAGTGCAAGAGAGTTAATCATTAATTTGAAGAAGAAACTTGAAAAGTATTTAAGGGTTAGACTGAAAATATATGATGAACTAAAGGTTACACAAGAACAAGTTGATACACTTGAAACAAAATCTGAAGGCAGTGTTATTGATGAGTCTGAGACAACTATAAAAGAACTACTGGAAAATAATGATACACTTACCGAGCAATTGGACCTAATGAAAATAGATCTTGAAACCAACATGATAAGAGTGACTGAATTCATTGAAGGAAAAAGGATTGTTGAAGATGAAAATAAAATGGTAGAAGATGATAAAAGACAAGTTGAAATGAAGCTATTGGAAAAATACAATGAGATCGTGAGAATGACACAAGTTCAGTATGACATGACCGGTCAACTTCTGAGTGCAAATCAAGATAACACCAGAAAATAATTTGAGCATCAAGCACTAAAAGATGAAAGTGAAAGAATGGATCAAAGACTGAAAGTTGAGAAAGATGCAAATGCAATACTGAAAAAAAATGAAGAAGCACTGAAATCTCTGGATCAACACTTCAAGAATCAGAAGAAAAGGACTGACAAAACATAAATTAGATTCAAAGAGGACAACACCACCAAGAAAGGAGAATCATCAAAAGCACAGAGAGAGATGAAAGTATTGCATCCCCACCTAAACAAAAGAGGCCAAGTTGCAATTATTGTCGGAAGCCTAGACATGCTACTAATGTTTGCAGGAGCAGGAAAGGTAAATCACTGAGTACACCTAAGTTTGATGGTTATTGTTTTAGATGCAATAGGTATGGACATCAAACATTTGAATGCAGAACTAATCTTGCTAACAAAACAGGGAAACCTAAGTTTGATGGTTACTGCAAGAATTGTAATAAGTTTAGACATAAAGATGAAGAGTGAAGAATAAAATAAATAAATGAAAAATGGAAGCCTAACCAAGAGAATGCTAAAACCATCCGAGCATGCATTTCTATACCATGGTACTATAATACAATAATTTAATGTTTATCCTGTGGAAGGTATGGAAACATGGCTGCAAATTTCATATTGATGCATGTAAGGAACAATAGAAGAGCATGTATAAACCCTATTATGGCATGTTTTCATTATCATTAGGTAGGACACCTTGCGAGGAATTGTAGATACCGAGGTGATGCACAGATCAAAGATGAATCTGTAGTAAAATCCCCTATGACTATTGAGGAAATCTGAGAACAAACGAACAAAAGCTGGAGGAGAAAGACTCAGGATGAAGGGACATCATCCATAAGCATGGACTGCACCTTCTCTATTGAGTTGGTTGCATCAAGCTCCACCTAGTTGGTGAGAGGTATGTAGGAACTACATACTTATAATAAATGCTACTTCAGTTCCTACAGTTAGAATTGAGATCCATATCAACATATTGAGATGCAATTGGATAAGTTGTATAAGTTTTGGATGAATATTGTTATATATAGTTATTTTGTTTAACTCGGTCGAGCAAATTAACTATGCAGTCGGCATAAAATTAAAAAGGGACTCAAAAATCACATTTAATGCACATTAATAGAGCCATTGGAAACTCTAATCATGAAAAAGTATAAATAGGTCATTTTGCAAATCATTTGCCCCTAACATTTTTAGAAGAACATCGAGCACATTTGCAGAGAGACTATTCTGAGTGAATTCAAGCGATTACAAGGTATTTCTAAATCTTTGCAATAGTATTGAGAAACATTTGAAATACTTATTTCATTCCAAGTTGATTTTGCAAGGTCATGTTTTATCGAAGGATGACCTATTTTGTTTAATCGAAGTATTTGAAGTTATCCATGGCACCAAAGTTATAGAAACCTATAGTTGTGAAGGAAGTAGAACCAGTCAATCCAAAATACAATTACCCCTAGCTAAAGCCACTGAAATAGATATGACAAGATCCCTATCTTTGATACCATTGAGAGTTATATTAATTGAAGTTGTATGCATGTTTATACATTTTAAGATTGAGGATTTGTGCAAAGTGGGGATAGATACATCATTCAACAAGTTGTGTGAGAATGAGAAAGTGAAGGACGAGCATATTAACCTAGAAGAAAAAGGTTTGAAACACATTGTTCACTTACCGAGGGTTTTTTAGATAGAATGGATAAGAATGGTACTCAACCAAGTACATGACCAATTCATGTGGCTGGGTGAACCTGTCAAGATCACTAAGGACATATTTCATATCATTACTGGATTCCCCATTGGAGACAAGCCCAAGGACACTATGAAAATTGATAAGGGTAAGATCACCAAGCTCACTAAAGCACAATGGGATGGAAGAGGGATGAGAATATCCACAGTGATAGACCCCGAGTTAAGGTATGCTTATAATATCTTATCATACCGAGTGTTCCAATCGTCCTGAGTGGACAGTGTACCATGTGGAGCAGTGGATTTGGCATACAAGCTAGTAAAGAAAGGACTTAAATTGGATGTATGTGAAATCTTGCTAAAGCAATTATAAGACAATATGAACACAATCAGGAAAGCAAAGAATAACACACTGAAGTTTGGTTCATTATTGGTACATATTTTCTTCTATTGTCAGACTTCATTTCCCTCCATTGGAGATGTAGTTTGGATCCCCAGAAGACCTATTCTTTATCAAATAAATGAGTATATACATAGTTTAGGAGATAATTTTGATGCTATCATGTTTGAACACTTTTTGAATTTCCAAGCAAGAATGCATAAGAGGTATATGATACCACCTCAAATGGTTGTAAAGTATCAAGATAATATAGATTTTGAGGTTGACATTGACACTTGTATTATCAAGGTCATTGAGCCTAGAACTGAATGGATACAATCGACAGGATATGAACTGAATATTTTTATTGGATCACAACAGATTGAAGCACTACATGCTAAACCTGTTGATCCCAAAGCTAAGAGGTAAGGCACTTACGAAGAAGTGAAAGTAATGAATAATCAAAACATTATGATACCTGAAGTAGTTAATAAGACAGGGAAAATGATTGACAATCTATCCAAGACATTAAGAGTTGATGAGAAAAGTGATAAAGACACAAATGATGAGAAATCTATTGTTGTTGCTAACAAACAACTTGCACTTGTAACTTCACCAAGCATGAGAGGCACTAGAAGAAACACCAGATTTTCAGTGAAACCAAAGGAAAAGGAAGTTGTTGTAATAGCTCAACCAAAAGGTAAAACATACAGGAGAAACTGAGGAGGAAAACCAGCTATAAGTTCACGGAGAAAGTTAATACTTGAGGATGAGAGTGAAACTAAATCAGATAAGGAAGCTAAGTCAACACCTCTAGCAGATTGTTCAAGAGTTCCATGAAGTCTAGATGATTTTCTGGAAGACCTAAAGGACATAGGAAGACTTGGAGAATTTAGGCATGCAAAGTATGAGAAAAGGAATGATGAAGATAAGAAAATGATTGAAGAAGCTATGGTGATAATACTAATGAGATATAGATTAAACCCAATAGAGCTAGCAAATAAGATACCAGAAGAATTGTACAATAAGATTGATGCAAGATGGAAGTATGCACTTAATGTTGAAAGAGAAATGAGAGAGAGGTCACTTGTACATATTGTTCCTGACCTAGCACCATCTGAGAATAGTGAAGCACTATAGAAATATGAAAGAATATTTATAGTCAAGGTAAGAGCCCTAAGAATCATGAATGGAGATATACTATCTGTAGACAGGGAAACTGATGCAAAATGGAGAGATATATTTGACATATCTACTATTGAGCAACCTGATGCAACAAGGACTCAAAGTGAAACCATCACTGATCAGATAAAGGAGAGCATAGGCCAAATAGATCCAGTTGATCTTACCAATGATAATGCAAAAGAAATCATCGAAGATGCATCAGAGGATATTGATCCTGCAAAGGAGTTGTCAAAGGATGAAGATGTAATGGGCTGTCAAGTACCAGACACCGAGTATATGGATGTAGATGTTGCACCATTGCAAAGTACTAATCTTGTATGGGTACAAATACAAAGCTATTCTACTATGTAGATTGGTACCACTGAAGTTACACAAGTTATGGCAACCGAGCCACCAATTGATACATGCAATTGTAAATGTTGATAAGATTAAGGCTACTGAGACTGAACATAAGAAGGATACCGAGTTGGAAGCTCCAACTGACACTAAAGGATAGAAGTTCAACACACCAATGACCCACACATCAAATGTTCAGAATGATCCAAAGCCATAAGATACGGAAAAAGAAATGCTACAAGAATCAAATAAAAAAGGTAAGGATGTAGAGAAAGAAGGAAAAAACAACAAGAGGAAGTGAAATTAGAGGAGAGCATAGACGGTTACCATACCGAGTCACAAGATGTAACAATGGAATCACGTTCTAAACACTCTACTAGAGAGAGAAAATTGACTGAGAAGAAGAAGAGTAAGAAAAGGAAGCAAATCATTGATTTGAACGAAACTATCATAATACTAGCAGGAGACGCCAACAAAATGAAGCCTAAGGAATTGGCTATCTATGCCAGGTTAGTTGGAAGAAAATATGAACATGAAATGATGTTGGAGAAGAAGAAAAAAGTATATATACTAGAATATGTCAAAGAAGTTTTCCAGGAGATTATTCCTGAAGTTACCATTGATGATTCTGAGCCACTATTAGACCACGTTGGAAGTGTAGTACAAAAAATAAAGGACCAAACAAGGATATGAAAGATTATATGTTGAAGATTCACAAGGAATAAATGGAGAAGAAATTGATGGAGGGCCTATTGCAGAACATTGCTATAGTGAAGGTAACTCTTTTTGAGTTATGTTCCAAAGTTGAAGAACAATTGCAGTCCATCATTTCATTATTTCAGAAAGTTTATATTCTTTCTAACTATACTAAGGACATTAAGGAGGCAAATACTGAGAAAGAGCTGATTGAGTAGCTTGCAAAGCTAACTATCGAGCCTGGAGAATTCCAGACATACTACTCAAAGATACAGGAACTCATGGGAGTTCAGCTCTCATTGAGAAAGGAGGAAGATAAGATAAGATTAGAGTTTCTTGAGCTGCAAGCACTAATTATTCCCCATATGCAATCAATGAAGATACATCTAAATAAAGGAAAAGAACTAGCAAGCTTTCCAGCGGTTAGCACCCTGGATACTATCATTGATTTATCGACAAACATAAATGAGCACATTGTGATATTACAGAATCTTTGAGATACTTGGGAGACTGTACTAGCCAGATTACAACAGAGGTATAAACACATTTTTGATATATAAGTTTTACTATTGATAATTATTGTCAAAAAAGGGGGAAATATAGATAGTTCTGAAAATAAATAAAAAGCAAATAGCGTCAATACAAAATACAAAAAAGTATATATGCGAAAAAAAGAAGAGAAGAGTTGCACATATTTTTTATAGAGAGTAACATCCAAGGGGGAGTTACTAAGTTATGATGACTTTGAGGATTTTGTCAAAATGCTCAACTAATGTCAAAGGGGGAGATTGTTATCTCTATATAATATTTTTTTGTCATTAGTTAAGACAAAGTCATACGAGTCAGAATATTCAATTGGTGAAAATGAGAAAAGAAAATATATGAGCAGTCGGTAATGTACATCGAGCACAACAATGAAGTCGATAATGCACAAACACTACACCGAGTGCCAACAATCACCGAACACCGAGCGCACAAACAGTACACCGAGTTGACAGTTACCGAGTACTAAAAGAGCAAGTTAACTGAGCAAAGAGAAGTTACTCTACTAAGTTACTTACTTGATTGTAAAGCAATAAGGACACATTTAATAAATTGATACAACATTAATTATGGTTATACAATGCACGAAGATCAGTTTGTTACACGATCAATGATCGAGATAATTCAAAGAGAAGATCTGAGAAGCATATTAAGCGGTTAATCAAAGATTGTTATTTCCAAGAAAAACACCAAGTACCAAGGTAAAAATGACATGGTCACCGAGCATAAAAGTAGATCTAATGGTTGAAATAATTTATCATCGATCTAATGCATAATATTAAGAGGCAATAGATCTTATACTTAAAGGATGATTTACAGAATAGAGAAAAGATGACAAAGGAAAAAGAGATAGAGTATATAGAAGGCTGATATTGATGAGCAGTTATCAGAGCAGAGCACACTGAGCTGATATCTTGCTACAATAGAGAAAATATGAGCAATGTTACAGATTGTAATTGAGGTAACACAATATTTCAGAGCACAGAGTCTGATCAACATTTGTTATTGATGCAATACATAAGACACTGATAAGTGTATGCACCCTAAAATGGTCGCCTAGACTTTGGGCCCCATTTATTATTTTATCAATTTATCAAATTTCTGAATCGATGCTTTAGAATATTTTCAATTCAAATCAATTTCTTTGATCAAATTGTAATCAATTCAATTATTCAATTATTTCAATATTTCCTAAGGTTTGATCATTTTTATTTAATTAAAAGAATTAATTTTCTTTTTAATTG
>MU226058.1:451547-473857 GCA_018584345.1 Thuja plicata | reverse complement strand
TTCATGGCTACTCATGTAGGTTAGATTCATGTTTATTTTCATAGATTAATCTTGCATTTGTACTTCCTTTCATAGATTAATATGCATTGTTATCATTTAGATTAATTTCCTTTTATGCATTGTTATCATATAGAGTAGATTTCATTTTTATGCATTTGAATCTCTNGTTTCATGGTGTATTTGCAATAGACACAACTAGGTCAATCTGAGGGCCTTCATTTTACATTTTTACACATCCATGACTAGAGAGCTATGGATTGATATTTGAGGCCTCATTCTTGAGCAACCTTGAATGGAATGATTCATAGAAGTGTGACAACATTTATGCACACAATAAGTTGTTAATACTATTGTAGTGAGAGCTAGAAATCCCAATACTGGGTAGATCTTAACCGATCTGATATTTGTAAAACCTTTAACATGGTACATCTCTAAGTGTAGAGATTGTAAAATCCTCTAACTAGGTAGACCTAACAAGTCTTTGTATATTCTTAACTGAGTAAGCTATCAAAATGGCTAATCTTTGTAAGCTCTAACCGAGCACCCTTTATACTGCAGTTAGTGAAGGTTGTGAGTATCATCCCCATCGCAGTTTTGTCCTATAACCTAGGATTTATGTGTAAAAAAAATCATGGAGTTATGAGTTCATTTACTTGAATGTTTGCATGTTATGTTTTATAAGCTTTATATTTGTTTTATTTCAAGTTATTGATTTCAGTAAACAACAAGCAGCAATATATGATTATTCACAATTTCAGTTATAAAAGTTTTTGTGGTACTGATTCACCCCTCCCCTCTCAGTCCCAACTTTGCATAGTCATTCCAACAATATGATATGGTTGAGGACACCAAAAAAACCTAATGATTGTAAAGTTCTCAAAAAGGAAATCATCTCCCCAATTATGCCTTATAGGCCCCTTACTATTTGCATGCAAAGGTTTAATCATTCTTTTGAGATCAAGAGGAATTCTATCATCTCTTGCACCTAACATGTATCTAATGGGGTCTATAATCCAATTTTCAAAATGTAAAAAGGAAGAAGAATAAGTGGTGCATTCCCATACCCTCATCCATAGATAAATTAGAAGATGCATACCCACGTCCTCCTTCATCAGGATCAAATCATCATCCATGTGGTCAACATTGTAAAACAAAATAAGATGCATGAAGATTGAATAATGCTTGAAATCAATATTGGAAGGATTAATTTGTATAACCTCTAGGTCATTTTGAATTATGTTGACTATAAAACCCACATTGTCATATTCCTTATTTACATGTGGGTGCTGAATGAATGTCCATAGCCAACATCAGCAAATCTTCAGTTACTGTCTTTCCTCCTTCTGCTCCCAACACTTTGCACAGACCGTACACAGTATACTTGAGGTAATTATGGAAAGTGTCTAGATCATAAGGTTCATTCACATTGTCTGGAATTGGTATAGGCTTCCTTCCACCCATAGGCATAAACTTGGGAATTGCATTCTTCTTTAAGACACACTTGTGCAAATGATATTATATTTTCTCTTCATCCAGGTCTATGTCCACGCTCATGGCTCCACAGATGTCAAATGCTTCCATGAAGCTGGCTCTATCAATTCTTACCAGGGAAGCTTTATCTTTCTTCCTGATACATTTGGTAAGCAGGCAATAATGTCTTACCAATGCTTTTATTAGGTCAACATCTATGAAGACATCAGGAATGACCAATTTAGACATGAGCCCAAGGATTATACACTGGGACATTTTTTACTCTATAGTTGAAAAAGAAAAGGAAAAGAGAGGAACCAGTAGAACCAGGAGTGGCTAGGTTATTTCACCAAGAACATGTATCCTTCCATGCCTGATCATTGGATGATAATGCATTTGATGACCCTGGCAGCAATTGAACCCATTCTTCTAAGAATTTGTCCTTCTTCTACTTTCCTACATTTTTTGATTGAGTAGACGTACTTGGTTCTTCCATTTTTACAAAATAATGAACTCTTAAAACCATATAGAAAAATTTCATTAATATAACTATTTCTTTGCAAATGCAATGACTTAATCTCAAGCAATCCTGCCATTTCACAGAAAATAAGACTCAAGATTTGATACACAAATGATGGCTATGGATACTATTTTAAATCTCTTTCTTGAGTACCAACTCTCTGTCCATCAACTCACCATTAATGTCATACATTCACAATAAGTATAGTTAGCCATGGAAGGAAAATGATCATGTCATCAAGCCATGAATTTAGAACCTTTGAGAAATTTAAAAATCATTTGAAAAATACCACCACATCTATAAAATGTCTTTCATGTCACAAATCTATTTGGCCCAGACCCCACTTGTTACTTTTCAACTCAAGTCAACTGTCTTCGTGGCATCGAGCTTGGCTTTATCAATTAAATATGACTTAAATTAAATCTTGTGATCTTGTGGAAAACCGTGATAGTCACCATCGCATGGTTGCAACCTTTAGAACAAATTGCATCATAACCTCGTGACCTTGTGCCAACGATTATCCTTAACCTCTTCACGAGCTCGCAATAAAAAAATTTCTAGGCAAAAGTAACCTACGACCTTGCGCTATCCGTTGATCATTATGCTTAAGATGTGTGGCAACATCTCGCAACACCATGAGCCAATAATAAAATCCCTTTCAAACCTTGCGATGTTGCGATAAAACATTTTCCTTTGAATCTCTATGAGACACGTGGCAACATCTCACACTACCACAATCATCTTCATAGCCTTCATAAAACATTTGCGATCTTGCGGCCTACAATAACGTTAGTTAGTTTTTGAAAAATAGGACATGTGGCACCTCTACGCTTGTTTCCACCTTAACAACTTAACCATTAAAACAACTTGTGAACCCACGATAAACTAAACTTAACCACTGGCAGAAAACTATTGCATGATCGCAACCATCTAGAACTAACCATTAATTGTTATGCGACCTTGCAACAATCTTAACTTAACCGCTACATTTAACCTCAGTGAAAGGTCACAACATAAAAACTTAACCAGACTACCAACCCGCGACATTGTGCTACATTTTAACTTAACCGCCTCTCAAGATCACAACTATTTGATATAAAAGGATAAGTCCATTGAAACCTCGCATTACAAAGGAACTTTAACCACCTCACAAGATCACAAGCTTAAAATATTAGTTAGATCAAAACTTGCAAACTTGTGCCTAATAGTTAAACAAACATCTCCAGTCTGCATACATGAAAACTTTGACCAGAAAAGACTCGCGAACTAGCGGTAAAACATAACAAAGGTATTTTGACTTAAGCTGACTGCCACAGTAATTTGTAAAGACCAATAGGAAAACACCAGCTCAGACCTAAGACATTTTCTTCCAACTCAAATGCTGACTTCACTTTCTCGACAGATGAAAAATAATTTTTAATCAAGGCAAAACAAATTAATGTCAAATTTTGACAAATACTTAGCCAACCTTTACAGTCCTAACACAACCTTTGGAAAATTGGGTTGGAAAGAAAATGCAAGATCTTTAAGGGAAAGTCTATGGTGATGCAATAATTATGATAGAAGATCATTGACATGATTCAAGATATTTTTAATGTGAAATGTAAAGAGGTCTTCTCTGTGGATCCTAGGGAGGATAAGGTTAGGTAGAAATTGGGCCTTGGAAATAATAGATCAGGACTCCCCTTGTTAAGAGGGAGATGACACGAGCTATAAAGAAAAGTAAGAGGGAGGACATAGATGATCTCTTCCTCCTTTAGTTGTTTTCAATATTAATATGGATGGATGCTCAAGGGGAAACCTAGGACATGCATGCATTCAAAAAATATGAAGAGATAGTATTGGGGTGATCCTCTTCTTCTTTTTCAGATGTATGAGGTAGTAGTCAAATAATATTATGGAAGACATAAAAATTCTCAAGGCCTTGGAAAGGGGATGAACCCTTGTATTGGACATGATCTTATCTATGAGTCTAGTTCTCAGATCTTGGTGAGTATACAAAATTCTTGAAAGTTGGAAGGTGTGAACTAGCAATTGGCCTCTATGTCTCATTAGATCATAAGATCGAGTAACTTTTTGGAGTGGGTTTTCTTTGTCCATACCCAAGAGAATGGAACGTAGTGGGTAATTGCTTTGCCAAATAGGTCTCAAAGTGTATATACTGGTTTGTTGATGACTAGGAGCTTCTCCCTCCAGCTTGTTTTCAACTGTTAGAATTATAGGTTAGAGAATACTCTCTTGGGTAATTAGTTGGTTTGGATGAGCCTCAATGTTTCCTTCCTTTGAGGATGTCAAGTGGTGGTCTTTTTAGGGTTGGTTTGGGTGGTGGTTCTTTGGTTGTGATCTTATGGGTCTACTATTTTGGGGTTCCTGTTTGTTAATTGGTGATGTTGTCTTTTACTATTTTTGGATGCTTTTTATTTCTATAATTCCGATTCTTAGTGATAATAAATTTTAACCCCTGTTATCAAAATAATAGACCTCTAAGCTTTAATGAGAACCAATAGAGATTAATTCAACTTAGAGATAACCAAGACAATATCAAATCACTATTTTTTATAGAATGAATAGTATGTGTAAGACAAAGCCAATGCCAATCTATTATATCTATTTATGTCAATCATAGATGATGCACCTCCACTCTTCCAATTCAATATATAAGCTTCTCAAAGAAAACATACAACATTGAGTATTAAAAATATAAAATAAAAGTGAGATATGATGATCATTTAACTTTAAATTAACATATGTCCAATTCTTATTGGTCTTGGGACTGAGAATTAAAAAACATCACAACCATAAGAGATTTTACAAGTAATTAGTTTAATAATAGTAGAATACCTAAAATCCAACCTCAATTTGAAAAAAAAAACTACTTGCACACTATTACAAACCTAAAGATGAATGACTCAAAATTCTATAGTAATTCCCAACTCATTTCCCTAGTGGTACATGATATATGCTATATGCAATCTTATCCTAAGTATCATCCTTAAGTTCAAGGGATGGAATAATCAAACACAACTCACAATCTCAACACAATCAAATCTTCAAAGCACATGTATATTATACATTTTTCCAAGGAACAAGGTGATTAAAAGTGAGAGATTCACAATCAAATTGACTAAGAGATTAAGTGCACAAAAGACACTCTTTCCATTTAATTACCTTCAAGACTAATTGTGGTTCAAAGCATTGCTCAATAGCTTCTTGGAGAAGTTCCATTAATTCTAATTAAAACTGAAGTAAAAGATCTACCTTCTAAAGATGGGTTAGTAACTTCCTAAAACCTAATTGTGGTTGCCAAAGATAAGCTCAAGGTCCCCATTTAAATGGGTAAAAAAACACAAGATTGATAATGCCTTAAGAACTTGTTAGTACTCTCAAATTACAGAGAAATTTGGAGTGACTACACTGAAAATTTATCTAAGTGCAGATTGTTGCCCTAAGACACTTGTGGAGAAAGGATTACTTTGAATGCATGCAAAAAGAGACCTGATGTTTTTCATGAAATACCACTTGGGGAGTGGGTTCAACACATTTCATTAAGCAAGTATACTGGGTTCCAGCTCTTAGATTTCAATTTTGATATGTTTTGGAGGTAGCCATTTGAAGGCGTTCACCTAAGTCTGCATTTTTGCACATTTCCCAGTTTTATCAAGTGACATACTTTAGAGAAGTGAATCTAAAGTTAGTTTGCACATGTTTTGACAAGTGCATTTGCAATTTATGAAAATGGTCAACTTGAGAGTTTAAAATATATCACTTCTGAAGGCGTCATGGAGATATGATTTTATAGGATGCTAGTAAACATGAAAGACTTTATGTTTTTTTGATTTGGGAGCTCTGGTAGGCCTTTCAGATAGTTTTTAAGGCCATTCCCATAGGCCAGTTGCTGTTTGTCAGATCAGTATTGCAGAGATATAAAAAGTTGTTTATAATGGCTGCCATTTCAATGCTTCATGGGCAAATTTCACAATAGGCTACGTTTTAGTAAATTGAAGATGGGAAAGGTGTCGAAGATGCACAAAGTGAACTTGATGTGGGATTTTCCAAAGTTTTGTATGAGATGCCTCTTAAGCCTGGAAGTTCATGAACAAAACGCTACCGGTAAGTGAAGTCATGCAAATCAACTTGGAACATAAGACAGTGGTTTGAATGCTCTGTAAGAAATAAATGAAAATATGGAAGCAAAAACACAGGCATGTGACCTAAATACAAAATGTGGAAAGTAAACAAAGTCTCTAAATTGTTTCAAGTTTTAATTGCAAATGTGGGAGCACATCTAATCACGTTTTTAATCATATTTCCAAAAATACGAACAGGGTCAAGCTGAATTTTTAATATGTTTGAGAAGACCATGCGTGCACTCTACAGAAAAAATGTCAGAAAAATCCAGATGGAAAATCAAAAGTTATGGTCCTCTAAGTATTTGCAGTCGCGGACCAAAAATGAGCTCATCGCGTAGTCGCAGAGGCTATGCAGAGATGAATTTTTAGAACCAACCAAGAGGTGCCACTTGTTCAATTCTGGTGCACTGTGAGAAAAATGGGTTAAAATATACATATTTTAAAATGTCATTTCAATTCAATAGTTTGACTATTGAAAAGATTTCAAATATTTCAAAATTATTCAGGAAATGTGCACGGGAAGGCAAAGTTTGCTTAGTGATTCAGGGAGCATTTTTTATCAGAAATATTAAGTGTTATATAGCATTGGAAAGGTCTTGAGATGAAGATTTGGATTTTGCAATCCTTTTGGGTGCAGATCAGATCAGATTTTTGCAGTTGCAGAAGAGATCAGTTTCAGATATTTTGGGAGGAATTGACAGGTGTCAGTGAAAAATTTGGTTTTCTAAAATTCCTCTATATCTCTTGTCTTCTCAATTGTATAGGGATGGTGAAATTAATGCTGCAAGGTAGCTTTCTAATTTTGTGTGTCTGGTTTTGAGTTCTTTGTTGTGTAAATATATAGAATCAGAAGTTTTTAATGAAAAGCAAATGGAATCCCTTTCCAGTATTTGTCTGATGTCTTTATGTTTGATCCAGAATCTTTGTGCATAAATTTGTAAGGCATTTTAGTGCACCAGTTATAAGGTAACTGTGAATTTGTGTTTTAGTTTCTTTCAAGGAAAGAGTAAATCTTATAGACAAGTTCAGAGGTTTCAAGGTTTCACATGAATTTGATGTCCAGGTGTTGGAGTGAAAAGAATGATTTGTAAGGCACTTCATTTGGGTCTTGTATGTTTGGATTTAGAGGGTTTTCTATGAATGTATGTTTATATGACTCTGTTGCCCAAGAGAAAAGGCACTGGTCTTTGCTTCTTTATGCAGTTGTCATCATCAATCCATAAAATCAATTCAGTTTACTTTTCTGTTTAAAGAGCTGTAAATGATTGTCAGATTTAGTGTGATGGGCAGGAATCGATCTCATGATTCACTGAAAGAGTGAATCCAATAGGTACACCCACCTGAGCCTTTGAGCTCGAAGTGTAGGAGGAATTTTTGATCCTCGTTAATTAGCCTTTTCTTTGACAAGGTCAGGGAAAAACGCTAACAGAACTAACATAAGGGCTATGATTAGGTTGAGTTGCAAAATAAGGGTCCACATTCAAATCCAAATGCAAGAGCCCAAGACCGTAGGACCAAACAAAAACAACATGATAACTTCAAACCACAACATATAAGAACATAAACATAGACAACTTATGATGACCCTAAGCACTTTAAGGAATTTGCTCTATCATTGCTTCTATGCCTTGCACAATACCCATTCATTTATTTTTTCCCATCCAAGGGTTGTAACTACAAATTCCTATCAACAATACCAATATTGTGAAAGAATTGAAGCAATAACATTTGGATTTTATTGATTATAATTGTTAATTGAACATATGTATAAATAGATTCTTTATAATAGAAACTAATATATATGTTCAAATCATTATTGTAATAGTCATCTAATTAGCAATAACAACTTTAATTTTTGCCAAATTTAGAGATGCTATGGATAGAAAGCAAGCGATCTCTTAATTTGTTCGAGCCTAGTATCTCATTTAACAATAAAACCTTAAAAAGAATCACAAAACAATCATCTTCTCACATTGAAAACTAATACGTATACCTTTTTTTTTAAAACAAATTTTAATTTTAAAAACTTTTTTGTAACTTAATTCTAATTTTTCAAATAATATAATCACTATATTGATAAGCCTTCTACAATGACAATAGATCTATAAGATGTCAAAGAATCCCTACAAGAAAAACAAAAAAACAAAATGAGAAGGATTTGATTTGTTTTTCAAAAGTAGAATTGAATTTGATTTGTTTACAAAGACAAGCAAAAAATAAATTTGATTTATTTAAAAAATAAAAACTAAATTGAAATTGTTTTTAATTATCTTAATAATAATATCTATATAAATTTTTTACATAAATTTTTCTAAATATAAATATACTAATTATTAACCCATCATATTTATTTACTGTAAACTCGAAAAAAAAAAAAGAAAAAAAACACATTTTATATATCATCCTTAACAAACTTTATTTTTAAGACATCCATAGGACCTCCCGCCTCAAATTTCAGCCCAGAAAAATAAAAATAAAGAATATTTTTGAGACAGGCCCTTGGATTATTGCCCGTAGCTTCGTAAACAAAAGTCTCAACAGGTACAGTGAGACACAATTCCATTCTAGCTTTTACTAAAGGAGCTCAAAAAATAACGAAACAATGTAAAGTGTACAGTCATTCCTGAGAGGTTGGACTGCATCTAAACTGTCCCGTTTAAGAGTTATTGTAGCCGCTTAGTCAACTCTATTCTTTCCCTTCCAAATTGTGGACTGACATTTCTCTAAATTTGTCAAAACAAGCTGTAGCTTTATCTAAGTACCTGTTCCGCTTTCGCTTCCAAATCTACTGTCGTTCATGGATTCTTTAGCTCATAATCCCCTTACGAGAATACCTAAATCTTGTTCTTCTCAGGTTATTCAAAGGCCACGTCCATGGTTTGGAAAAACTTTTCATTTCAGCCACTCAAAACATAATGATGTACCGAAATATTCTTTTTTAAGAAGAAGAAGAATCAGAGCTGGACTAGAAGAAATTATTCATAACCAGGTGACTGCCACAAATCTGATTACACAAATTGTATTAAATTTATAGTAACAATGATGTGGGTATGAAATGTATCGATTTTTGAATCTGGTTATCGAATTTTGCGAATGTGAGTGTCAAAATTAGTAAGTGTCAAATTGGAAATATTAGTTTAATTTTATTTCACATGGCTATTGGAATTGTGAATATGAGTACGAAAATTTGTACGCGGGCATTCAAACTGTAAATTTGGTTATAAAAAATGATTCCAGCTGCAGATTAGTGAACGTGGATATCAAATACGATAAGATGGCTTTCAATCCTCTATAAGCCAAATTCATTCACTACCTAGCAAATTGTGCTTACTTGTCTAGATGATTTTCTACGATTGTTTTGTTCAAATCTTTAGCTTTGTTTGAGTTACTTGATTTAAGATTTTCATGTATTAGGTCAATAACTGCTAATATATGTTGTAATTGAAGGTATTATTATCTGCAACTGTGGCTGGTTTTGGCAGTCAGCTATTGAAACCATTTGTGCCTGCTGTGCTGGGAAGAGGTTTCGATTGGGAGTCGGCTTTAATTTCTGGCGGCATGCCTTCCAGTCATTCTTCTGTAACCCAATTATTCATCTAAGAATGCTATAAGTTGCTTTGAGTGATTTTCATTTTTTATTGCTTCAAAAGGTTTTGATTTGAGATATGGTTTTGTGAGTTGCAGAGTGTTGTGGCCGCTGCAACTGCCATTGGTTTAGAGAGGTAAGTTATATATCTAAATATTTTACAGTTTCAGAATAAAAGGAGTAAGTTGTGCGGCTCTAATTTCTGTTGTTTCCAATCCAGGGGGTTCTCAGATTCTTTGTTTGGATTGTCGGTTGTGATTGCAGGAATCATCATGTATGATGCTCAGGTACCTTTTATCTTACTTGGTCATTAAGGTTGAAATCTTTTGAAGAACGCAAAATGTATTTATAGAATTGAATACTATTAACTTTTAAAATAGATTAATAGAATTGAACAGTAGTACATTTGAAGTTTTTTTTCCTCAGTAAATCGGTTAACACTCACACCATTTGTATTGCATTGTATTGAGGAATGCTGCTAATATGCCATAATTCACCTTAGATTTTACACAGTTTTGTCCAAGATGATCCCCATATTAACACAGGACCATGGCCAGTGGGGCTCCTTGATCATCGTCTGGAGAATAGCAACACCTTACCACTAAGCCAAGTCCACCGGCTTTATGTTCACGGTTATTTCTAGTACAAATGTAATGGTAACTTGGAAGATCATGAATGATCCAGAGCTGCCTTGCACAATAGTCTGTAAATAAATTTCTGTTTAGGGAAGAGTCAAATGAGTATGAGTATATTATGCTGCAGAATCTACGGGATTTTGGTTCACTCCAATTTAACAGCCAGTGAAAATGACTTAATGAGTCCATGAAATGTATTTCTTTGGCACCATTTTAAGCGTTTAAAGGATGCTTTATTTATGTCACGGATGGAATTATATGACTATGATCCACTTTCTAAACTCGAATAATGGAGAAAGTAGAGGTTTTTTACATTGCGTGTTTAGCATTGTTCCAGCAACACTGTGCGGTAGCACTTTTCCACACATGGTCTCACAGGTTGACGCAAGAAGCATCTTTACAGCCACTATCACACAGTAAGGAATCACTAATGCTACCACGGTCAGCAGGAGAACCAATAAGATGGATTCAAGGAAACTCATTTTGAGCTTCCCTAGGCACTAGTGTCCCGCACTAGGATATTTACCACAGTTTACTACAGGATTGATGGATAGAAGGGCATAACATAAAATGACAAGAAACAACCAGAACAGGTGCATGGCAATTATCAGTTCATCAGTAGACGCCAGTCTATAGGATTCTACACTCGTTTCATGACTTCTCCAACTATATCTGTGGAGAAAATCATGCAACTGGTCTGATATTTCAATAACAGATATATTGTCAATTGGTTATTGTTCCACCAAATCTTCCACTGTCCACATAATCAGATTTTGTTTTCTATTTTAAGCTCGTGAAGAATGTCATGAAGCATGTTGCAGAACATTTTCCACAATTTGCTAAGGATTGCTAGATAGAAGGCCATAACAGAAAATGACAATAACCTGTCTGATTGGGTGAACGATGGTTACTATCTTATCAGAACATACCGGCCTATCTTTGCGCCATAATTTCTCACTATTTCTGGGGAGAAAACCAGGCAACTGGTCTGCTATTTCAATAACAGATATCTTTGTTAAGAGATTGTTGTTCAACTGAATTTGCTACAAATCAGATTCTGCTTTCTATTTTAATCTCTTGTAGTTACTTACTAATTTTCATCTCCTCTATACAAGGTCTTGACTCTTGAACCTCAAAACAATAAAGGGGGATGTACAGAGTTTTTGGCTTTGTAATTTTGGAATAATTATAATTCTCCTTTTTGTCTTAGCCTACTTTGACCTATGGATTGAGGACGGGTGTTGAGATTTCCTTTAGATGCAAAAAGGAAGGGCCCCTTGTTTGCATAAGGAGGAGAGATTTATAGCCTTTAGAGTAGAAGTGGAGTAGATGTTTTATTTCAGTTCATTTCCTTTCCTTGCTTTCTAGATAGACGAGCTGCAGATCTCTCTTCTAGAAGGGTGTTTACAACACATGCCTTGGTTGAAGTTGAATGATCTCTAGGTTGATTGTTGCTATTTCTGGATTGTGGAAATCTAAAATCATTGATTGTGGAAACATAAAAAATTGATATTATGGATTTTGGAAATCTAATATTGTCAGACACACTGATATACTGGGGTAAGGGGTGAATCAATAAATGCCAACTATCAACTTTAAATCCAATGCATCATTAGGATCATTACTGGATCTTACTCTAACATTAAAGCAGCTATGCAAATGATAACACAATCACACATCAACACATAAGAACACCAGATGTATGTGGCCTAGAAGACAAAAACCACGGTGAGAATAGCTGCTTGGGTCTACCACCCAAATCCAGCCTCACAAAGATATTTAAGAACCTGTAATAATTTGTAGGCTCTCCATAGGAACTACAACCTATGATAGAGACACCAATCCCCAATCGGATTTGTAGGCACCAACCCACACGAGACACCAATCCCCTAATACAAGAACTGAGCACCAACTCAAATGATGAGGCACCAACCTCAATTCAACAAAGTAAATGAAAGATGTGTCATGCGGACCTTCAAGGCTGAACTCTCAGCATCTCCTTGATCTGATCAACTTCTTTACAATCCTACAGTGCGCATAAGATTTGCATTTGAAGTGTCACACTTAACAAATTGAGTAGAAAGCTTGTACAACTTTTGCCACAGTTATTAATTCTACTCACATCAATTGCTGCACATTGGAATGAATCCATTGACAATTATATGTGCATCTCTACCTCAATTACATCCACAAATAGGCTTTGAACATATTTACAACATCCGCAAGTAGGCCATATGAATAAACTTTAAACCAAATGTGTAATAGGCTCGGTCCAAAAGCCAACACCTTACTCCAGGAGTGGGATCACACTATGCATTATCCAATACAAACTCAGCTTGTCCCAATAGACCTCCACACACTTCATCCAGCTAGCGCATAATACAATACTCTAAGGCATTCATCCGGAACATCCATACGGACAATGAACTAGTACTATGAGCATACTGTTGATCATAACTTTCCTTCTTTTTGAACTCCACCTCTGAAACTTGAATAGATTTGTCTTCATGTGTAGCCTTACTTATCTTCCAAACTGCAAGACCTAAAACATCACTGCGGTAGGATCCAGTACAAAACACTATGCCAGTGTACATACAATTTCTGAGCAATAGACCTTAGAAATTTACCGTAGACACTTTTAGATCCCCGCAATCAATTGAATCATGATTATGATGATGCTAGTGACATACGACAAGAAGGATATCCAACATGGCTTAACTCTGCTCATCTGGATCATAGTTTCTTTGACATGACATGATAGTAATAAAAATTACAGCAACCTTCCGGACACCTGAAATCAAGGGGAACATAATAATATAGATTTTTGCCTATGGGTTTGATTTCCTTGGGCCAAGGCAAATGTTACTTCATTTTGATAGCTTGATCATGTGCCTGTCTTGACCCATATTTGCTTCTACCTATGAAGACTTTGTCATAGACTATTGGCTTTGGACAGTGTGAACTTTTGAAGAATGATTGATTTTAAACACATTTTTCACCAGGAGTTGAGGTACCAAACATTACTGTATTGTGAGTAAAACACTACAATCACATGTTAAACTATCATTGTAGTAGCACCGGTAGCATTGCAAAAATTATTTGCTGTAATATTCAACTCAAATTCAGAGTAGTAAATGCATTCACATTTATTCAAATTTGTCATGTCTCAAATTATAGTAGTATTGAATTGTGAACTTTTAGCTAGTTTCTGCTTTTTTCCAAAGGCTTCTTGGTGTGTTGGGAAAAACTCCAAACCTCTTGGAGTGCGCAGGTTTTTTACTTTTTTGTCAGTGGCAATGAGCTCAATCAACAATATGGAGCTTTTTGACACTTCCAAAAGTGTTTTCGGGCTTTTGGGGTGTTTTCCAAACCTCTTAGAGAGCATGTGTTTTTTTATATCAGCACTTGTATCAGCATTATATGACAACAGTTGTTCAGTGTTTATTTGCTTATGGACTAACATTGTAAGCTTCGGATGGTCATCTGCTAAAGTGCTTTCCATTCCTAAGAATTTACTTTGTAACACTAGACAATTGTACAATTGGTAAGTTGGTTTTGATTATTCTTGGTACTTACCCCATTGACCAAGTGGTTTGTAATCACCCGTTACTCGACAAGTAGAAGGAGCTTGTTGTCTTTCAATCTAAATAAGCTTTCCCACTGAAAAGTGGATGTTACCCTAATTTTCATACAAAAGTTGATGTGTCATTGATATTCCCGTTGAAAAAGCAGATGTTTACTTTTTAGTATTGCATGCATCCCACTGAATAGGTGGTTTTGCCAACTAGCAGCTTGATTCCTTTCTTTCTGCAGTTTCCTCTTAGTACTTTGTAATCCAGAACACCGTAAGTGCTTACCTTGCTCTTTTAGGGATCTGAGTGATTGGAAAGTGGGAAGTTAATATGCATTTTATTTTTGTTGAAAGCTAACCTATGTTTTCAAAAAAAAATTGAGGGTGGCCATTACAGTGGTATTAGAATTGGTGATCTTGCCAGCCTGTTGGGAAGCTAACCCTTGTTGCAGATTCTTCAGTTGCACAGCATTTTCTGTAGTTGAATGTTTGAGATCAACACTTTCATGTTAGTTTGGAAGCTATCAGTTGATGTAGAAAAACATTTCATATGCATCCATGTGAAAGAACTTGCATTCGTTGAATGTCAGCGGTAATCATCGTTTCAATGGATGGCATATTAGTGTTTAGTGACTATTTGTCAGTGTGCAGCTTCATGTTTTAAGTACCAGCTGTGGTCTAACTTATAGAATATTATCAAAAAAGATTATTTTCCCAGATTGTTGGAAAGAGAAAAATGGATTGGTGACCTAAATTCTTATTGAGGAAGAAGATGTAGATCCTATCCAAGAGATATTGATAAGAATAGAGAAGGAAAGGGTGAACTATGAATGAGAGACCATCAAAATTGTTGATCAATATCTGGAATCACTTGATGAATTCAAAGGTCAAGTCTCCTTTGAGAAATTCTTGAAGTTGAAATAGTGGATCCTAACAGAAGGGCCTTATAAACTACAAAAGAAGCTCTTCCTATGGGTCATAGGGCATTGCCTTGTTCATTTGTGCTAACTGTCCTATCTATAGTGTTTCGCCCTTGTAGGAACCCCTACAGGTTCTAACTCTGACAACACCGAATTGCTTCACTTTTGTATGTTTGACATGCAATGTCTAAGTTCTGATTTCTGAGTTTATATCGTTTGCTTTGTTTGTATTTAAATGATTTTTGCAATTCCAACATATACAAATGCATAAACATTCAAATTACCTTGCTAGCTATGCACAAATATCTCATTTTATTTCATTCCAGAAATGAATTACATTCATTGACCATGTAATATAATAAGGAGAAAATTTATTGCAATGAGAAAACCTAGAATCTGATTGCTTGTATTATTGAGCACCATATATTAGGCGCAACTATTCTGGAAACAATTATTCTTTGACGCCAAGCTGTGAATTGCAAAGTTGAAGCATTAAACTATCAAAACGTGCCCTCAATGCATCAACCGCTGCCCCTAATTACCAAATGCAGCTTCTACGTCCTTAGCCGCTGCCTGTAAATGAAGAGAGGCTGCCTAAACTCCAAACGCTGGCCTCTAATGGCAGCAATCTGCAATAAATATCGTTCCCCAACACACTGTAAATTGAAACTGATCTGCAACACTGGATTTTCCCCACTATTTGGACACCAATTAAGCACACTCTTAATCTCATAATCTTTGGATGAGATTAACGCTGACACAATTCACTGGCAGAGATCAACCAATTCAAAGTGCAAAATACTTAGAAGAATTCCCAATTCTTCCAGCTTCCAATTGCTCAAACCCTAGGCTCAGCCCAATTACCAAATTCATCCAATGCAAAAAAATACAAGATATCATTAATTAATTGCTTTTGCCCAAAGCATTGCTTTTATAATAAAAGATATCTTCTCTCACACACTTTTCACTTACATAAAGACTATGCTTTATGTGCAAATTTGAAATATAATAAACTATTATATTTCTTTCCACTTTATTGATGAAAAAAAAAACCTTTCATTGAAATAACAATATTCTAACACATAGGGTCCCTATTTTATGAGCTCAGGATTTAAAACTTCTCAACCCGGTTCCAACGAGGTATAACACTAAGATGCCCAAAATACAATCCCAATAAAAATAGCAACCTTAGCTGATTTAATTAAATAATAATCATAATTCACCCATCTTGCGAAAACGACTGAGGAAGCATCATAATCATAATCTGACAGCACAGGAGTAATCCCAATGATGAAAGATGATGAATGAACCTGATGGGGTGACTTACTAAAAATAGACACTCCCTCCAAGGATCTTGGAGTCCAAACCGAAAGACGGAAATAAAATCTGAGAGCATCATATAACTCCTCTAAATCATCCGAGCTCAGTGGAACCATCTGTTGACTTACTATAATAGTAAGTCCCTCAAAACGGGGCCAAAACCCACAATATGGTCCTCTAATCACCAGTTTTAGCCTACAAGGACCCAATGATAGGCTAAATCCACTAACTCCAATGCTCGCTCAAAATTGGGACATTATAGCCCTGCTCCGGTTAGAAGATGACTTTTCTTTCTCATGTTTTCATTTAAAAAGGGAGCCATCTTGAACTTGATAGAAATAATATATGCTAATATCGAGTTAGAACTATTTAATGGTGTAGCGATGTAATGTTCCTGTGCCTTCTGTACGGTCACCAACAACATACGACAATCTCCACTACTCCTCACCATACAGCAACCCGACGATACCATCCATACGGTTAGTTTAGCATCCCACCCTTACGGTCAAAATGAGTTGGTTTGTACCACCGTACGGTTGCTTGCCCCTACACCCGTACAAACTAGTCCACCCGTACGACCTTCCCTTTCTCCCAGCGATGTACTATCTTGCATGTATGGTAAGTATACCCATATGGTATCCTTGTCGCCACTTCTGTACGGAGCCGTACAAACAAGGTTTTGTTGTCGCAGGAAAACAACGGAGAATTATTATGTGTTATTAATGCAAGTAGTAACACACTCCAATGAAAGATTGAATCACCAGAAATATGATATTAATATTCTCATTTTATGCAGAGGTTACATCAATTAAGTCTCCAATGGAAGACTTCACAAATTCGGACACAGGCAAAATAGGGTGAGGAGTTACTCCCACCGAAGCTGCAAATACAGAATAGGGAGGATCTTGCACCTCCAAAACTGCAATAGCACGAAACTCCAACTGGAATTCGCAAATACAAAGAAAGATATCAAATTAACCATACCTACAACTACACCAAACACGGCCTTATAAATGGGCTTCGGAAAACTTCCCGAAGGGTTACAAACGGGCCGACACCTAATAATTTATAATTAAACTAATTAATAAAAAAGAGCCCGTAAGATATTATTTATTTCAGGGCCATACAAACAATTAAATTAATTGTGTTATTTAATTATTTCGGGGACTACAGTCCTCCCTGTCCATAGATTGCTTGCCCTCAAGCAATCGCAAATTCGATCTTGGGAACCTGGCTAGGGGTGGATCATGAATCTTCCCTACGATCATCTTCTTCAGTTGTGAGTCAGGTACCAAGTAGATTCTGTCATTGTAGTAGATGACATCGTCAACAACCTTGTACATGTCATCCTGTATTTGACCATCCATCAACTGGCATGCAAATGTGTTCTTGGAGTACTCAACCAACAAATGAGCCCTCCAATCCTTTAAAATCTGAAACAATGGGCATATGGTAGACATCTCGAGTAAAGTATTGGCCGCTACATTCTTCCTCACACCTTCAGTGTCAAAGTTATATGCTAGAATCTTATCTTGTCTAAAAACTGCCTCTATCTTCTTCACTGAAATTTCCCTTGGGCCTCTATTTGACATCCCTCTTAGCACCACCCTCTTGCCATCCACCTCAAATGAAAACTCCATCTTCTTTAAACTCTGTGTGTATTGGTCGAGGGCCTCCATCCATTGAATGCCCAATATGATATTTGTATCTTCCAAATCTATCACAAAGAAATCATCCGTCACTGTATAGTTTCCCATGGTAATGCTTTGCTGTGGAATCACATGAGTGCAGGGTAGTAAAGTGCCTCCTGCCACCTTGACCTCAAATCCCTCATGCTCCACTGCGTGCAAGGCCCTCTTAGCGACAAGTGATGAATTGATGAAATTGAGGGTGACCTCACTATCAAGCATGCCTGAGACTCGCTCCCCTTGAAGTGTGCCACGGACTCGAAACATGCTACATTCGGAAGTTGCAAAAAGTGTAGCAATAAAACCTGCCCTTTGTACAAGTGTGTCAATCCTCTCGGCATGATTAGTCTCTTCCTCTTCAGGAGCTTTACTTCCTCCCTCATCATAAGGTACCACCTCAATATAGTGAATCTTCCCTTTACCACGACAATGGTGACCCAATTCCCAAGGCTCTCTGCAAGTGAAACAAAGCTTCCTCCTTCAGAGCTCCTGACGAGTGATCTCATCCATTAGAGGCTTCTTCTGAAATGGCTCCTTTTCCCTATCCTCCTGTGAGAGAGGTGGTTGGAAATGTGTGTGACTCCTGGAGGATGAGGTAACCATGTTATGTGCCTTATTATATGCCTCTGTGAGCGTGTTGGGATTGAAACCTTTGACCCAACCCTTAAGGGGTTCCATCAATCCATCCATGAACAACACGACAAGTCTTCTCTCAGACATGTTGGTAACCAACACTGACAACCTCTGAAATTCTGAAATGTAATCGTCCACGGATCCGGTCTGCTTTAGTTGTGCCAACTTGATGTTGAGCTTTGGATCCTTCCCATCAAAGTTGTCTATTAGTTGCTCTGTGAAATCTGCATATGAAGTGGCTCGATCGTGACCGAGGGTGACCATCCCGTGGTGCCACCATTCCTGAGCGTCTCCTTCCAGGTGAAGTGATGCCAACTTGATTGCCTCTCCTTCAGGTATTGGGTTGAGCTGGAAGTAGGTATTTGCTTTCTATACCCACGCTCGCCTCTGATGTTTTCCCGAAGCCATCAAAGGATGATAAATTTATCTTACCAATCTTCCGCCTGATGTCATCCTTGTAATGGCCATGTCTGTTGGAATACCTCATCTGTAAGTCCACATAATCCTTAAAGGGTAGTTCTGCTCCAAATCCGACATCAAATCAATCTTGCTTGAACTGATCTTGCATCTCGAAGAATGTAGGCTCTTGTTCATCTTGTTGTTCAATCCTTTGAGGAAATTTTGGCATCATAGGGCGTGTGTGGGAACGCTTAGTATGAGGCCTCCACTGACAAAATTATCACCGTGCCCATTGTGACCTCCATTTGTCCTTCCTTAGCCAAAAGTCGAAGGGTTTCACCAATTTGTTGTTGTCCCTTCGCCAAGGTCTCACCAAGTTGTCTGTTCACCAAAGTTTTGCTAAGCTATTGTTGTCCTCTTGTTAGCTCCCGTAGCAGTGTCATCATTTCAGTGCTTGATTCCCTCATCCTGTCTAGTGATTGGGATCTTCTCCGCATCCAACGTTACCCAACAGGATGGCAAGATCACCAGCTTTGATACCACCGTAATGTTCCTGTGCCTTCTGTACGATCACCAACAACGTACGACAATCTCCACCACTCCTCACCGTACGAGAACCCAGTTATACCATCCGTACAGTTAGTTTAGCCTCCCACCCGTATGGTCAAAATGAGTTGTTTTGTACCACCATATGGTAAATACCACCGTATGTTTGCTTTCCCCTACACCCGTACAGATTAGTCCACCCGTACGACCTTCCTTTTCTCCCAGCCACGTACAGTCTTGCACGTATGGTAAGTATACCCGTATGGTATCCTTGTCGCCACTTTCGTACGGAGCCGTACAAACGGGGTTTTGTGGTCCCAGACAAACAATGGAGAATTATTATGCGTTATTAATGCAAGTAGCGAACACACTCCAATGAAAGATTGAATCACCAGAAATATGATATTAATATTCTCAGTTTATGAAGAGGTTACATCAATTAAGCCTCCAACGGAAGACTTCACAAATTTGGACATAGGCGGAATAGGGTGAGGAGTTACTCCCACTGAAGCTACAAATATAGAATAGGGAGGATCTCACACCTTCGAAACTACAATAGCATGGAACTCCAACTGGAATTCACAAATACAAAGAAAGATATCAAATTTTCCATACCTACAACTACGCCAAACACGATCTTATAAATGGGCTCTGGGAAACTTCCTGAAGGGTTACAAACGGGCTGACACCTAATAATTTATAACTAAACTAATTAATAAAAAGGGCCTATAAGATATTATTTATTTCGTGGTCATACAAACAATTAAATTAATTGGGTTATTTAATTATTTCGGGGACATTACAAGCGATAGAACACATAATTAGTATTTTTAAATCAAAGTTAAATCCTTATTAATGTTATCTTTCATGGTGTTGTCCTCAATTTTGCATTCCCCAAAATTGGGGCAACCCTACGCAATTCTCAATGATTGCTAGGAGTTTTTCTCTAAGAGTGTCGATGTTTTATAAGAAGTTATATTTGACAGGATCAGTTATCCCTTGGTCCTGTTCCGTTTTACTTCTTACAAAGCATCCATTCTTTTTGTCTTTCTTTGTTTTGCTTTGTTTTGCGTCTTGTTTTTGTTTCCAGTTTAGTTGTCACCGTTGTGCTCCAGTCGGTCTTTAGGCAGTTCTCACGTCCTTCCAAGGTCAGTAAAGAAATGGTCTTTTTCTTGTCAGGTGCACAAAGTGAAAGCTTATTTTTTATGAGAAATAGATTTTAAACTCTATTTTGAAATTTCGCGTCATTCTGCGAAGTTTTGCTTTAGAATTTTAATGATAGCATGATTTTTATATCATATCTGCATATCAAATTGTTAAAATTTTAAAGTCACATATAAAATCATGAAGTTTTCTCGTTATTCTATCAAACAATGATGGGAAGAGTTTCTATTCTAAATATCGATTATACTTTATACATTTTTTAAAAAAAAACGACGTTCTTATTTTAAAAAGTCTAAATAAACATTGATTTTAAAATATATAAACATATGTTTTTTATAAATGTATGATAGTATGATTTTAAAATTTTAATGTCTAATTTATATATATTTTCGAAGTATATATAAATGGCTTTATAGAATAAGTAATTAGTTTAAAAAAAGAAAAAAAAAAGACAAAAGGTTTAAAGTATAATTATATCTTTCCATATATATATGTCTTTATGCTGAATAAACGGTGTGTAGTCATTGTAATTATAATTCTTTGTCTTAAAACATAACGTTTTATATAAACTATGAGTCTTTCTAAATCGCGGCTAGGAGTCTTCTTCAAAATCGAGCATATCCAAGCATTTATCTATTAAAATGCGGTGGTTTCTGAAAGCCCACGACTCATAGAATATACCGCCGATTTTCCATAAAGATAGCATATGTTATGAGCCAAAAACATTATGCGGTTTCATTCACTAAAAGCGTTGGTTATTCCAGCTAACGCATACGCCTTTTTCCATTTAAAAACCGTGGCATAATCTTTTAATTGAAGGCGTCGTTTTCTATTAAAATGGCATGTGAGTTATGAAGCATGACATTGATTTATGATTGAAATAAATTTTGCCCAACCCGTTTACACTCAAGAAATAAAGCGTGGTTTTTATATGCTTAAGCATATGCATATGTTTTCAAATACATATCGCGCGGCCTATTTTGTCTTCTTTGAAACCACAGATAACTAATAGTTATCGGGCATTTATATATGCAACCTGTTAATACATGGCGGCCTTTTTTTGTAAAGAATGCATGAACGTTTTTCATTAAAACGTTAATACTCCTCCACCACAGGCTGCGATAACTCTCCAGGAAGGACATAGTGGAGTCTTTTCAACGGTTTGCCTCCACAAATTGGTGCGGTTTTACCTGGAGTTGATTGCTGTGGTGGCATTTTAAACAAAGACTTTTTCTTCCCTATTTAATGAATGCCCAAAATTTCTGCAGTTAAGATGAGTTTCAAGGAGTTCTTCAAAAAAGTTTTTGCCTTGGTTTTAATTTCGAAATTCAGTTCTTGATTGATTCTTTCAAAAGAGAAAAGAATGCCATGATTATAGGCCACATTTTTGAAGAATTCTTCTTCTTTTCTTTCTGTTCTCATGCAAATTTTGATGCATGATGAACACTTGTCCTTCCCCAAACCAAGACCAATGATATTGGCTTTGATTTTGACAAGAATTTGTCAAATTTGGGGTCTATATAACTCTGCCAATTTCCTCTAATATGCAATTTCGAATTTCATTTCCATTTCCAGAATTTGCTTTGAAAAGAAAGTTTGGCTTTTCCCTTTGCATTCAAGAGAAGTAAAATGTTTGTTTTCTCTTTTCTTGTTTGCATTTTTGTTTTTGAATATGTTGTGCTCTCTTCTTCTCTCTCATCTTTTCTAAGTTGCATATGAGAATGCAAT
>MU226058.1:424654-449778 GCA_018584345.1 Thuja plicata | reverse complement strand
CCACCTGCGGTAAGAAGGGAGCCTCCCCTATTGCTGAGAGGAGAGAGTAATCTCACATACTGCTGCCTAAAACACACATTTTGCAAGTTGTAGTCTTAGTGACTTGCAAAATATTTAGCCAACACATGGAATAGTAAAACATTACCAGCAAGGTTGCCACACAGACAAGTGTGCATGGTCATATCATCTCTCCAATCTTTTTTCGTTCCAAAGTTGATTTCCCCCCTGATATAATTAGCAAAATCCCAGCATTTCATGTTCAACTTCAGAATTTTTCTATTCTATGAAGTATTATAACTTTAGATTGTGACATATCCAATTTCTTTTAGCACATTCTATTTTGTTTCTCATGTTCTCTTCTTTCTCTTGGTAAATCAAAACAGATTTAATAGAGGCCAAATTTTTAACTTGAATAGCCACCACATTCCATGAAGTCGCCCCTTTTAGTAAGAGTTGCTTCTATTCATAAAAAGGTATGATGAAGTTTATAAGAAAAAAAAATTGGAGATCAAGGAAGTAATGAGTTAAAAAAGTGAATGTCATTCAACTTTCAGCAGATTTCAGTGCAGATCTGGTATGATGAAATAAAAGAATAAGTGAAGAAATATAATGAACATATGTTGAGCAGAAATGTATGTGATATATATATATATATATATATATATATATATGCGTGCAAATTTCAAGAGAGAAGTGAGTGAGTGTTGTGGAGTGAAGACATGTATCATATACATCAAGAAAATTAAGAGCAAAGTTTAAGAAGATTATTTGCAGATTATATAAGGAGATTGTAAGGAGTTAAGGAAGATTTCTCTGTGAAAGACATGACTATTCAAATGGTTGTATCCATTTGAAAGAGTTGCATCCGTTCATAGAAACATTAAAGATATAAATGCTGATTAGTCAAGTGGAGAAGTTGTGTGTGTGGAGAAAAAAACAATATATCTGTAATATCCCCATTTTTGCGCCTTCCTAAGCATCAGTTATTTTAAGAGGTTAGCCTATTATTAGTGGTACCCGTAGGCTAATGTGGTGATTAGGGGGCCGTTTGAGGGCGATTCAGGGTTATTTAGCTGAGCATTTGGGCATTTATTTCGTTACACTCCATCTCAGTGCATTAGTTTATTTGTGGTTTGCCTTCCAAAGGTCTTTCAGGCTTCATTTATACACTATTTTTAGTAATCACGTGGACGTTTGGATCCATACTATTCATGGTAAGTCATATGGGTGGTCAGAGGGCACCGCAATTATATCTGAAAAGTTGGCAGGATCAGTTGTTGGTTTCATATTTGGCATTTAATGGAGTTTAATGATTTAATTTAACTAATTAAAGTCTAATCTAGCATTGACTTTAATATAATTAATAAAATTAAATATCTTTATGATTAAAGGGGATATTAGGGGTCAAGTGTGGATTTAATATATGAATGTCATAAAGTATTTAATTATTATGCCAAATGGGGTGCCAACTTATGAAGTTATTAGGATATTAAAGTGACTTTATATTAATAAAGAAATTATATGAAGGGGTCAGTTTATTATTATTTCCCATATTTAAGTTAATATTAAATTATAAAAAAGTGGAAATTTTAAATAGGGTTTCCGAAAACTTCATGAGAGGATTATAAAAGGGGATTTGAGGAAGTCATTTGATATACTTGGTTTTGTTTAATTTCTCTCGAAGAAGATTGAGATCTTTGGCTTTCATTTACAGGAAATGTGAGGACAGGAACCCTTGGAGTTTCTTGGTTGTGTGGACGAAAACCCATTCAACTATTAGGTGGATTCATTCCAGAATTCACATGGAGCTTATGGCAAGTATTTAACATTGACGAGCTGGAAATATCATTTATTTGCAGGTCTACAACTACTAGGGTTTGTTATTTGTTGGTTTTAATAATTTTTCCAGCTAGGGCAACTTGATTTGGATTGAGATTTGGAAGCCATTGGAGGTGGAATAATATTTTTATCATAGCTTGAATAGTTTATGAGATTTTGGCACAAGGGTTTGTATGTTTTGGAAGGGGTTGAACAAGGTACAACTAGGGTTTGAAGGACAGTGATTTATATCAGAACTTCTGAAGACATTTGTTGCTGTCATCAACCATTATTTCCATCCTTTGAGGCAACCGTACCATCTACAAGTTGTTGGACTTCCATCCTTGCTTCCGGGTATGTGAGCATTCATTGTAATTTGTAATAAACCTCAAATCTGAAGTTATCATTTTGCTGTTGTAACTTATCAGACTTATATCAGACCTAACTTGAGGTTAATAAAGTGGTCTTTGATTGAGAAATTTGTTGTTTATGTTTTATGCAAATCTCTCTTTCATTTCTACATGTTCTCACATTCTTTGACATTCAAAACAAAACAAGAACTCAGAAATCAGAAATGAGACCTTGCATGCAAAGTGTTTGACAAATTGTCAAACAACCAAAACTGAAAAAACAGGGCAGAATTAGTAGGGGATCTTATAGTAGGATCAAAGCCACAATTCTGCCAACCTGTTGGGTAAAATCACTTGTGTAGACTATAGTTTGGATTGGTTTTCAATTTGGACAATGAGATAAGTCATCTTGGGAAGAATGTCTAGCTATAAACAGATATGGAAATTCCTTGAACAAACACAACAACGAATCAATAAAAAATTGCAACATTTAGATGATGCACAGTCAAGGAAAACTGACACTCTAAGGTTTCATCTCCATCAACAAGTACAAGTAAGAGGCCTCATGCCAAGGCAACTAATGATGCAATTATGAGCAACTACCATAAGTATTGCACTCTTCCTAAGGAGATACGTGACCCCCTTCACACAATTTATGAGCATACCAGATGAGGATGATGATGATTTGGTATCTACAAGTTCATATCAGCAACAAAGAAATAAAGAAAAATCAAAAGATAGCAAAGAAAGCATTGGGAAAGTGTTGGTTTGTGGTGACTAATTAGGCAAGTACTGTACACTTTTCTGCAATTCATGGGGTTCGGGGCAACGGCTTGAAATTGTTTTTAGTTAACTCGCCAAGCGTTTTTGGAGTTAACTTGTCAAGCATTTCCCTAGGTTAACTTGTCAAGCAATTTTTAGGGTTAGGGTTTTTTTATAAGAAAAACGGTGTTAGGGTTATGGCTTGCTAGAGTGAAGAAGTATTGTAGCATTTGCAGTGGTTTTGAGCTGCAAGGGATCACTGGTTGTAATCGGTTGAAACTACTAGAGAATAATATTGGATTCTCTGTTTGGTGGACGTAGCCCAAGATTGGGTGAACCACGTTAAATTCTTTGTGCCTTATTTCTGTGTTTTATTTCTCTATTTCATTGATCGTATCTACATTTAACTATTAAGATATCTGTCTTCTATTCCTAACAGAAAGAAGAAGAGCTACGGGTGCAAGAACAAGGAAAGAAAAAGGAACAACTTGAAGGTCAGATGCAACCCAAAAATGACCACAAAGAAATCGGAAATTCAACATCATGTGGGAATCATACAAAGGTTGGAAATAGGTGCACCAATTCACAATCAACTTGTGGGAGTTTGGTTCTAGAGGAGCTACGAAAGGATCAACCCCTTGAGGCTGTTGGTTTCATGACACACAAACATGGCTATGATTCTGATTTTTGTGGCAGCAATTATACTGCCATGCTTCATCATGAGTTGGCAGCTAATTCACAAGAGGATGCTAGTGCTGGAGTGTCTCCTAGTGTTGGTATTCGGGATTTGGATGTTAAAGGTGAAGCATATGTGATTGATTCATGTCTCAATCACCTTTGGTATATCAGACATTGGAAGATAAGTCAAGTAAAGAAGATTGACCAGTTAGGAAAGAGAATGAAGAACAAATTTCTTCAGGTGAGAAGTACTCTAAGTTTTTTTCTGGTGATCTTGAGATCAATATAGATAAATCTTGTAAAGAGATGAGTTCTCTTAATGATTCTTGGTGTGAACATAATTATGATCCTCCATTTCTTCATAAAGAATTCATTGAAACTTGTTGTGAAATTGCTGATATTGCTCCTATAGAAAATGATCTAACACAAGATGTGAATAAGTTAGAATCCCAGGATACTTCTAATGAAGAACATGCATCTTCTTATGACAAAGAATCCCCTGAAAATGATGTCATAGAAACAGCTTTAACCATGCAAGTAGATCAACCCAATAAAGATTATGAGGCATATGATGACATTATAACTCTATTGAAAGGAATGATGAATCATGTAGCAGCAGTTCACTCATGCACGATTGTTGTATGGAGACCAAACATAGTGAGTTGGATAAGGAAGTAAATGAAAATAATGACGTCTACTTGACAAACTAAAAAATAGAAAACAAGAACAAGATGGAGAAAGGAGACTTACCTTATGAACCTCAAAATGTTGCAGTAGATGTTGAATTGTCTATTAACAAAAGGGCAGTCCAAAATTGTGAGTATGAGACATACAAAGTAGATGACATTCAAAAAGCTAATTTGGAGATGCATGACTATGGAGACAAATCAGAAATTTTGCATGGAGAAGTTGAGTTTCATAAGTTACATCCTTTGGAAGGTCAACTAAGGGTAAATGAAGGTATGGTTGTAGCAGCTCTAAACCATTTTGATCATGTTCATAAGATGATGGCAGATTTGTGTTGGAAGGCTTTAGGGAATCAACCTCCTTGAGTTTGCCAAATGCCACTTGTGCCTCATCAGACCACTGAAATGCACCCTTCTTGGTAAGATCTATCAAGGGTGACACCAACTGTGAGAAACCTAGCACAAATATCTTGTAGTATCAACACAAACCCAAGAAGCGTCTCAACTCAGATTTATTCTTTGGAGCCGGCTAGTCTAAAATTGCTTGTATGTTTTCTTGGTGTACCTTAACACCATCAACTCCAATCACATGCCCCAGATAAAGAATCTCAGGCATCTCGAACTCACATTTGGAGGCCTTTGCATATAGCGCCTGTGTGTCCGTGATACTCAAGACCACATCCAAATGCTGCAAATGATCATTCCACGTCTTGCTGTATATCAAAATATCATCAAAGAAAACCAGAACAAACTTCCGCAACTGCTCACGAAATGTGTGGTTCATGCAAGACTGAAATGTTGCTGGTGCGTTTGTGAGTCCGAATGGCATGACAAAGAACTCAAAGTGTTTGTAGTGACAACGAAAAGTAGTCTTATGTATGTCTTCTTCCCGGGCACAAATCTGATGATAGCCTGAATGAAGATCAATGTTAGAAAAATACACGGCCCCGTATAACTAATCAAGAAGCTCATTGATCCTGGGAATGGGGTACTTTCTCTTTGTGGTCTTCTTGTTCAAGGCTTTGTAACCTATGACATACGCAATGTACCATCCTTTTTGTTAACCAAAACAATTGATGAAGCGAAGGGACTGGAGCTAGGACGTATGTGACCCATTTTCAACAACTCCTTGATTGTTTTTCAATTTCCTCAAAATGTTGTGGGCGTCTGTAGGGCGTAGTGATAATTGGCTTTGCGCTCTCCTCAAGCTCAATAATATGTTTAAACCCCCGATCAGGTGGCCGACCAGGAGGAATATCTCCGAACACTGCACTATGCTAATCCAACGCTGTCTGGATATTGATATGATACTGTGGCTCACTGTTGGAGGAAGATTTATTGGATACAAAACACTAAGCTGCCACTCCACAACATAATGCCTGAATAGGGCCTCTATCCTCCTTGCTGAATCCACTCGAGGACAACCATCTGCCATAGCCTTAAGCACAATTTTCGTACCATCAACCATAAACTCTAGTTGCATCTATTTAAAGTCCTAAACATACCACTCAAGTGATTCTAACCACTGAAGTCCCAAGATGGAATCCACATTGCTCAATCCAAGCACATAAAAATCACCTGTCAATGTGTATTCTCCAGTCTATATACTCAGCTGGGGAACCACTCTGATGTAACTCAATAGGAAACCATTTGCAACTATGACATTGAATCCTAGAAACTCCCCAGCCTGAAGCCCATGTTTCATTACCAGTCCCTCATCAATAAAATTATGCGTGGCTCCACTATCTATTAAACAAACCATCTATTGTCCCTTAAGGGCACCTATTAGCCGTAAAGGACGACTATGAGGAACTCCAGATAAAGTAGCAATGTGTGGGGTCTCTTTGGTTGTAGTATCCTCCAGTTCTATTTGTTGGGGCTGATCCCCATATGCATCATCCTCATCAAAACTAGCATCTCGCTCATCCTGATCCTTATCATCGGATATGACCTCAATCAAATGTGCTTTGCCTTTACCAAGGCAACGATATCCAGGCTCCCATGGCTCCTTGCAAGAAAGCATAGCTTCCTCCTTCTTAGTTCATTCCTTGACTCTGATCAGCTTTGGGAGGTGCGTTCTTTTGCTGATTAAAACTTTTTTTATCAGATTTCCATGGGCTGAAACTTTTCTTTTGTGGCTGATAAGGTGTGACCTCAAGGTCAAGAGCTAACCCGATGGCATCATCTAGTGTATTAGGCCTATGAGCCTTGACTAACTCTTTCAGTCTGTCACTCAAACCTTCTACAAACAACATTGTAACCCTCTTATGTGACATATCAGGAACCATGACTGAGATGTTTTGAAACTCATTAATGTATGACTCCATGTGTCCTATCTGTTTCAGTTGAGTCAATTCTTTGTAATAAACTTCTACATCTTTCCTTTCAAAACATGTAATCAACTTGTTAACAAATTCTTCATAGTAGTGTATCATGGCATGATCTTGAGATACTAGTCTGTGGTGCCACCAGTCATAAGCCACTCCCTCTAGGTGCATTGTAGCAAATTGTATAGCCTTATCTTCTTCCATGGGTTTAAGTGCTAAGAAAGTATCTAGTTATGTACCCATGACCTGGTTGTTATCTTTCGGCTTCCATCAAATGTCGATAGAGAAACCTTATTTAATGCATCCTTAAACTCTGCAGGTTGAGTGCCTTGCCTGACTTGTCCTCTAGGCCTCTTGTCTTGCCTTTCCATACAGTACCTAGCCTTGTCTTTCTGCTGAATCATAAACTGATTTAAATTCATCAACTATCTTACATCGGTTGGGGCGTTTCTGTATTCATCATAGGTCACCATGACATCAACTGTAATATCTGTTTCTTCTTCCTCTACCTCTGGAATTGCTTCTCGTCCAGTTTGCCTTGGCAAATGTGGGATGTAATGGTCAATCAGACCTTGTATTCTCTGTCCTCTCAACATTAGAGGCTGCTCTATCTTGATTTCCATGCCCCACATCACTTCTGCTGTGCTCACTACTTGACCTTCTAGACCTGGTACGATCCATTCTCAATTGACCCATGGCTGTAATCATACGATCTTGAAACTGTTGTAACATTTGCTAATGCTATTGGGCAAAGGTGGTCAAGAAATCATAAAATTGATTATTCACATCCCTTGTCGAGCTTTCTACTCGCCTTTCACCCATTGCTCCAGGAATTGAGTTATCCTCAGCTTCTTGTTCTTGTTGTTTTGCTCTACGCCTGGTGTAATACCTATGTGGACAAATCTTTCGGGAGCTCATAGAATTAATTTAAACCACATGCACTGCTGAAAGTTGTCATCTGAACCACATGCAATCATTTAACCAGACACGCAACTGAAACCTTCACAGGCTTTGTTGCTCTGATACCACTAATGTATCCTTTTCTCTATTCTTTTGAAAACTTATGCAATATTCAATGATATATTTAGACAAAATTGATTAACAAGAATTTATTTACTATTTCCAAAGACAAATTGGAATATTAATGCAAAGATAGGTGGTAGTATTATTTTCCTTTGAAATTCAAGAAAAAATTACATAGACTGAAATCATATATTATCAATTCTAGGTACGATTTTTTCAATACCAGTGACCTGATTATGGGTAGGAGTAATTGTTTCATTTTAAACTTTGATCAGATTTATAGGTTATATGAATTCTTTTAATTTTAATCACTAATCACCAAATGTATATTCAGATTCTATATTATATGTTGATAATAATATCACTCAATTAGAACTTGTATTTATATAATATAAATTCAATGTGAATTTAATATTGATATATTATAATCTTTAATATCTTTGTTACTATGATGCTGAGATATGACAATATCGATCTTGAACAATATATTATTATTCACTGCTGTACCTTGCTTGCACTTGTTGATTTCTGTACTTACAATGATACATAGATCGATCAGTATATATATGATTATGTGGAGGCATGTCTCCGTAGAGACTTGTCTCTACGTAAACATAGTTTACATAGGGACATGTCTCTACGTGAGACCTATCCTATGTAACTAATTCTTAAACCATTTGTTTGCTGTGATACCGATTCATAATCAATGTCGACTTATTATCGTGAGCAATGTTTGTGCCAAGTCGATACTCATTATCGACTATAGTATGATATCGATTAGTATGAAGTCGATACTCATTATCGACTATAATATGATCAATGCAATAATCGTTATTAATTCATAACTATATCGATAATATAATATCGATATTCATATTATAATCGATACTTATGATATTGATATTCATTTTGATACACAACAATATTGATATATATATAAAATGTCGATACTTAATATCAATGCTCAATATGATTAATATCAATAGCATGATTAGTAATTATTATATTAATCTCAATCATGTATATATATATATATACTAACATATAATATATCTATACATAATTATTAATTTACTAATTATTAATCATGCATTCTGATAACCATAATCATAACAATCAATTTGAGCATTATACAAAAAGGATAGAGATCAAATGCTCAAGGCCGATAGGCCACTTATGCATTTGATTTCATCTGTAGGAGTAATCTGATCGAAGCTACAATTCATTAACACTCCCTCTTAACTAGAGAGGATGATAACTATCCTTATGTAACGACAATAGATCCATGTATTGTGTGAGAGAAATATCACCTCAATATGATATTAGAAATTATGGTATATCCACGAATATCAATTTGATATACACCATAAATGATGTCACCTCACGATAACATCAGGAGTAATGGCATGTCCACGAATATCAAGTCTCATGATATTCACCATACTCATCTTTTCTGGTATGTGCACTAGCATCAAGTCTCATGATACTTACCAAAGAAGATATCTGCTCATGGCATATCCACGGATGCTACATCTCATAACATCCACCATGACATATCTCAGTAATATAGCTCATTGTAGTTACACACTACTCAGTTAATATTATGTAAGAGATATGAACTATCATGACATGTACACGGATATCAACCATATGATATCCATCATGATAGTAGGTTAAACTATGTTAAAGTCGTCACTTTACAATAGTAACCATAAGTAAACATCATTGAAAAAATTGTCACCTTTTCAGGATGTTTTCACAAGATCATGTAATAACTCACATGACAAAAGAGTTTATATATAAAACATCTTTCAAAAAATACAATAGATTTATTGAGACTCAACCTCAAATAAAATTTACAATTTTACCATACCAAGCTTACCTCTAAAGTGATCCACTTTTATCTTTGAGAGAGGCTTGGTTCGAATATCAACAGTTTGCTCATCTGTACTAATGTATCTCAGCTAGATAACATTTCTCTCCACCATGTCTCTAACATAATGGTAGGGGATTTCAATGTGTTTAGACCTATCATGAAATACAAGATTCACAGAAAGCTTTATGCAACTCTGGTTATCACAATGTATAATTGTGGAATCCATGGTTTGTCCAAACAACCCTACCAACAATTTTCTCATCCATACTGCTTCTCGGGCCCCCATAGATGCTGCAATGTACTCGGCTTCGATGGAGCTTTGTGCAACTGAGGATTGCTTTTTGCTGAACCAAGATATCATGGTTGAAACAACATCATGAAGTACTTTTCCGATCAACAACACTTCCAACCCAATCTGAGTCTGAATATCCATGTAAATTTAGATCTACATTGTCATATTTTAATCTAAATACAATAGTCCCACGCAGATATCTCAAAATGTGTTTTGCTACAACTAAGTGTAACTTTCTAGGTTCACAGATGAACTAACTGAGTGCATTTGTTGCATAACAAATATCTGGTCTGGTGTTGACCAAATACATCAAGTACCCAATTATTTGTCGGTAGAGAGTAGGGTCAGCTAATTCTGAATCTGAAGTTGCTTCTTTTAGCTTATGTAGATTTGTTTCCATGGGTGTAGACATAGGCTTGCTTTCCATCATTCCAAACCTCTTCAAAATATCAATAGTATATTTTCCTTGATTTAGGATAATACAATTATCCCTGTGCCATACTTCTAAGCCAAAGAAGTAGTGTAGAATACCCAAATCCTTCATGTCAAATTCGGAAGCAAGGTCTTGTTTATACTTGCTGATGAGATGATCTTCTCCTATGATTAGCAAATCGTCAACATGAAGAATGAGAATTATCATATCACCTTTTATTACCTTGAAGTAGAGGTTAGGATTTGCATCATTCTTGGAGAGTCCTAAATTGGAGAGGTAATGTTCTATTCTATCATACCAGGCTTGAGGAGCCTGTTTAAGGCCATATAGAGCCTTCTTCTATTTGCAAACATGAGAAGCACTATCATGAACCACAAATCTCTCTGGTTGTTCTAAGTATACTTCCTCTTCTATGATGCCATTAAGAAAAGCAGTCTTCACATCCATCTGGTGAATTTTCCATCCTTTTGATGCCGCAATAGCAATCACAGCCCTGACGGAGGTGTAACGAGCAACTGGGGCAAATGTCTCCTCATAATCAATTCCTTCCTTATGTGAGAACCCTCTAACAACAAATCTTGCTTTATGTTTTTCAATGCTCCCATCTGCTGTATGTTTGATTTTGAAGAGCCATTTGGATGAGACAACTGATTTGTCTTTAGGTCTAGGTACAATGTCCCAGACATCATTCTTTAGAATGGATTGATATTCTTCGATTATTGCATTCTTCCAAACTTGATGTTGGAGTGCTTCCTCAACACTAGAAGGTTCACACTTGATGAGTTCACTCATAAGAGCAATATAGGTTGAGTATCTATTTGGTTTCTTGCTTTCTCTGAAGGTACCCTTTGGAGCTGCATAATTTTTTGCGTCTTCAATCATTTTCCTTGCCCAGAGAGGCCTTTTACGACCAACAGTAGAATCTCTAGGCTCAAGAGTAGAGTTTATAGGTTCATCATTGTCTTCTACAAGTGTCTCCCTCTGAATATCAAGGGCAAGATCCTCTTCCATATTTTGAGGAGATTCATCATCTGTTTCATTAATGTCTTTGGATCTTTTGAATGCAATGTCTTCTTCAAAAGTTACATCTCTGCTAAGCTCAATTAAGTTCTGACCAGGGATGTATATCCTGTAGGCTTTAGACGATTCACTGTATCCGACAAATATCCCTTTCTTCCCTGACGGTTCTAGTTTGGACCTTTTCTCTCTAGGAATGTGGATATAGACAGGACAACCAAATATTCTAAAATGACTTATGTCAGGCTTAATCGGGCAGTAAATGCTTCTTCAGGGGTTATGTTATCTAGGAGAGAGTGAGGACATCTATTTTTTATGTAAACAACGGTACTAGAGGCTTCAGCCCAGAGTGAGGTGTGTAGTTTTTGATCATGCATCATAGCTTTAGCTGCTTCTACTATGGTCCTATTCTTCCTTTCAGCTATCCCATTTTGTTGAGGGTTGTAAGGAACAGTGTACTCCCTCTTAATCCTAGCTGTATTACAAAATTCTTTAAAGTTATCAGAGATTATTCCTCCCCATTATCTGATCTTAGGGTTTTGATTCTTTTCCCTGATATGTTCTCAACTAAAGCCTTGAATTCTTTAAATCTTATTAGGACTTCATTTGACTCTTTACATTTTAAGAAGTAAATCCAAGTTTTCCTAGAATAGTCATCTACAAAAATAACATAGTACAAAAATCCCCCTAAGGAGGTTACTGACATTGGTCCACATAAATCTGTAGAATGAGTTCAAGTATATTTTTGGATTTACTCTCACTACTATGGAAAGTACCCTTAGTGTTCTTACCTAGAGCACACCCCTTACATACTCCTTCATGATCTTGTTTTAATTTAGGTAGACCTGTTACAATTTTCTCTATAGAAGATAAAGCAGTAAAGTGAAGGTGTCATAATCTTCTATGCCATAATTCATTTGTAGTAGAGGTACCATGGATTAGGGCTCGAGGACTAGTTTAAAGTTTGTATAGGCATCCATCTTGAATCCCTAAAGTGTATGCCTTCTTTATATTTGAGTTCTTAGGCCATGCTAGAACTTTTCCATCCAAGAAGGTGATTCGATATCCTTTGTCTTCAAGGGCTGAAATGGAAACCAGATTTCGCTTGATGCTTGGTACAAATAGTATTCCTGTCAGTTGAAGAGAAACTCCAGATTTTAGCTGAATTGTGCAGGTTCCAATTCCTTTCACAGGGTAGGTGGAATTATCTCCAATGATGACTTTTCGTCTGATCTTTTCTTTAGACTATCTAGATGTTCTCTGAATCCTGTTATATGTTGAGATGCTCCACTATCAATGACCCAGGTATTCCTACTGGTGGAAACCTTGCTTGATAGGGCTGAGTAGAATACAAGTCTTTCTGTATCCTTGTCCTTACTAACTTCTGCTAAGGAGGCTTGATGTTTCAGTCTGTCCAAGCACTTCACTGCAAGGTGTCCATATTTATCACATCTAAAACATTGTACTTTAAGATATATCCTTCCTTCTTTTGAATGAGAGTTTGTTATTGGTGTCCTTTCCTTTCTTTCGTGTGTAATTTCCTTTTCTCCCTTTCTTGTGAGAATTTGCATTCAACACTTGGATCTCTCCATTAGATGTGTTTAACTCGATTCCTCTAGTGATCAATCTTGACTATTCTTGAATGCAGTTAGTCTTTAATCGATCAAACTTAGGAAATTTGGGTCGAGCACTTACCCCTTGTATAAACGCTTCCCAAGATGTAGGTAATCCATTGAGAGCCAACATTGATAATTCTTTATTATCAATTTGGTGACCAATAGTATATAGTTGATCCCTTATCTCAGGTATTCTCATGAAGTAGGACATTATGGTTTCTCCTTTGTTCATCTTAACATGGTGGAGTTGTGTTTTTAGGGCAAGGGCCTTGCTAGTATTATTTATCTCATACATGTTCCCTAGAGTTGTGAACATTTGATATGCAGTATCTAATTTAGATATGATAGGAACTATGTGGTCCTTCACTGCATCCACTTGAATCTTCATGACTTTGTTGTTGTTCTTGGTCCATAGAAGTTTCTCATCATTGTCATCTGATATAAGTACAGCCTTCTCCACAAATGTGTTCAATTCATGTTCTCTTAGTGCCATCATTATTCTAAATTTCCATGAAAAGAAGTTTGTAGCTCCTTCAAGTCTATCTTTAGATCTAACTCCATTCACCATTTTGCTTAATTATAAGTTTTATGGAAATTTAATGGTGGTTAGTTTTCTTCTCTAATTTATCTAATCGGATCTTTCTTATGCTAGCTGTGATACCATGTTAAATTTTGATCAGATTTATAGGTTATAGGAATTCTTTTAATTTTAATCACTAATCACCAAATGTATATTCAGATTCTATATTATATGTTGATAATAATATTACTCAATTAGAACTTGTATATATATAATATAAATTCAATATGAATTTAATATTGATATATTATAATCTTTAATATCTTTATTACTATGATGCTGAGATATGACAATATCGATATTGAACAATATATTATTATTCACTGCTGTACCTTGCTTGCACTTGTTGATTTCTGTACTTACAATGATACATAGATCGATCAGTATATATATGATTATGTGGAGGCATCTCTCCGTAGAGACATGTCTCTACGTAAACATAGTTTACATAGGGACATGTCTCTACGTGATACCTGTCCTAGGTAACTAATTCTTAAACCATATGTTTTCTGTGATACCGATTCATCATCAATGTCGACACATAATCGTGAGCAATGTTTGTGCCATGTCGATACTCATTATCGACTATAATATGATCAATGCACTAATCATTATCGATTCATAACGATATCGATATAATATAATATCGGTATTCATATTATATTCGATGCTCAATATCAATATTCATATTATAATCGATACTTGTGATATTGATATTCATTTTGATACACAGCAATATTGATAAATATAAAATGTTGATACTTAATATCGATGCTCAATGTGATTGATATCAATGCATGATTAGTAATTATTATACTAATCTCAATCATGTATATATATATATATATATATATATATATACATGATTATTAATTTACTAATTATTAATCATGCATTCTGATAACCATAATCATAACAATCAATTTGAGCATTATACAGAAAGGATAGAGATCAAATGCTCAAGGCCGATAGACCACTTATGCATTTGATTTCATCGATAGGAGTAATCCGATCGAAGCTACAATTCATTAACTTTTCAGACCTATTGCAGTCCTTAGGCGTACTGCTGATTAGCACATATCCCTTATTTAAGCCACGGTTTCTTCTACCAGATGTCGCGATTTATATCCTTGCTGCTGCCGTCCTTCCTAGACAATGTTAAATTTTCAATTTTATTACAAACGCCACTAGATACCTTCAAACTACTTCAGACCATCTTCTACGCTTTCAACTGCCTGTGAATCCACCACCGATCATGCTGCGTCTGATATAACTCAAGGCCCTTGTAGCTGGAACAATTTTTCTGTAGCCTCCTGTGGTATCGTCCAACAGATATCTTCCACAGGGGTTTCGTCCCGAGAAGAGATTGCTTTGAAAACTGATTGCAGAGAGAGTTTGATAATAAATTGATAGATAGAATGAATCCTGAAACCCCAAGTTGATGCCTTTATATAAATTGTCTTTCAACCCAAAAAGCTGCGATCACCTCCTCAATTCTCTGATGTTAGGCTTCTTGGCATTTAATAATTAATTTGCATATAACTTTGATTATAGTCTCCCATCATGTTATTATCGCCTAGGAGGGCGAAGTCTTCATTCAAAATGACCCCCTATTTAATGATATAAGTGAATAATTAAATTCTAAGAGTTCAACTTAAGCTTTTTGCTTCTCATAATTAATTATTCACATTATTCCCTATTATTTATTTTATTTTCTAACCTCCGAGAATAGGAGAAGTTAGAAAAATTCATCTGTTTTAATCATCAAGCGGGAGGGGACATTACAATTGATATATACATAGGCAAAAGTAAACATTATGGAAACAAAGGTAAAATGAGTAAGACTTTGATGCACTTACTTCTTCAACTAGATACCATTTAGGGACTGCATCCAATGTCGAAGATAGAATTCATATTTTTGGAACAAGAGCTTGTTCATAAAGAACACTGTGGTTGCTGTCGAAAAGGAGAATGATAAGAGTCAAGATGCAATAGAGGACTGTTGGATATGTTCGAGATCCTAAAGATGGCATACTTTTAATTCATGCACCTGAAGCTGGCATTTACAAGTGTCTCCATCAGATTGAAGAATTGGAAGAATAGGAAGAGGATGTTATTGATGTCAAAGATGAAGAAATTTTCATGCAAGAATATAGCAAAGAGCAGAAAAACAATCATTCAGTTGTGGCAATCAGAAAAATAAAGAAGATGAGAAGACTCACAAAGATATTGAAAAGATGATGTTCATCTGGTAGTCTTGGATAGAGAAGGAAGAGTGGAATATGATAAAAGAGTAAAAGTTCAGTGTGAGTAGCCCTTGGAAAGAGAAGAGTCATTTATAGTCTATAGAAGGTCTTGAAGAAAGTAATGGGATAGCTAAACAAGATCCTTACTTGTCAAACTCAGGGAGATGATCCAAATACTTGTGGATAGATATAGAGAAAGGAAGTCACCCAAGCATAGCTAACAAAGGGTTGTAAAATAGAAAAGGAGGAGCATTAGAGCAAGGGGGGGCATTAGAGAATCTCTGACAAGGAAGAGAAATACATGCTTATTACATTTGTACTGTTCCCTTCCGAGAAGCAGTTGGAGGCGATGACTTAGCCTATTTAATTATTTTAAGTTGTCCAATAAAGTAATATTTTATAGATAACTTTAATTAATTTATTAAAGTGACTAAGTGAAAAATAAAAGAGATATATAAAAAGTCTATTTATTGGGTGTACTGAAATATACAAACTTACAGGGATATGAAAGTCTTTCAGGATGTTTTTTGGGATTATCATAAAAGAACGTTTTGAAGCTCATTTGTGTGTGCGTGGATTTATTATTTTCATTTCTGGATTTGGAAAGCTTCTTGAGGAGCAGAAACCTTAGGACGAAAACCTTACGGGTGATCAGTTTTGGTAGTGAGACAATCCATCCTAGTTGGTACAAGTGGAATCACTCAGGTTTCATATTTGGGATTCACTGTTTGGATTTAAAGAAATTTGTGAAGTCCTTTTCAAAGACAAATTTCAGAGTTTTCATAGGTTAAAGGCATGCTGGACAAAATGGTGGTCAACTTGATATTGAGGAGTCAGATTATTAAACGATTTCACCTTTGCATGGAGCAATTAATGGATAAAAAGGGTGGCCATGCTGAATAAATGAGTCAGCCCTTCAAACTTGGTTGATATTCCTTATGGTGGTGTGGCAATACAAGAGCTGGCTGGGCATAAATATATCCTCCAGTTTGCTGTTCCCTTTTCCTTGGTGTGAGACATACATGTGAATTGATTTGGGTTGCAGGTTTGTGAGTATCTGCCTATCCTTACGAGTGGTTATTGCCCCCCATAGATAGCTATGTGTGGAACTTCAAAGGCGGGCCAGTGAGAAATAATTACAAGTCGGGCAACAAATGTACAAATTGAATTGCTCTCTTCATTATGTTAGTATTAGATATTCTTGTACTCTGCTGTTCCACAGTAATCGATAGTTTGAGTTCTTTGCTTGAAGATTGGAAGGACTTAAATGTAAACTGCTGTCAACTTTATTCCTGAATTCAAGAGGTCAGATCTATACATCTGTTATTCATATTCTTGGTTGCAATATTATTTTTCAGTGAATAATAGTTCTGTAGATGCAAATCTGTTCATATTCCATATATTTTGCATGTAAGTTTGGCTAGCATATCATATTATATAGCTGCAACTCAACATTCAGAAATAAACGTGAAAACACCTAAACAGAACCAAAATACTTACTCTTTGAATATCAAGAAGGTGGAAAAACTTGGGTGCATTTTTGGTGGGAATCTTACAAAGCTAAAGTTCAGGATTGCAAGAATGGGCAACATAATTTGAAAGATGTTCATATTTCCAAGAACAACACAAAAGAAAAGGAAAAGAGAGCCCCATTGATTCTAGTAGTGCTCCTATCCGTAATGTGCCAAAGTATGTGCCAATAGACATGGCACAAATACTTGCCAAATCAAAGTTTCAATGCCATTGGGAGAACCAATAAAAGACTTAAAAGAAAAACTAAAACAGAACAAAGAAAGGAGGCAAGAAAAATATGGTCAATCTTGTTGATGATTTATTTGACAACATGCTAAGCTAGATGATAGATAGGCAAGTTACAAAAATTTGAGAATAACATACATTAGCCATGTACAAAATGAGGCATTTTGAAGGTAATCCTAAGCAAATGGATTCCTATTGTGTCACTGATGGGAGGAATATTTATGTGTGCCAAATTTGATCAAGTGCCCCTATTGAGCCGTCAAGTAATCATGAAGTATTGGGTTTATAAAATGGCATATCTGCATTCCAGAGAAAATTAGACATTTACCTTAAGTAAGAGCTGAATTCTTTCGAGGCATTGGAGGAGGCTTTGATGCCTAAAATTTTGGATGAGAATGTTGAGGTAAAGGCATTTGATAAATGGAAATCAGACTTGAATAATATCTTGCCTACTCTGTGTGCCTGAATTCTGCAAGTGCTGATGTGGACTCGCTTTTGTGTAATACCATTTTGGACAAATTATTAAAGTTGGAATCTATTATAGATAGTGTCATTAGAGAAACTAAAGCAACATTGGATGCAAGGTATGTGGCACATACAAATAAGGTTGCAAATGTCTTGGCATTTGAATGGCCTAGTAAGGAAGCATATGCATAATGGTTGAAAAAGTATAATTGTTAAAGTAATTTTACCATGTCATTGAGATCCTCCAAGATCACCTATAGCATGAGGATGCTCACATGTTTTTTACTTCACTGGCACCAATAAGGTATTCTTTCTTTGAGTGTAAAGGGGATCGTTTTGTTATGAGTTGTTTTATCTGAGTGATTACAAAGATTTAACATGTTTTCAAGAAATAATCTACTCCTTGTCAATATGCATGAGAATTCATCTGCTAGGCATCATTTAGTTGATACACTGCATATTTCAAATTGATTTAATGAAAGGGGAACCCACCTAGGTCTTGTAGAGCCTAAAGTGCAAAGGATATTAATTATAAGGCGTGCTTTCAGTTTGTTGGCCAACATCCTAATGTCTTTAATCATAAAATCTGCCTAGTTTTTAGAAGTTATTGAGGAATTAGTTGGAAGAATCAACAAATCTTACATATGATCGAGCATCTCCTATATTGGAATATGTTACGATGCTTGAACAACTTCCAAGAGGTGGGGCCTCTATTTCGAATTATAATTAGTGCATGAATGTAAGATCTTATACAATAAAGTGAAAAATCACTTATTTATTATGAATGAGTGTGAAATTAAAATATGTGAAAGGCCAAACAAGAAGGGTTTCTTAGTAAAACAAATTATGGCATTCATTAGAGAACATGAAGAAGCTAGTGTTGTGAGTGAGAAAAATCAACATCCCATCCTTTCACAAATAAAACATCATTGAAGTCACCTATAGGTTTTTCGTCAGTAATGGCTTGCCAACATCCTTTGTTGGAGATGATGTCTATCCTATAAGATCCCTCATCTTCTTGCCAAAGAGTCCCATTAGTTAAGGCATTTCAAAATGAAGTTAGAGATATCACAGATGGAAAAATCACATGTTTCATTTGCTCCAGTGGTCTTCCTTTCAACTTGGTGAGGTCGCCATATTTGTGGGAAATGGTGTCAACAATAAATAACACACCCTCTGGTTACACAAGTAAAAATAATTTACATGCTGTTTGGGCCGACCTAATTGGAAGCTTGCATCTCTTGGTTGAAGGGCTTTTTTGCAAGGTATAAAAGGAAGAGGCTTGAGATTTATTTGTCAAGCAACTAATGAATATCTTTCACAGAGTTAAGAGTAGATGTAAAAGAGGTTTACAAGCAGATCCAAAGGGAGTTTATGAGCAGATCCTTGAAGCATACTAGAGCAGATCTTTGGGGTATATTAGAGCAGACCTTTAAGCATATTGGAGCAGATCTATAGTATATTTTAAAAGTGATTGAAGGCAGATTTTGGGAAGGGTTTATCAGCAGATCTATATGAAACATTATGAGCAGATATGAGGCAGAATTATGAAGCATTTTTGAGCAGATTTATGAAGCATGTTTGAGCAAGACTTATGAACCATATTGGAGCAAATTTGAATCAGAATCATAAGCAGATTTAAAGGAGACCCACAAACAGAAATTATAGCGAATTTGTGAGCAAAATTTAAGAGAAAGGAGAGCTTGTGAAGGCAAATCAGATGTCCATCATTTGTTGAAGAACCTATTACCTAAAGGTGGAAGGAACCCTTTGGTTACACATGTAAAAATCATTTGGAAGTTGGCGCTTCCTAAAAGAAGAGATTGGTGTCTCTTTCTGAGTTGTGCTTGGTGGTGGGGATTGATGTCCTAGTGGGTTGGTGCCTACAAATCATCTAGAGGGGATTGGTGTCTCTTGTGAGTTTTTGCCTACAAAATTTGTAAGATCTATAGAAGCAATATTTTGTTGTGGTTTTCTCCCAAAAGGGTTTGCACAAAAATTGTGTGTTCATCTTGTGTTCCTTATTGCTAGATCTTGCATGTGTGTTATTGGTATGGATGATTAAGTGTGAAACATTATTGTTGTGGTTAATTAAGTTTTGACAAAGTAAAAGATTGTTGTTATACCGATTCAGCTCCCCTCTTAGGATAATTGAGTGCTCTTTAGTCACAAGGCATCTCCAAGATTTCCTCAAATTTGGAGTTGTCAAAGGTAGATTTAATTATGCCATGTTTACTTATAGTTTTATGTATTATTAAATTATTTTTTTATACAACATTAGGTTCCTAACAATTCACATCACACAATCATTTTGAGAAGATTTGTGAAGGTGCAAGAGGTGTTCCATGTTCATTAACTACCAACGGGCATTTTGGAAGTAGTCAAATTTAGAGAGGGCCCGAAAGATCTTGGATGATAATTGGTGGGTTTGCGTGGACTATGTCTTTAGTTTCAATGAGCCTATCATGACTACTACCATGTTTGGTGATATAGATTGGCCATGTTTGGTAGAAATCTATGATGACATTGACCGCATGCTAGAAAAATTAAAGGTCACAATAGTGCAAAGGAAAATGACTTTGAAGAAACGTTTTCATGAAGTGTGGAAAAATATATTCACGACTATTAGAAAATGATGTACACACCCTTGCATCTCCTTTCATATGCATTATCTCACATATTATAATATGGAGTTAATTTCTTTGTTATGGAGAACCACACCATGTAGAGATAGTGAAGTTTCTAATCGGTACAAGATAGCGTTGCAAAGGATCTTCTTTGATCTAGAAGTGGTGGATAATTTTAGTAAAGAGTTTGGCAAGTTCATCTCAAGATGAGATGATAGTAGTTGTGCTTTTTGAGACCAATACAAGGAAGATGCTCATACATGGTGATGCCTCCATAGACAAGATTATTTGTTTTGCTAGCCTCTTGCAATCAAAATTCTATCACAAGTAATCAATTTTATTTTATAACATTCTTATTACTTACCATTCTTATGCATTTTTTACAAGGCTACCCCAAGTTTCCGAGATGGAGACAGTTTTCGGGACGCCAATTTTTTTTGCCAATTTTGGGGATGGCAATAGAAATATAGGGAAAAATTTAAAATATATAGAGAACTTTGAAACATTCATATGAAAACATGGATAGAGAATGCATATATACATTATATTCATATGAAAACATGGATGAAGCATGCATATATACAATATTTGTCTTCTAGAATCAGAATTCATTGTCAAAACATTATTGATAAATAATAATTAATGAGTGATCCCACTAAACTATTTGCACTTCATATGCAACAATAGTGTGTAGTCATATGCCTTTCCTTTGGCAAAAAATGGTTACAACTATATTCTCTTATTCGGAATTCCACAGTTGTACACTTTCATTCCACAACTTTCCGCTTTGTCTTGCAACTGTATGCAGACATACTTTTGTTCATTCTACATCTACAACTGTATGCAGTTGCATGTTAGCCCATTATTGGATAAGAATTATATTTGTGTACTCTTATTCTATAGTTGTACACTTGCTTTCTATGGATAGTAGTCACACTCTGGTTTATTTTATAGCTGACCTGCTCATTCTACTGCTATATGCAGTCCAAATGAACTCATTGTCAATACTCATTAAGAAATTTTTTTTTTCTTAATTTAAGTGAGGTTTTTTTTGTAAATGGCTGCCTAGCTGGGGACATCTGGCCATCCTAGGGATGGCAGGGGATGTCCCAGACGTCCCCTAACTGTCCTGGGGACAGCTGAACGTCCCCAGCGCCAGGGAGTGCCATCGCCAAGTTCTTGGGATGTTTTTGGAAAAACTTTGTAGACTGGGGATGCCTAAGGGATGTCCCTGCACTGTCCCCGCGACCCCAAAATGTCCCTGGTATGAGGATGGGGTTTTTAGACCCGCGGATGTGTCCCCGGGTAATGCTGATTTTTTATTATGAGGATGTAATGAATTTATTTCAAATTTCAACAAGTTGCAAGTTCTTTGTGGAGCACATACTTCTTTATCCACTCATTGAGGTGTAACTAGTTGGTTGCAAAAGAAATAGAAGAGGGGCAACAAAGAATTGGGATATAATCCTTGAGTGTACTCGGATGCGTTTGTTGTAGAGCTTGCTAGAGTTAGTATAGATGATGACAAGGCTGCTACACATTATATAATTAGTGGGAGTGACAATTTATTAGCTTGTGGCTCAAATGATGTTCAACCAAGCGATGACTTCAATCTAGATGCTTTTGATGAATTTTGAAGACCAAGATACACAATTTTTATTGTATTATTTTCAACTTTTGTAACTATAATGATTTCTTCTGAAATTTTAACTTTGAAGTCCTAGACATATATGATATATGACATAATATTGAAAATTTGAACTATCCTGGCAATCAATATTATCTTAATCCCTATTATTGATTATTGATGCAGTATTATATTATCAAATATTTAAATGCCATTATTATAATATGATATATCAAATGTGTTTTCAGTTTTGGATATTTTTTTTGCATATATTTATATATTATACAGCCATACTATACTGAAGATTTTCTTTTGCCATTTTGGCATACCTGAACCCCATATATGTGAAGAGCATATAGAAAATATTGAGAGGTGGGGGGAGGGGGGGGGGGGAATCAGTATTTTAGTTTTTTAAACTTTTAGNGGGGGGGTGAATCAGTATTTTAGTTTTTTAAACTTTTAGAAGCATAAAACAACAGAAAACTTAAAAGAGTAATCAAAGAGACAAGAACGCCAAATTTTCTTGTGGAAAACCCTTTCGAGTAAAAAACTACAACACATCATAGTGGGCACCAACCTTGATTACAAAAGAGAGCACCAACTCTTAGAGAGCACCAACCCTCTTCAAAGCACCAAGTCCGAACAACTAAAGCATCAACTCCTCAAATGCAAAACTCAATAATTACTGAATTGAAACAACAACTCCACACCAATCTTTTCTTTTTATACCTAGTAGCAGCTCACAACCATAAATCAAAACCAATCGTCAAACTTTGTCTTTCATCAACTCACCATACTTATGTTAACACCACCATACTTAAACGATTCCAATGCTCCCTCAAATCATATGCTAAAGGTCTCCTCTTTTCTTATTCAATCTCAATGCCTTTTCCACTGTAAAGTAACGATACTTTGTTTACAACTTAGCTGCCAACATTATATGTTTCCTGTCATAAATTAACATTTAAATTCTTCATAGAAAAATCCATCACAACATCTTTAATGCACAACCCAGCTATTAAAAAAAATTAACGCACAATCACATTTCCACTAGAACCACTCAAACTGGATTTCATAGCTCGTCTCCTATGCAGCCGTAATAACATAACTTCATACACAGCCTGATAATTCTTCTTATATACAAAGTACGTTTCTGAAAAACCTAAATTTCATGGAATGCATACACCACTAAAACAAAGCGTAAGCTCTTCAAAAACAAAACATAGACTCTCTTCAATACGCCCAGTTCTACAAAAGGTAAAGAATGCTTGCACGATATCTCAAACAAATACATTACAACTCAGTAATAAGTGCACAACCTCCACAAAACCAAAAATGGCTGAGTAAAGACTTGTTTTGGAACTTCACACACCCAAAATAGCTGTGCACCATATTCAGAACGCCCAATCCTATTTTTGAAGGACACGACACCTGCGAAAAATGCACGTCTAAAGACAAGCTTTTACACAACACCTTCTATCCTTAATGTCAAAAAACAAAAACACACCAAAAAGAAATTCAACGCCCAACTGAGTTTTCTTTTAAAGACACAACTCCACCTTTTTCCATATACGCACACACCCATCCAATAAAAGCGATTCAATTTAAATTTGCATGCCAAAACGTTACAAAAGTAAAAAAACTAAATATTTGATGCTCTCCATTTATGATTTATATTTGTAGATGATTGTCATTATACCGAGCCTCTACGACCACCGGCTGTATTTTAAATAAATCCTTTAGACTTCGGAGAAGCAAATTAATCTTCCGTTGCTCATGTATTTTATGTAACAACAGATATTGCTGAACTATAACTGATTGAATGCTTGAAGATGATAAGTTGATGATCACCGAGCTGCTAAAGTGAATGCAAGACATTAAATCAATTAATGTATTGTATTGTCATTGATGTCAACTTGATTGTTCATAGACATATTGTCATAACCTTGAAGATCTGAAGAGACAAAGTTTATGTGGTTGGTAAAACATAAAAGGTCTGTATACACCGAGTGACAGTTAACACTGAGCAGTTCACAGTGTATACCGAGCATAGCAGTAACTGAGCAAGTGTTACCGAGCAAGAGTTAATGACCGAGCATAACTGGAGTTAATGACCGAGCATAACTGAAGTTGATGACCGAACATAACTGGAGTTAAAGAACGACAAAATTGCTTAGCTGACAGAGCTACAATTTAGGGATTGACTGATTGATTGTTTTATTATCAACGATCAGTTAAGCTAAAGCAAGGAAGAAGATTAAAAGCGTGTTTTATTCACAGTTATCAAGGAGAGATTTACGGAAAAAAACTAAAGGAGATCTTTACGGGATAAAGCAAATCATGGCGATTTTTACGGATCAAGGAGAGATCTACGAAAAAAACAAGGAGATTGAGCGGCTAATCATGTCTATATAAAGAGACAAGGATTTCATTATCAAAGAGAGGAATGCTGAGTATATTTTGTGTGAAGATAGAACTCTTCATGCAGATCTGATCATACAAGTTGAAGAATAGAGACAAGGAATTCTGCAGACACTGAGCAACAGAGGACAGAGCATTCACCGAGCAGAATAAAGAAAGAAAGGAAAGGAACTGAAGTATATATTGATCAGAGAGGTATTATTGGACTAACAACAGATCTGAATATTTGCAAATCAAATTTGTATTTTGAACAGATCATTTACTGTATCAGTTTAACCATTAATTCAAAAAATCTCTTAACCGAGTGGGATTTAACAGTCCTTATTGTATTGAGATACTCAAGAGTATCAAAAGGTTTTCTTGTTGATAGCATAGTGAGTGCTAGGTCAAAAGACAAACTGTTGGTTTTAAATCCTCTAACAAGGTCACACTTAACAGTGTGTATTGTAACCTTTAACAGGGTTGGCTCTTCACCGAGCTCACTTCAGAAGAGTGAAAATATTTTGGGTTACCGGTCCCAGG